>MEHQ01003073.1:175649-298149 GCA_008828725.1 Saccharina japonica
TCCTTGCCGTTTGAAATGAGAAGAAAATCGTCTGCAGTACACGGCCGCATGACACGAGGGCGTGCTTGTTGTGCTTGTTGTGGCGGTGTTGTACGGCCACGCATGCCACGAGCGCGTGTTTGTGCGTGTTGTGGTGTAGTGCCTCAGTACTAATACGTACAGGTGGTGGTCTGCTCGAGCAACAAACGCAAACAGCAAGAATACCCCGCTCTACGTACAATCTGCAACGCTACGTACGAGTATCCTCGTAGTATACTCACAGATGGCCGTGATGTAGAAGGTCCAGTAGGTAACATACAAGTACGCGTCGTCAACGTTGTCCTCCGTGGGCCAGTAGATAGTCCAGAACACAAAGTACGTGGTGAGGAACATCTTGTACGCGATGAAGCAGCATCTCGACAAGAACCGGGAGCTCGTCGCTCTCACTGGGTCCTGCGTGTTGTGTCGTAGCGGGATGCATAGATATCGTATCCGAGGAAGGCCCACGGAAGGCCGGACGATTCAAACTATTTCATGTCATCATGTAAGTTTGAATATAAAAAATAATAAATACATAGCTGTCCCGTGCTTGACGGTCCATATCATTGCTGGGCGCAGGAGGTCATAGTCCGTTCTGCCACCACTGCAATGCTACAGAGCGGTACTACTGCGCGTGCGGTGTGCTCGTGCGACGTCCGAGTATGCTTATACTTACCACTCATTCTGTACTGCTTGCTGTACCTGGTCCTTCGCTGGTTGTATCGTACGTATAGGTATGATACTCGTGCCTTTCGAGGTTGAAGAAAACAGGACATCGTTGTTCTTACCTGTACCCTGGTACATTCACTCGTATCTCGTATACACCTGATACGATATCGTACGTATACGTAGAAATGCAAGTACCAGGTATCAAGCTCGGAGCTGGAAATACGGGTGGTACTCTCGAGACAAGCTGCGGGCGGATTGGACGACGAACCAGCGCGGCAGCACGTGTACATGTTGGCCACACGACGGTAGCCAATGTGACCGACCCACACCGCATCTCGCCTGAGACATCCACCCTGAACATACCATATGTATAATACGTAATGTACATAGAACGTAAAACAAGGAATGTATGTTCGACGTTCCGAGGGATTGTGGATTGCTCTCTCTCTCTCGTCTCCTCTCTCCTCTCTCACCTCAGGCTCGAAGAATCTGAAGGGACTCCAGCAGCAGCAGCAAGGCATGCCGGCCATCCACAGCAGAAGGGCCACGAGGGACGGTGGAGACTACGCAAGCCCGCTGGGAGGTAGTGCGGAGCTGGCGGTACCGTGCGTGTTGATAGCCCTGGGCTTTGTTCAAGCGGGACGGAGCACTGCTGCTGCTGCTGCTGTGCTGCTGCAGAGAGTCGCCAAATTCAACGCGCTCGCCGGAATAATACTCGTAGTCGTGCGTGCCCTGAAAAAAAAAAAAAAGCGGTGCGAGAAGTGACGATTCGTCGTAGAACCACTGCCTTTTTTTCGCATTTCATATTTCGGAAATTCGGGCACAAACTGTGTCCGCAAACATAAGGAGCTTTTTATCTTTATATTAATGATAAAGTAGTCCTTAAATTATCGGACAGAACGATACGTAGATCAAGCGAAGCGGGGGGATTTATTTTCTGAATACGTACGTACGGAAGAATTGGCCAATCAGATGGATGTGCGTTCAAGTCAGAATAGTTTAAAGTTCATATCCAATACTTGTATCCATACGCAAAAATAAAAAAAAAAAAAGAATAAATAAATAAAAAAAACAAAAATAAATACAAAAAGAAAAAAAACCACAAAAAAAAAAATAAAGCAGTAGTGCTGCTGTAGAAGGGGTATACTGCTTGTCGATACAGGTCTAGGTGTGGTGCAGACGGGGCACCAGGCACCAATCAACGGGCTTCCAAGCCAATCAACGGGCTTCACAAGCCGCCAAACCAACAGACGTGGGGAGGTGTTCAGGAAAGTATTATGTTCTGTTTCAGTGTATGTACGAATGAATAATGCAGAACGCAACACGCACACACACGCAACCTAGCGTGAAAAAACAAGCCAAAAGTAACGATTTTGACCACCCGCACATACAACAACAGGTGACAGGTGGCCGGGACTCCCCCCTTGCACAATGTGGGCGTAAAAACTCCTTGTTGTGGAGAGATTGAACAATGCATATATATATATCATAGCAAACCCCACAACAAGGCCTCTCGACAACCTCTCAATTCGGCATACGCCTGATAATAATGGTGTCTGCCACAAAATCATATTTTACGCCGACATTGTGCAAGGGGGGGTCCCGGCACGGATGCACATTGTTGGACTATTTCGTGGCAGTGCCCGCGGTCTTCCGGCGCGATATGCCGCGGACTGCCACGGGGTTACCTTTTGCCGCGGGACGTGCCACGGTTGTGCCCACGGGAAGGTCCGAGGAAATGTCTACGGCAAACCCCACGGCAAGATCCACAACACAACCGGCGGCAAGACCCCAAGGGAGAACAGCGGCAACACCCGCGGCAAGTACCGCGGCAAGGTCCACGGCAAGTCCCGCTGCAACACCCGCTGCACGTACCGCTGAAAGACCCGTGGCAGGCACCGCGGCTAGACCCGTGGAAAGACCTGTGGAATGATCCACAGAGAGACCCGCAGAAAAACCCGCGGCAAGTCCTGCGGAAAGGTCCACGGCAAGTCCTGCGGCAAGTCCGGTGGCAACACCCGCAGCAAGCCCCACGGCAAGACCACACCTGGCACCCTGTTCCCGCTTGGTATTTTGACCCCGCAGTGGGCCCGTCCCATTTAGCACCCTTCTCCTACCCACAGGGTGCAGAAATAGTATCAGCTCTCCGCAGTAGCCGCCGGGGGCCCACCTGGCACCCTGTTCCCATTGGGCCTTGCTGTGGGTCTTTCCATGGGTATTTCCGCTGGTGTTTCCGCGGTTGTTTCCGCAGGCCTGGCTGCCGTGCCTGCGACGGGCCTTTCGCGAGTCTTGCCGCGCTGCCTGCCATGAATATTTCCGCGGGTCATGCCGCGGTAAATTCCGTGGGTCTTTCCGCGGGACTTGCCGCGGTAAATAAAGCGGGCCTTTCCGCGGGTCTTTCCGCGGGCCTTTCCGTGGGTCTATCCGTGGGACCTGCCGCGGAACTTGCCGCGGTTGCTGCAGTGGTGCTTACCGCGGCAAGTACCACGGCAAGCACCGCGGGTGTTACCACGGTGCTTACCGTGGTGTGCCGTGGTTGACCGCGGGCCTTACCGTAACACGCCGCGGACCTTGCCGTACCGCCGTATATGTGACCTCGTATATTCGGCAGGCAGAAAAGGGCACGGGCTAAGATGCCCACGCCGTTGTATGCGCGGAACATATGTGGCTGAGGAATAAGCGGGCGCCAATTAGTTTGTGAGCTGGGCTCTCCCGTAGAGAGAGGCGCGATCCAAGGTATGCTCATCAAGGGTAAGATCGGTATAAGGAGGGGTGTATATTGGGCAGAGGCAAGGGCCAATATCTTCGCGTCGTTCTGTACCGAATCGATTACCAAGGGCTCGAGCTCCGTTTGGTGAGCTGATGATGTCTTCGGCAGAGAGGCACAGGCCAAGTTGTGAGGCGTTGTTCTGTGCCGTTGTTTCGCACTTGTATGAGCTGTACTGTAGTACTGTACTATCTTCGGCAGATTAGATGCGAGGATCAAGGGACTCGCGCCATTCTGCACCGATTATATCGATTAAAGGAATGAGGACGCGTGCATCGTCGTGTGAGATGGGCCACGTGTTTTTCCGCGATTAATTTATGTGTGGTGGAACTCCGAAAATACCGATTACAGTTCGTGGCGGGATAAATGGGGGGCGCATATTGTTTTGCATTTTTCATCGCTTTTTAACGTAGTCCCCATAGCGCTTCATGGCATTTGTCTTCGGCTTTCATGGCCTTCATGGTACTGTCATGGCACCGACATGCCCTCCCGTGGCAATGGTGTATGGCGGTGACTGTCATGGGGGCCCATGAGATATGTCGTGGGCTTTCATTGGAGTTTACTCATTTTCGTGTGGGACATTTTCCATGGCATTTCCACATGGGTATCACATTGGCAGTCCCATGAAGGCCGATGAAAGCCCGTGGTACTGTAGTACCATGGCGGTTCAATAATCACAATCCCGACACTGTCTTGACTGATGTGCGATGAAAGCCCATGGCAAGCCCGTGCCAGAGCCGTGGTAGGCATTGGGAGACCCTGAAAGCTCAGAGGGCCATGAATACGTAAACTCGTAGCAACCCAATGGCGGTGTTCTGGCAGTGTCGTGGAGTGTCATGGTGACCATTGTCATGAAAGCCCATGGCAGCAGTTGATAACACAATGAATGGCAGTCCAGCCACAACGGCCAGGCACTGTACAGCAGTGCTTAAAACCTATGCCGGCAAGTTCGTGCTGCGTGCCATGGCGGTGCCATGACAGTTGTCATCAGTCACGGCAATTGGCAAGGCAGTGCCATTGGTACCATGGCAGCTGCTATGGAAAAGCCACGGTGCTACCACGGTGCTGCCACGGAAAAATGAGACGATGCGTTCGTTGGGAATAGCAATGGTGTCGGTTCGATTTGGTTATTCAGTGGGGAGAGCGGCTATGTTGCTAGTCTGGCGAAAATCGCCAGTTGAGATTCGCGTTCGGGGCTGTTCGGTTAGGGTATCGAAATCGACAAGTTACCGGCGACGATTCCTGGTGCCAAAATACGGATTGGCCGCCCCTCCCACATCGGTGTTTGAGGTACAAAAACTTTGAAGAGGTATCTCCCGTAATACGTGTCACGTGTCTCGGTTTTTGGTGCGGCTGGGCAAGATGAATTTACATGGAGCGCGGGCTCGCCGACCGTAGGATGCACGGTCATCTGCGGCATCAGGAAGTTGGTAAGGGGACGTCGCTTTCGCGTTGCCTTAGACTAGATATGTCACCGAAACCTCGAGGTTTGCTATTAATAGTGGCTTGTGTTAGATGGCATCGAAACCGTGGGGGGGGGGGGTACTCGATATTCATGCATGGCTGTAGTCGTATGACCATTATAGAGACCCTTGCATCCCTACAATGCCGGGAGAGAGCATGTCGGGTTTTCACCGACCAGGCAGATATTGCTAGCACCAATCGCGAAGCGCCGTGAGGTGTTGGGCGAGTCGCATCTCGGGTGAGCCGCATCCTACTAAGAACCGCTTGTGAGGCGGACTTGTATATGGACGACAGTCTCCACTGAATTAATTTAATTTCTGGTGTGGGCACTTCCAGAGACACAATGAGTATTACTATGTATCTGCCTCGTCTGTGCCTTACTACACACACTACGCGATAAGATAATTCCCCTTGTGCGTAGTTGAGGTTTTCAACCCCGCACAAATGATCAGGGGGGGGGGGGGGGGGGGGGTTGCCGGCGACCCGCCCATATGTGCTTTTGAAGTTTAATTGCCATCCCGCGTGGTGGATTGTTTTATCGGATACATCTAGGCAAGCGAATAAATATGATTGAAAACGTTCGTGTACGGCGGGTCTGACCTTACTGTGGCCGAGCGTGCTCAACGCCGCGATTCAAGCCGGGTAGTTGAGAGTTATAATGGCAGTTATACTGAGATGGCGTGTTGGAGATGCTCGAAGTGATCATTTCGGCGAGGATGTGATATGATATTGCGTGAGTACCTCCCTACGCCCGCGAAGGCTAGTGTTTTGTTGCGGGGAGAAACGAGGCAGCAGTAGAGCCGTGGACGCAATGCATTGGCCTCGTTTTTGTGCGAAAGACTGTTGCGTCGCAACCTGAGAGTTTTTGCCACAGATGCTTGAATCTGGTTCGTGGCTGGGGCTTTGTTTGTATGTCGCGTGTGACCCTGTGTTTGGTTTAGAGCGGTAGTGTGAGTTGCGAATGGACAAGTGTTTACTCGCCTTACCGCACGAATCCAGCCGCACGTGGTAGCAAGATCTCAGCCACGGGATGAAGGTCAGTGTCGTGGTCAACGATATTCGATAGCGAGAAGCAATACATAGAAACGATCGACTTGTCGGGAGACGCGTGCTGTGGCGTGCTTAGGCGCTTCGTGCTGAAGTGTTTAGCATTTTACGTTGGTACTACGCTACAATAGTGTGTACCAGTGTTGCTGTGTGTACGTATGGTTTATCTACTCCCGTGTACGGTCGGGATATTTGGCGAGCCGCAGCACACGCGCATGTGCTTTATTGCACGAGGAGTGCGGATGTTGGTTTTTGCTTTCAGTGAAAACAAGCAGCTAGGGTACAATAGAGGGGGTATAGTGGACGATGACTTACCGCGTCGGAGGGGAACTGTGGCGGAAAGGGGCGACGCTGACTCGGAGGAAGAAGGGTGAGGCCCGTGGGTGTCAGAGCGTGCGTTACAGGGGAGTTGCAGATCGATTGGTTAACGACCTAGGGCCAACACTCATTCTACTACTGTAGGGTCTAACAGCAGGGCCCGCCCCCTGCATAGGCCCTGGAGGGATGTACATTATTTGTCTTTTTCGTGGCACGTGTCGCGACATGTCACGACATGTCGCGACACGTGTCGCGACACGCCGCGGCATGTCGCGGCGAGTGTTGCGGACAGTGTCGCGGCGAGTGTCGCTAACCCTAACCTTAACCCTAACCCTAACCCTGACCATACGTGTCGCGGCGTGCCGCGGCAGCGTCCGTGGCGTGTCGCGGTATGTCGCGACATGTCGCGACACGTGTCGCGACACGTGCCACGAAAAAGTCAAATAATGTAGATCCGTGTGGCAGTGGCGCTAAGCTACAGTATTGGCGGGGGGGTGATTTGACCCATACGTAAGCCGCAACAGCGTTGCGACAGGTGGTGACAATGGTGGCGGGAATACGGCGTGTTGGTGCAAGAGGTATCGCACCACGCTCTACGGATTGGAGGTGACACGCACCTATCGGCTACGGGTGCGGCCACCAACAGAGGGCCGGTGGGCACCGGGGGTACACAAGGGGTGCGAACGTCATCACGGGGGAGATGCGCATCCGACGCCTGGAGTATTGGTAAACATCAGTGAGGTATACAAGAGGTTAGCCAGGTCCAGGGACCGTGTGGGGCAAAGTAGAGCCCGGGATGTAGGCAAGAAAACGATCATGGCGGCAATAAGGAAGTCGGGGAATAATTGCTCAGGGGGGGAGGGAGAGAGGAAGGATGAGCATAAATATATACTGCACTAAGTCACTGACCGTGGTGCGTGGAAAGCCGACGAGTACCGAGTTTACACCGGATGGAGTACCAGTTGACTTGCGTGTGCACGGGTGCTGAGTTGGGGCTGTGTCGGAGTTCCGCCCCGGTGTTTCCCCTACGAGGGGAGATACATTTATAACTGAAGCAAGTCGAAAGGAAAATTCCAACGACATTAACTTCCATGGCGTGCTCCATCGAAGCGGGGAGCTATGAGCTTTGCACTTACGGAAGAATAGGCCAATAAGATGGATGTGGTTTATGTCAGAAGCTTGAGAAGTGAGAAGGGCCGAAAGAAAACCGCCCCAGTGCCGTCGTGGGTTGCCCAGACCAAAGGGCTTCCAAGCCGCCAAGACAACAATATCTGGAGATATTCAGAAGAGTGTATGTTTTCCCAATGATCCGCCCGTGCCTTTAAAGGCGTCATTCGCGGAGGGACTGCATAGTTACAGTAATTCGCAACCAACTGTTGAATGATCCGGGTGCATGTAACGGAAGAAGCATTAAGCTGTGTATGTGCCATGGGGTGGTGCAGTAGTAGCAAGCGTGGGGTCACGGACTGCGCGAAAGGTGCAGGTCGACGCGCACATGATGCCGCGCGAGTGGTCGCGAGGGTCGCTACAGACTGATGTCAGTATAGCCAGAGATCTCTACCAATTGTAATGGTGCCTGGAGGTTGTGTGTTGATGTCGAGCATACAAGGGCGACGCGGCTTGGGCGGCACAGTTCAGCACAGTTACTAGGGGCGAGGCGTATCCATTGGACGGGATCAAGTTTACGTTGCTGGTGCATGTTGCATCGGTGTACTGTAAAATAGCTGGAGCAATGCCCCTTTAGGGATGGCGGCATATTATTTCCTGAGCACCTCGCACGAGGAGTCCATATACTATCAGTGAGCCACCCAAATCATGACTTCGAATAACGTTGTTAAGGAAAACCTGACCAACATTTTGCAGGAGCTAGTCATGAAGCAAACATACTAGCAAAAGTATCATTACAACCGGTACTGTAGTCACTCACGGGAGAAGTCAACCGGTCAGAAGGCATTGCCTCAGAAGGGGTTAAAAAACTGCAACTCCTATACCTACCGTGGGATGAGTGAGTGCAAGGGTTGGGGAGCGAGACTCCACACACATAAAGTGCAGAATCTGATATTAATATGCCGGCCGGAAGGGAGCCATTGTTGTGGCGTACCTGCTATCACGATGTCGGTGAAAACCATGAGGACCATACTGCTTGAGACACCTCACCAGGCACCCGAGATCCCGCCGCTCGGTTTTGAATTCGCCAGCCAGAGGTATAGACAGAGGCAGTCGTTTTGATCACCTGGACGGCGTTGTCAACGAAAACACCGACCTCGCGCCTGAGATCAAACGACGGATCCAACTCGCTCGGACATTCTTAAATCGGTTCAAGCGGAAGCTTTACGATTTGGCCACCGCTCCGTTCACCCTTTGAAGGTAACCCTTAAGGCAAATAGGACAAACAGTAAGGTGGTGGAGACCCCGCTGTACGGATGTGTGACATGGAGCCTCAGCCAAGAACGCTTGGCTCTGAAAATAACGGCAAGCAACTATCTCCTCTTACAAAGCATTGGCTTCCAGGTTCAACAACGCACCGACAACGCAATGACCACCTCAAGTCTTACGCAATTTCCTGGCTAGGTGGGACAGGGAGGAAGCGGGGGGAAGCTGGCCACGCTATGGAGCAGAAAACGTAAACACGTGAAGTGGCGCCAAGAGGGAAAAGGGAGATGTACACGATAGCAGCATTTGTTGATTGACGCCGCTGTCGACGAGAGTAACAAGGAAATGGCAGATCGTGTGGCAAGGTTCCAGTTCGACCTACAGCACAGTCACTGGAACCTAAGATTGTTTCACGTTTTCCATCCGACGTTGTGCAGCGCCAATAATCTAATTTAACGCCGTTTTCACGCACAAAGTCGACGGAATAAAAACAAAAAGGAAGCAAGGGAGGGTGTCCATCTGTACCAGCCTAGATCATTCCCTTACCTATATTCGGCTTAAACGACTCGACCTACAGTACTCTACGTGTTGGCGTGTTTCCAACCTTCTCTTATGACACGCTCGTCTACCCTCTGATGATTGAGTCCCAACCCGCACCCAAGCTCCATCCCTACTCGAAGTGCACGTGCGTCTGTCACCCTCCCCCCCCGCGAGGGTCTATGGTCATACGACTACGGTCCGTCACGACAATGAGTAACCCCCCCCCACCGTCCCTCTCGGTGTACGACATGAGATGGCCGGTGCATTGTTGGCGCCGGAAGCCAAAGCTTCGTAGGAAGATATGGTGGAGCATAGCGAAGTGCTCCTGACCGAGAGACCACGACATACGCCCGTACAACAGGGTCTCCGCCACCTCGGCCTTTAGCATGCTTCCCTTAAGAGTTACCTCAAGGGTCACCTTCAGGGTGAACGGGGCAGTCGTCATATCGTGAAGTTCCCGCTCTAACTGATCGAAGGAAGCACGAGCAAGTCGGATCCACCGTTTGATCCACGGCGTGGGGGCATGTGGAGGACGAGCCCCGACGAGCGAGAGTTGTGGCGGGCGTGTCTCGCAAACACAATGGAGTTGTCGTAATGTTGCGGTTGATGCTTTGCTCGACACTTCTTCTGGTAATTTCACTGTAAGGCTGGCGCGATATGACCCAGGAAACCTCGAGCCGTGCACCCCCTCCCCTCGTCCGTCCTGCCTGCGCCACACCCATCTTCCTGACTCACACAGAATAACGTGGCTGAAACGTCCATGCTTTCTTCACCGCGCGTGGAGAAATGCAGCCCTTATGAGTGTAGGAAGATCTATATATAATGACGGGCGTTCGAAGGTGTGAAGTCGACTGTGTTTTGGACAATGACTTGGACAACCCGTCGTCAGCCAAATCGTGGTGTTCAAGTATCATCAAGGTACCCGAGAAAGCGTAAATTGGCGCAGGCCGCCGTTGAGTGTGCCGACTATCGACGATCGTAGCCGTATGGGGGTCAATCGCTCGCGATCGGGCTGACGAAAACAAAACTCAAATTATAGCCAGGGGCATGCCTGGGGGTGACGTGAACTGAGAATTGATCAGACAACAAGTCAAGAAAAGATGACCCGACAATTAGTCAAAATATTGTTCTCGTGGTTTTCTTCTTTCAGGAAGGGATGTTTCTGAGTGATCAGCGTTGAAGCTCATGCTACACATTGTCGGAGGTCAAGAATAAAACTACTGTAATATAACTACTGCACGCAAGACTACCGTGCCAGCGAATGCAAACCTACTACAGTGCTCGTATTTCTACTGCCTTTAATTTGCACCGCGTTAAAAGCTATCAATAGTGTAGGAACCGCACCCCTTTGGAGTTAATTACTGTAGCCGAAGCCGCAGTCTACCACCGCCAACGACAGTCGCAAATATCAAACATCATGCCGCGCTACTGCTTGTAGTTCCTATAGTAGCAGAAGAAATATCATAAAGACAAAAACTTGATTTTCCATAGTAGAGAGCGCCCGGTTGGCACTGGAAAATACGTAGGATACAGCCCGGTCTCCCAGTTGGAACCGTTGAACCATTCACAAATGCTCTCTCAGCGCGCTTTGAATAGGTTTTAGGTCCTCGAGGAAATTCAATAATACCCGCTGCCCAGCCTGTTGAGGAACTCGTCGATGATGCGAGGGGTGGGGAACTGCTTAGTTTGTCCGTCGTCTTGTCTTACCTCCGGCGATAGGCCTGCCGCCGGAATACGTCAGGTGACTCATCCCACGGTAGGGGCGCAGCAGACGTGTCTGAGCTCCTCACATGAGGAGGTCAATATCTCACCCCAAGCATGGCTTCGGAAACATTCCTTCGCAAAGGCCGACCAAAACTCCGATGCGGTAGTCCAAAAACAAACATACCAGTAAAATGATGACATTATCCGGTGGTTACTCACGTGAGGAGCTCAACCGGTCAGAAAATATTGAGCCAAAAAAGTGGTACCCCTACCGTGGGATTGCTCCAGGGTGTGGCGACCAAAGGGCTTGAATACTACTACAGTGCTACCACGCATTTTGTTCTTATTTTCCTGAGGTGTTTGTGGATGTACATTATTCTTCGACTTGTTCGTGGCATGCCGTGAGCACTGCCGTCACCTGCCACGGAATGCTGTGGGCAATGCCGCGGAATGTCGCAGGCAGTATCCGCAGCATGTCAACTGCCGTGATAAGGCCCACGGCAAGTGCCACGGCAAGACCCACGGCAAGGTTCCAACACAACACCCGCGGCAAATCCGGCGGAAAGTTCCGCGGAAAGTCCCGCGGCAAGCACCGCGGCAACGCCCGCGGTACGTACCGCGACAAAGCCCGCGGAAAGATCGGCGGAAAGACCCGTGCACGGCAAGGCCCAGTGGGAACAGGGTGCCAGGTGGGCCTCCGGTGGCTACGAAAATTGACGGAGGGCTTGGAAAATGTGTCGGGGGGCTATTGAGAAACTTGATCCGGTTGGGCAATACTTGCGGTCGATCGTCCAGCCGGGGCGATTAAATAAAATTCGCAAAAAAGGGTCTGTCATGAGCCAATCCCGCCCCCACATGCGCAGAAAGCTTGGGCGGTGGTCGACGTGTTAAACCCGGTGACAAAAACTGGCGGTGTAGTCGTTGCAGCCTACGATCGTTATGTATTTATTATATCATCCCGTTTGTGATCCTCGCCCTTCTTTCTCCTACTCCCTCCCTACTGTGTAGTCGTAATTCAGATCCGGGGTCACATAGCATCAGCCACCCCCCCCACATCCCCATGTGTCTATGGTAAGGCACCCACGAGGCAGTCACATAGTACTCCCATTGCTGTCTCTGGAAGTGGTCATACCGGAAACTAAATAAAATCATGGAAGCTGTCATCCATATACAAGTCCGCCTCAAAAGCGGTTCTTAGTAGGATGCAGCTCACCCTTCATGCGACTCGTCCAACACCTCACGGCGCTTCGCGCTTGATGCTACCAATGTCTGCATGGTCGGTGAAAACCCGACATGCTCCGTCCCAACATTGTAGGGATGCGATGGTCTATGGTCATACGACTACGGCCACGCACNCTCTTGGGATGCACACATAAATAAAATAATAGGCAAGGGTAAGGCACACGTAGGCAAGATGGAAGCAGTCCTAACAGACTCGCACCTTGACACTAGAATTAAGAGATGTATACTGATGAATGTGATTGTACCAAAGCTAGAATATGCAGGAGAAGTATGGGAAGGGAACGCGAAGCTCGTAAAACAGCTGGAAACAGTACAGATGACAGCAGCTAAAAAAGTACTAGGATGCTCAAGTACGACGAGTAATACAGTATTGAGAGCAGAACTGGGAATGTACCCACTTAAGACAAATAGAGACGTGCGTAAGTTGAAATGGCAATATAAAGTAAAGAACATGCCAAATAAGAGGTTGCCAGCCATAGCCGATAAAGCTGTATGGGAGAAAGTAACCAAAGGGCGAGCTGGAATAAGGTGGGATAGCGTAGTCGAGAAAGTATGGAAGGAAATAGGAAACCAAAAAGAGACGCTGGCCATAGAGAAATTTAGCGGATACAAGACAGAAGTGAAAGAAAGGATAGAAAGAAGGGAAAGGCTAGCACTGAGAAAGAAGGTGGAAGGGGAAGAACACTTAGAGATGTACGGGGGGTTGAGAGAAGGAATAGGAATGAAAAGGTATCTGCACGGCCCAATGGACTTCGCGAAAAAGCTGAAACTGCGATTTCGTGTAGGGGACCTGGACCTGCCAGAAAGAAGGAGGAGGTATACCAGTAGCCGGGAGGAGGAGGAAGTAGAGGCACAGATGTGCCCATGTGGCAAAGCCATAGAGAGTAGAGTTCACATAGTGGGAGAATGTGAAAGGTACAAGGAGGAAAGGGATGTGCTAGAGGAGGAGATGGGAAAATAGACGAGTGTGACATGGAGCAGTTTGGTACACTAAATAGTAGCGAGAAAACGATCGCTATCTTAGGAGATAGATGGTGGCCACAGGCGGCGAAGCAGGAAGGGGATAAGATTAGCAAAAGGTTTCTCTGTAATATATGGAAACAACGTAATGAGCGCCCAAGTGTTGGAGGTGTCTCTGATTAGGAGTAGGAACGGTGCTCCGTCTCGAAAGGGATGCGTGGTCAATGGTCAAATGACTAAGGCAAGCAACAAATGAGTACGCCCCCCCCCCCCCCCCCCCCCCCCCTGTGGTATGGGCCTTGCAATTGCATCGATACTTAGAGGTGACTTTTATAGAGGTGCACCATGTTTTTTTCTGGGCTCCTCACTTAAGGAGCGTCATACCTCACCGAAAAAAAACGATTTTGGAGGAACATAAAAGTGCTGAGGGATGCGAGTTCTCATGACCCAAGTATACCCTGAAACATTATTCGCCACAAAAATGAAAAAACGACGAATTTGGGTTAAGGAGCCCGATCGTTCAGAAAACGATTCTGCCAAAAAAAGGTATACCTACCTCTACCGTAGCACGCGTCATGTATGTACGTATATAATATGGCTGGCATAACTATAGTAATAAAGGCTCTCTAAATCAAGAAAGACCGGCACCAGCCCCGTCAATTTCGCATCCAGTATGAGACATTGTCTGCATTAGTCTACTTCTTCAACAACGTTCACCACCGTGTGGCCATTTCTCATGGAGTCCATATATATCATACGGGCATACGCCGTTGTGTCCTTGCCAAATTTCTACAGTAATGGCATGTATTAAGTACTTACTGGTAAGATACTTGGAGATATATTTTTACGTACAAGCACGACTATCGTCGCGCTTCGCGCGCCTTGCTTTTTTTAGGTAAGCAGCGCCAAGCGAAGGTATGGTACCCAACGCCAACATTACATTCATCACGGTATCGTCTCACTTTCATCCTAGTAACGTTGGAGTTGTAGATATATGGAAGCATTTACATTCTGGGGATGATGGTGTTGTAACCTCCCCAGGTGCAGCTGGCTTTGCGAACCCCAACCCCCAGCCACTGCCGTACATGGGGTTGAGGCTTCCACGCCGTGAGGGGCGGTGTCGCCCCGGGGGGTCGCTGATTTAGTCCCCGGTTCGCCGGAGCTGTACCGTACATATATATGGAAATAGTTTTATTATCCCGGGATGGGACCGTATCCTCCTTGGGTGACGTTGGCTGCACATATCCCAGCCCCCAGCCAATAGTGTACCCCCGGAGTTGGGGTTTCCATGTGGGCGGCATTGTCAAGGTGGGTCCTCCCTTCATTGGAGTTGGAGATATATATATATATGGAATACTTTTTATCTCGGGATGGCTCCGTACTCGTATCCTCCCCGGGTGACGCTGGCCCCACAAACCCCAGCAACGTGCTCTCCCATTGGGCATGGGCCGGGCGGGGCGAGGGGACCCCCTCAGCCAATGGCATCGCCGAAAAAATGGGGCTGTGAAAACACAAGATCGAAAAGTTATTGCCCGTTAATCCGCACAAGCGCTACGTAGTTCTACCTTTTTTTTCTTACGGTAGTATTTGTGCTACGGACAAACAGAAACACGGTGGTCCGTCAAGCTGCCCTGGGACCCCCACGTAAGGGCCATAAATTCGGACGTTGGCCGACAGCACAGACCACTGCCTCTCAGGGAACGGCCACACAGAAACGGGCTCTCTCGTCTAGCCCATGATGCCCACCACAACACCGCCAGACAACGACGGATGTGCCTACAGGTATGATATAATATATTACAAAAAGGAAAAATGGCACAAGGGAAGACTCGTCGAGTTGTAGCTACCAAGCCTGCGCAGGGGACGAATCGTGATGCTTCTATCTACCTACTAAACAAAGGAAAACCCATGCAGTTTGAGCCCGCTCTCATCTCGGCAATTACTACGAGCGAGCGAAACCCACAAGCAATACCAAAAAAAGAATGCGCCAGGGGAGTTGAGCTACAGTAAGACTGAAGTATTATACCCCCGCTATTATTACTGCACAATCTCGTGAATCGTAAAATTTGCAACGAAGCCGCAAGTGGGTGTATAGGCTCCGGGTGTGCGCGGCGGTCGAGAGGGGGTGCCGAGAAGCAAAGAGTGAAATCCCGGTACGATCACAGCCAAAAAAAATGAAACGTGTGATAAAAAACAAATATATCAAAACACCACAAATAAAATTCAACACAGCACAGCACGATCCCTCCCAAGTACTGCACACCTTCACCCCGCCGCCCCTTCTTGAGGTAATACATTCATCACAAGGAACCAAAAGACACACCGGTATAGACAAACGCTCCTCCTCCAGTAGATCAACAAAGAGTGCACCGTAGGTCAGAATCCCAATAAGAAAAAGCTGAAAACAGCCCGCTACACAAGCTACACGCCTTGCTGCAGGATAAAAAAAAAAAGGGGGGGAGCCGCCGCGAATGCTTCGCCCAAGTCCGATACTTGTAAAGCCGACAGGTCCATGAACAACCAAGCTCAACTAGTTTTAGAATGGTGGACCTATTGTACTTCATCCGTTAGAGCGTGAAAACGAAACTAACCGGCGGCCAAAACCGCACCCTGAAGCACCGCCCGTACCGCGCCCTTATCGCCAAGCAGCTGCAGCTGCAGTCTAGTCTTGCCACTACCACCGCCGCGCAATGTGTCACCAGCCAAAATAGTTGCACTGGCACGCCGCATAGCGACCGGACGAGCACCAGTGGAGCGTGGCGTTCCCCTTGATCATACGTCGACGTAGCGGGTACCGGTTTGTGCTGCCTGTGGTGCCCTCGGGTGTCGTTGCCTGCCAGCTTCCTCGGCGCTAAGAAGGCGGTCAGAGAGCTGCCGAGGAGATGATGCCACGGTCTTCTGGAAGGCTGCGTAGATGCACTCTCGCAGTCTGGGGCGCACAAGGTTTGAGCAGCAGCAGCAGCAGCAAAAGCCACGGGGGGCGTAAGTACGAACGTACATCAAGGGCTTGGTTCACGCCTTCACTAACCATGTGCCTGTCTACCCAAACGCTCGGTGCTATTTATGTACATAATACGAAGAACTAAAAAACAATTTTTGCGGCGACCTAAAAAAGGCAGCGACCGATTGCCAATGAATGCGGTGCTCTGTGGCGATGCAGAAAAAGACCGCAAGCACGATATGCCTATATATATGCCGTCACAGGCGAGTACTCGTCGCTATTATGCCATTACGCACACGCCGATAGCCACCTGTCCAGCCGCGAGTACATGGCGTCTTTCACGGGAGGCGCACGGCGCAAGCGACATCGCTCGACAATGGCAAAAATCGCCCTGTGTACCCTGGCAAAATCACCCAGGGGGGCCGCAGGCCTGTTACTAACTATTATTTATCGAGGGCGACATGCAACCCGTAGCCCGCGTGGTCGTCCAAGCACCACACGCAGCTTGCAACGGTGAGTCTCCCAAGTGTATGGTCGGTAGACTGCGTACCAAAATTACCGAGGTTATCTGCTCGGTAAATACCTTACCGAACCTTACCGGAGTGTTCGGTACGGCCGCAATGCCTTACCGAACTAACTCTCCCGTAAGGTTCGGTACGAACTCGATACCGGCACCCGAAACCTAGGTGCGTTCGGTATGAATGCGATACCGGTACCCTCGGTACAGGTATAACCTCGACCGCAAAACCAGGGGTACGGGTATTCGCTCGGTACGGCCTCGATACCAGTACCCGACACTTCGGTAAGTTCGGAAATATTTCCATACCGGTACCTTCGACACTTCGGTAAATCCGGCATATACTCGATACCGGTACCCGACACTTACCCCCGGGTACCGGTATAACCTACCGAACATATATGCCCTTTTATGTTTCAGACCAAATCCTCCATCTCTTAACTCAACGAAAGACAAGGGACTACTCGGTTCTTGCAGCGCTGCAGCATCGCCCCCTGCGCGCTGCCGCTGCCGCCGCCGAGACCAATATACCCGCCGCCGCCCTCCCCTCTCACCTGAACAGGCCGTAGTGCACGAAGGCGAACAACGGAATCAGGACGAACAAAGTCCCCAGCGAGTAGGCCACCGCCTCGACAGGGTCTCGTGCCCAATCCAAAATCGAGTAGATCAGCTTTGAGCCATCCGGCGCAATGTAGTAGTGGCATATGTTGAAGGTGAGGTAGATCATGGCGAACGCCTCCGTCTTCCACAGGTCTCGAATTCGAAACGGCGAGGCCACGAGGAGTTGGTCAACAAGCTGCGCGTTGGAAAGCAGCGAGGGGCCGGGACATCGTCAGGTTTGCTTGGAATGGCTCGCCACCTCCTTGCTACGGAGGGGCACAGTAATGCATACCAGTACTGTGTAGTAATACACAGTAATACGTAGTATTAAAAATACATACTCGTAGTAACACATAGTAATACATACCAGGTACGAAATAATTCATATATACTGTAGAAATACATGCATGTAAATATCTGCCTATGTTTACACACCACATTTGGTTCTGTTTATTACCTGGTACGTATGTTCACCATTAATCGTGGCCATCAGTGAAAGCATTTTCGTACGGCACGCAACGCCTAATCCGATCGCGTTTTTTGTATATGAGCGTTTTTCTCAGCATCAATATGTTCGAACACAAATCAGTTGGGGTAATTCGCATACTATTTGCCTTACAAGGGTGAGCCCTAAACTTTTTGAGGAGTTTCACTTGATTATAGTATAGGAGCTCTTAACGGCACCCAAAACCCACCAAAAGCATACATACCAAGATGAACAAATCCCATGATCTACATGTCGAACGAATAACATGGTAACATTGTAACATTGTAACTATTGTAACATAGGAGCACCGTAATGGGCTTCCAGTGACGTACTGGTGTTGGTATTAGGCACATCAGGTACATTAGGCACTGCTGCAGTTCCTGACTTAAGGTGTGTGCTATTAAGAGTCAGGCAGAACTATTAATAGTTTGGTCAAAAAATGCAAAAAGTTCCCCCTATACCTCTATCGCACGAGTAACGCCTCTATATCTCTATCGTATCGCATAACGCCTCTATACTCATATAGAACCAACTATGAACCGATTTGGGCTGGTCGGTGCTACTTGCCCGGCTACTTCCCCGGTGAGTTCATTTTTTTTTACGTGGCTCTCAATAGCTTTTTTTTATGGTCTTTGTTCTTGCCCGGCGGCTACGTAGGGGTCGGCTGGTCAGCTGGTATGAGGAACACGCCCGCTGAGTTCTCCCTTTTCAAGTTGCGACACCCCCGGGATTTCAACTCAACCACAATCCCGAAGGAGAACCTTGTGCGTACCTCGTATAAAACATTGTATTACAAATACCATATTCTTATCATTGTCGGAGCTCAGTAAATCGTCAGTTCTCCACGCCCGGGCCATTTGCATATCTCAGGAAAACCTGACTTCTCGACGCACGTGCCTCGCGGTCCGCATTCCTACCCCCCGCCGTAGTTGAGATTTTTTTCCGCCGCCGTGGTGAAATTTTTCAAGTTCTATTGATTTAATGTGTGAGGATGAAACCACTCCGCTCCGTATCCGGACTCTTACAGTGATGAGATTTTTTTTCCCCCCGCCTCATGAACTTTCGAAGTTTTTTATCCAAGTTCGATTTCTTTTCCCCCCGTCCGAAATTTTCTATCCAAGTTTTATTAATTAATATGTTCATCCACTTTTATGATGGAGTTTGTGTGGGGATGATCACCTGAGGAAGACATTATTAATTAATCGGGTCAGCTTTTTCATTCTGAGTGAATAATGCGAATAATGCCCTGCCGGTCGCCCCGGTGGGCTAGCAGGTAACCACGAAGCCTGTAAGCGTCAAGAAAGCGAGTTCGAGCCCCGCCGAGTGCATGCTCCTTAGGGACTTTTTCTCGCAAAAAAATATCTTGACTAGCAGAAAGCGCGAGAGCGTGAGTTAGCAAAATTCGATGAAAGTCGACGAGCGTTGGGAAGGCTGAACCCTCTGCGCGATAAAAATAAGGCAAGAACCGTAGTGGGGGAGGAGGGAGAGGAGCCTACTTTGTGACCCAGGATCTGAGTTACGACTAGGGAGGGAGAAAGACGGAAGTGCGAAGATAATAAATGGGATGGAAAAAAAAAAAAAAAATTCGAGCAAATAATATATCATAATAATTAATAGAGGAAAATATGATCAAATATGTTGATAATATATAGTATTAATATTATCAGTATAATATTAATACACATGCACATAACAAACGCGTGCAGCGTATCATAAAAACAGTGTTCATATACTGGATGGTATGATTGAATGTATGAGTACGGGTATTGATATTGTATTGATAGATAGATGTTGTCGTCGTGTTATTTTTTTTGCCCATTTTAACCCTTTCAGGACTGCAGTCCCGTTTTGTGGACAAACCACTCTAATTCTAAGCAATTTGTCCCCATAACGGGACTCCAGTCCTATAAGGGCTAAGTTGTTGTTGCTGTTGTTGTTGGTACGTTGTTTACTTGTTGTTACGTAATGTTTTTTTTTTTTAGTGTCGCTACGTACGAGTTCGACTACGAGTTCGTGTTTTCGATGTTGGGTATTTTTTTGTGTCGCTATACCAGGTTATTATTTGAAGTACCCCTTTACGTATAGACGTAGTGATACCAATTATTATTTTTTCAAGTAAACAGGTATTATTATTTTTAATATATTACAGACGTAGACTTTTTGTACCAGGTATTATATGTATGTATGTTGCCCATTTAATGTGTTGTTATTGTTGTTGTTGTTGTTGTTGTTGTTGAGCTTTTCAATTTTCGCTTCGGTTTGTAGAGGGATGTCATGTTCCTTTTTCGCCATGGCTTTGGCTTCTTGGGCATAACTCCCGGAAACACGAGGTCGTAAATGGATGTGGCTGTTGTCTGTCGCGTGTGCACGAGAAAAAAACGTTTGTATGCTTCTTGGGTATCCCTGCCGTATTTTAGACACATGAGCGTAGATGGATATGGCAGTTGTACGTCGTGTGTTGAACTGGTAGTATACGTTTTTTATATTTTGATTGTTGTGTCGATTTTCGTAGATGGATGTTGCGGTTGTCTGTCGTGTGTCGCACGGGAATTTGTTTTTGTTTTATCCGAATGACATCCAAGTTATACGAAAACGGACCAATTACCTATGCAGAGGTAATTACCGGCCTTCCTAGCCCATACCATTACAATATTCTGTTCGTGGCGGTTGTCCGGCGTGTGTTGCACGGGAAAACGCTTTTTATATTTTAATTGTTTTGTCGATTTCCCGATTTGTTAAGCGGTTGACTATCGTGTGCAGCACGGGAAATCGTTTTCGTTTTATTTGGTAGTAGCGGTTGAGTGGAATATTCCATTCGTGGCATTCGTGATTTTTCATGGCTTTGGCTTCTTGGGCACCATTGCCGGACACGAGAGCGTAGATGGATGTGGCGTTGGTCTAGCGGTTGCTGGTGTTGCATGGTGTTGCACGGAAAAACACCCTACATTTTGATGTTATGTGCTTTTTTACATGGATGGGTTGGGCTTCTTTCGCGTCACTCCTTTAGTTGTCTGTCGTGCGTTGTGGGAAAGTGGCTTGGGTATACCATATTTTAGAGTCCGTCGATTTTATTCCATGGTTTGGCTTTGCTTGCCTCATTGCGATGCTTTGTGTGTTTTCTTGCTGGAGAGTGTGCCTTTGATTGGGGCTCATTTATTGCGTCAGGGATCAATAATCGACAATATTTTAACGGGACTTCTTTTGATGTTATGGGCCTTTTTTGCATCATTCATTACGTCAGGAATCAACAATACAAACTGGGTCTCTTCAACGGTCCCTTGGCATCGTAAACTGGAGCCTTAGCCTCTCGGTCCCTTGGCATCGTAAACTACCTGATGTATTGCCGGCCTTATTCCTCCTTCGCTTCGCCGACGGCCTGGGCCGGCGGCGAAGCCCCCTTGTATAATAAACAATAAAAAATATATACGTCGTATAGAGCCCGGCAGTTTCAAGTGATACATGCGATATATACAACGCGCTCGACTATGGTTAATAACGTGTCGCCACGTCAAAAGTGTACCGAGACCGATTCAAACACAACACAGCAACAGAGTCTCGACACACAGCAGTACCACTGATGTAGTGCAGTATACCGGGCACACTCGAGGAGTTTATTGATTCAGTCCGTTCGCCAGCAGTGTACCTATGATAGACATCGTAAACAAACGTGGTTTGACCGGAAGAAATGCATCGTGGATAGCCTAAACCTGATGTGGCAATCGAAGCCAAGGGCGAGGATCAAGACGCTTCGCGCTCGCGCCCCACCACGTACGCTCAATAATTTGTAAACCAAATCTCAACTCAACACATGAGTCTTGTGTTGAGCACGCACCATTATTCCCGAGAAGAAAAGATGCGCGTTGAGGTCGACAGAGGATAGTGTTGAGCCGTCATACTGACAAAAGAAAACACGAGACGAGGGGGGCGAAAGTGGGCGTTTTTAGGCACTCAAAATGGCGGTTTTTAGGCACTCAAAACGACGGAAATCCGGTGGAAAAAAATGGAAACGTTGAGATTCCAAAGGAACTGACCATACCGAAAATTGGTCAAGTTGCACGCAAAATACTGACTGGCGTTTTACCAATCGAGTGTCGTCATACGTAAGCTATCAGTGTCCGCTCAGCCACGCTGCTCATGCTCTCCTGCGGCAGCTCGCGCGCTGGAGCTTCTCGTTCTCCTTCGTTTTTACATGGGAACGAAATAATCAAAACGAGTACAGGAGTGCCCGTAAGATAGTATAGCTGTCGCTAGGAACCCGCGCAGCAGGATATTAGTAACTGTCGTCAGCTTGTGTGCATTGGTGGGGGAAACATCAGGGAAAAACGTCAACGACGTGCCCCGAGAACCCCCTCGGCCCTCCCTTCAGGCGGTACACGCGCATGATGGCGCAGACTAGGATCACGGGTTCGAAACCGTGTTGACCACGTTTTGTTCGCCGTTAGAGTTGCAGTACGTTTACTATGCAAGTAGATAAAAACCACCAGGCAGGTATTCATACCACTTGTACGTGTAGGGTAACTGGTATGAATAGTACAAATGCTTACCCTCATGAGGGTCATGATTTCGAAACCCGTCTACGACAAAAAATATCATTTTTTTTATGTAAGAGTGCAACGAAGTAGGCAGATAAAAATATGAGAATATGTTGGATAACCACGTAGTAGACGGATAAAATTCTGAGAATTTGATGAAAAGTGCCGACGGAAAAATGCAGACAGATTTAACTGTTAAATCAAGTAAAAAAACGGTCGACGCTTTCTCGCAAGGGGTCCCTATCACGAGAGACTTGGTCAAAATTAGAAACTCGTAATAATATGGCATGTTTTCTCCGAGTGACCGAGTGAGCCCACTATGGGAAATTGCACAAATACCCTTTGCGACAAATGTACTAACAGGTCCAACCGACGTATCGCGCAGCTTGCTTCGCTGAGCCAGCTTTGAATGTGCAGTACCTATTAAAGTGATTGGTCACGCAGCTCGGGAACAATGTGAATCGACCAATTTGGTTTGGTCACACAGCTTTGGGAAAATGTGTATCGACCAATGTGATTCGTCCACGCAGCTTTGAAGCACTGTGTATCGACCAATTTTCCATTGGTCGGGTTGAAATCACAGATATATTTCGTTTTTTTTTGGGGGGGGGGTGTCGCGCGAAGGGGCCAACAACTGGAAACTCAGTAGTCGTACGGTACCAAGTTGCGCTGTAAGCCCGACAGTACCCGCGAGAAATAAACTGTTCGTTGCCTGGAGTCGAACTCAGGACCTATGATACCACCACCGCATGAGGGACTCCAGGCTCGAGGGTGACCATTCCAACCACGTGGGAGATGATAGCACTCAGGGGGCCACCGTGTGGAAGATTCGACGGCATGGCCACTGCTGCTGAAACAAACGCGGTATTTCTAAAAGCCAAAACAAATATATACGAACGTTAAAAACAAAAACAAAAAACGTACTACCTGGTACGTATTAACGCACAGACATCCAATAAACACATCGTACACCTCAACCACGAGTACCGAGAAAACCGGTACGATACTACCAAACGGTATTGAATAACGTACACATTAACGTATCAACGTACCACACGTATTATACTGACACTAATGCACCACTACCGACCGACCAGCTCCTTCCTCACCAGGGACGACCAAAAAATGACCAAAACCACCAGCGACCCCAGGCAGGACACGTTCCAGGAGAACATCTGCACGCACAACAGAGTGCTACGGCATGTGGGAGTGCACGATCGGCCTCCGGGGGGCGCGGAACCACCGCTGACATCCGCACGCCACGAGGGCGCCGGTCGGAGGACGGGCTCGGTAGTCTGCGGATCGGCGTACAGGTAAGCCGTTATCGTTGAAACCGTGAAATCTGCAACGAACGGGTGCGAGGACGAAAATCGTCAAAAAAAAAAAAAAAAAAAGTCAGTTGTTAACAACAGTTAAGGCCACGGTGGACCTCCAAGGAATAACTGCGGTAGAGCAGTCGCGCGTAGTTGTACCGCCGAAATATACAAACGACCTGGAAAAAGAGCAACATTATTTGCAGGCAAGATCCGTTTCGCAAAAAATCAGAAAATTGCTACAAAAAAAATGTTCGTACTCCAGGGCGCTTTATAGCCCTTTTTCGCCTTCAAGGGGGCGGCTTAAAACTTACTACCTCTCACGGAAACGTAACTATCTTTTTTCGCACATTTTTCGGGTGCATCATCTTTCAAGTCCAAAAGATCCGTCAGGAGACCAGCAAACGCTAGAGGGATTTCAATTTTCCATCGGCGATGTAGCCATGGTACATACTATTAATAACTACTACTATTAATACTGTAAGATGTGAAATATTTTTTTGCGATTTTGCGAGTTTTTTTGTCCTGCTGGTTGGCAAACTTCGGGTTCTCACGGGAACACCTCCTCAGTCGTTTCTGGCTGCCTTCTTACGACTGCTGCCTGGCGCACCCAACGCCGTCAAACACCCCATAGTAAGGAATGTAACTTCATTTGGCGCGCTTTTGGTTGCTTCATGTGAGGAGCTGTAGCCGTCCGCAAGTGAAGTGCAAACGGTCCGGTCAGTTCGGGGTTGTCTTTTGTCTCATTTTTGTGTCTTCTGACCCAATTTCGACCACTGCAGCAGCATCCCTAAGTCGGAGGTTGTAGGCCTCTGCTGAGAGCGCGCAGATGGCCAGTCTCGAGAAAATCACAAAGCTGCCGTTCGCTTCGACTGTGCCGCGCCTTTCACGAAGTAGACTCGTCTCACAGCTCACAGCTCCATGAAGCAAAACCCGAACTTCTCAATCTGTCCATGTCAGCTAAAAAAGCGCAACCCGCCATCGATTTGGAAGTTTACGTGTGGACATTTATAATTCAACGATATTTGCGGGTGAGGCAAACTCTCGCCGGTGCACAGCCCCGGGCCGACCGCGCCCAGCCCGGTCCGCGATTCAACTCACGGGCCGAAGCCTGACTCGGCCTGCGAGATTTCAACCTCAATCTCACTGACGGGTCGTCTGCTCGGCCTGCCCCGTCAGATTCTCAGATTATTTTCGGTTTCTTCGCGCTGCTGTGTCTCCTCCTCCTCCTCGAGGTTTCGAGGCCGCAACGTGCTCGTTAGCCCGCGAACAGCGGTGTCTTTATGCGGCCGCTCGCTGTCCATAATAGGCGTGCGAAGCAGAGTCTGTCAAGCCCCTATACCGGCCTTCGGATACCGTTGGTGCTGCGTGGGTTACCGTACGTAGTGCCTTGATCAGGCGTATTTCGAGCAACGACAAAAAAGTCACGAATCGTGATTTTGTTTTTTTAGGGAAAACCTAACGAAACCGGCGTCATGGTTTAGTGAAGTTTTCGTCGCGAATCGTGACATAAAAAATCACGATTCATGACAAAAAAAAATCACGAATGATGGTATTTTTTGTTCGCTAGGAATGGCCCTATATGAGGCATCGCCACACTGCATAAACTACAGTAGTCCGTGGTCAAGACGAGACAAGCTCATACGTACACAGTACAGAACTAGTATAGACCCAAGAATAAGACAAAACCTGACAAAAACCTAACCCTAACCCTCTCTTACGCAAGATTTTTTTAAACTGGAAATTGACTTTTCAGTTTTCAAAACCGATCACCAACCTTGTGAGCCCGAAAGTGGGACATTTTCCGACCATTTTGTTCGAGAAATCATGTTCGGGACGGCCTCAACTCGGAGATGAGTCCCATTTCTGACCATTTCTGATCAAGATCACGATCGAAACTGGTACCTGGATTTGGCATCGTGACGGGTTTCCACACATCATGGGAGGCAACAAGCGTTCAACTATACCAAAAGCAGCAGTTGAGTATACAAGCCGCATCTGCTGTCTGCCGAGCAACAGGTGTACGGCTGCTTGCTGTGCCACGCTACCCACCCAAGCGCGTCTCAGGCACCGATGGGATCGGGTTGATACGGTGTCGGCCACGAGAGCCTGGCCACTCTCCTTGCAGTTGCGACAGCGGCATTCTCCAAGCGCAACCACAACTTGTCTCGTCGAGAACGAGGGCAGTCGATCTCCGGGAAAAGAGTGTTTGTTGATGAACGAGGAACACGGACAGCGCGGAGGAAAAAACAACCTCTAGCGACACCCTTCCTAGCGTTAAGCGTGCATATCGTGTTTTCCGTCAGCCTGACCACCGCCGGGTACAATGCTTCTGCGCTGCGTGCTCCGGTGCGATCGACCACCCGTAGTCCAGGGAGGAAAAAACAAAATATCGCGGAGGCGCCTTCGCGTACGAGTATATATATATATACTTCGTATGAGAACTTCGTCCACGTGCTGCTGTTGTATATTTTTTGTCACAACTTGCTGCCCAAGAATAATATATACTAAAAAACACTTGGGTCAGCCTAATTATCATGCCGTCGGATTGGGAGGATCGAAAAACTCGGTTTCCAATCCACTCTAAATTAGACGGGGTGTGTCTGGATGCCTTCCCTATATCGTCAATCGGATCGATTTGGTATGTTTTTGTGCTCTTCCTGAGGGCGGTTGATACGAGAGTTGAAAAATGCTTCGTGTCCTGCTTGCGGGTTCTAGGGGGTGCTGCGGTGCGAGCAGCAGCAGCAGCAGCAGTACAGAGCAAAAGCAGCAGTAGAGTAGTCAACCCAACATCGGAGGGGCGTTTAGGCTGCCGCTGGGTGGAAAGAGATGCGGTGAGAGCTTCAAAAACTTTTTCGATCAGAGAAATCCAATCCACCAATCCCGTCGAAAAACTCGGATCGAAAAGGCTCCTCTTCCAAAGTATAAGAAAGCCCGATTGTGTCTCCAATCGGAAACCGGCTGTTTCGATCCACGTATCCGACTGCATAATATTTACCCTCATGCCATCTCTTACGGATGATTTCTGAAAACTGAAAAATTGAGGAATCCTCGAGCGTCAAAACCAATCGAGAAAAATTCAGTTCACAACCATATCATGACCCGAGAATTGAAATGCTTTCTGGACAGCAAGTTGCGACAAAGAGTGTACAACATCAGCTCGAGGAAGACGTACTCCGTACTCGTACATACTCGTACGCGAAAGCGCCTCCGGGATATTTCGCTGCCGCCCTGGACTACGGGTGGTCGAGGTGTTCGTCGCACCGGAGCACGCAGCGCAGAAGCATTGTACCCAACGGTGGCCGAGACAACGGGAAACACGACGGAGGGGTGTCGTTAGAAGTCGTGTTTTCCTCCTCGCTGTCTGTGTTCTGTGTTCCTCGTTCATCAACAAACACACCTCTCCCAGAGATCGACTGTGGTTGTGCTTGGGGGGGGGAAAGGCGTGCTTGTGCTTGGAGAATGCCGCAGTCGCAGCTGCAAGGGGGGTTGAAAGGCTCTCGTGGCCGACACCATCACAATCCGATCCCATCGAATTGTGGTGATGTCCGAGGCACGCACGGGTGGGAGCGTGGAACAACAAGCAGCAGCAGTACACCTGTGTTGTTGCTTGATTAGCAGACAGACGCGGCTTGTACTCAACTGCTGTTTCTGGTACATTTGAACGCGTGTTGCCTCCAACGATGTGTGGAAACCCATCACGATTCAAAATCCAATCGCAATTTCAATCGTGATCTCCATCGGAAATGGGGCTCCATTTCCGGGTGGAGGCTGACTTGAAAGTGATACTTGAAAAATTCGATCGGAAATGGGCCCACATTCAACCCCGCAAGGTTGACAATCGGTTTTGAAAACTGAAACGTTCATTTTCAGTTTTTAGAAATCATCCGTAAGGGCATGTCCAAACAGAAACGAAAAACGAAAAACGAAATGAAAATAAACAGGGCGCTGATTGGTCCCTGGCACAAACGTCTTCCCCTTCGTTTTTTTTGTTCTGAGAAAATGAAAGATTTACAACCTATTGCGAAAAACAAAAAGTTGACAGCTGAAAAACGAAAAGGAAAACGAAAGCACGAGCAGAAACAATTCAGCGTGTCCTACTGATCAGCGCAGCCACGTCAAAATATCACATCAGGACTGCCGCACGCAGCACGCAACCCACAGCTAGCACGGCAACACAGCCGCACAGATCCTCCGTAAATAGCCAGCAGGCCAACCACAACACCAGCCCCGACGCTCTAGGGCCTTTGCCTGCCGGCGTTCGAGCCAAAGCGAAGAGAATTCGAGTAGACTTCAGAATCATGCCCTCGAGAATGAGGTTGGAAGTTCGTTCTCAGTATAATTTGAATTTTGATCCCGGGGCGTCAAAGTTGGACACGCGACCACCTCCATGGGAGGCCCAACGACCTCCCGGTATCGAATTGTCGTCGCGTCTGCCTATTCCTCTGGTGGGCCTGTGGCGCCGAGCGCTAGACTGTCGGCATGTGTACATAGTTGTGAACTAGCTTGTGCTCTCAGTATTTTTTCGCCTGGATCTTGCTGTTCCCATTCGTTTCTGCTTGGACACATCGGCTAAAATGATACCGAAAACGAAATGATTTCGTTTTTCGTTCTTGATTTTCGTTTCTGTTTGGACATATGCCCTAAGAGACGGCCTCATGCTATGGTTGAGGGCTGTGAACTGAAAAAATAACGTCTCTTTTTGAGGCCCGAGAAATTCATCAAAATTACAGTTGAAAAAAATGTTGCGTAAGAGATGGCCTCACTTTCTGGAGGACGCTATGATAAGAAAATTGGATTAAGAAATCGTGCTCAGCGGCGGCCGCAACACTTAATTATATGTAACAGCCTGACGTTCAAGATTGTTAAAGTAGCTCGCATTTTTACTTTTCTTATTTTAGTACCAGTACGATGCTTCTTATTGGTGGGCCCATACTGGCTGGTGCTTCTGCAGGTTGCGTCAATCGTAGCCAACTTCGTACGTAATGTGGCAATGTGGCTCGCTTTGGATTTGTAATTGGCCAACCATCGTTGTGACAACGGGACCCCCACACAAATTAATTTATCGACTTCGTACCACTCCTATTATGTATTATACGAGTACATACTGCTGTCTGTAAATCAAAGTACACAATACAGTACGAGGTAGCAGCACAGCAGCAGTACCTGGTACCTGGTACACATGAAACCTACAGGACCTGGTACGTAACTTACAGCATTTTATGACCAAAACAGAAAGATGGAACATGGAACGATGTGCCCCACTCCCCACTCCTTGCTGCTAGGTATGCTACCGTGGGCTGCTATGATACTGGTACAGACATATAGGCATGCTACCTCACTACTCGTACTTTGCACTCACATAAAGCACCCGTATACCATGCCCAGTAGGTGACGAAGAGGAAGATCGAATCGAAGTCCGCCAGAGGCCATCGTACGCACCAAAACAGAAAGTAGAGCGCGATCACTCCCTTGTAAACCGTGAAGGGTCTCTGCGGGATGAACCTTGATGTGCTCGCCAGCGCCAGGGCCTGCACGCAAATTCGAGAGGCACACATAGCGGTGGAAGAGAGCGGCACACCATGTAGGTTGCGTAGTGTCTGCTGCGAGCTGCGAAAGTCAGGCACAAGCTTACCTGCTCTTCCTTTACCCTTTCCTTGCTATTGTACTCCTACGTACTGCCGACCTACCTGCAGCCTGCAGCAGCGTACCTTGCGTCCTTCGTCGTTCGTCCGCATTTCAGACTTCACACACGACACCTCTACGTACCCTGTCCACATGAATTTCATGCGAGGCAGCACCTACCGGGAATAGGGGACTCGCACAGGAGGTAGTTGACCACCTACCTCTGGTGTGAACGAGCAACAACCCATGGCTGGCATGGCAGAGGCGCGAGACTTGGATCAGGCCCTCTTACTTGTACCGTGATGGGAGGTTTTTATAGTGTAAAAGCGTTATGATTGGACGTATGTAAATAGTTATAGCGCGCGCAGAGGGGTTGCTCTGCACGCGGGTCCCAGTGACACTTCGCCACCATCGTATCGATAGAATCGTTTGACGCGCTTACAGCAGTACGAGTACGCACTATTGTGTAGCACGAGTACTGCTGCACTGAATAATAGACATACATAGCTTTATCTTCTTTGGTTCGGAAGCTTTCCTCGGCATATCTTGGCACCTCACAGCCACTCTCAGCCTCTAATTGCCGAAGCAGAAGTTACTTGCCTTGCGGAGGTTCTTGGCTTTCTTTGTTTTCTCCTATTTTCGTTACTTGCTGCTTCCTGTTTCCTATGGTACCAGTTTTTACTTTGTCGGCGAGATCATGTTTCCCTTTTCTTCCGGTTTCGGGTTCCTGCGTGTACCCAGTGAGCACGACAGCGCGTGCGAGCCCGGCACTATCGCGGGTATGGGAGGGCGCTGGCCAGTAGAGGTGGGGTCAGAAGGAGCGCGGTCGCTTTTTCGTGGCTAGGCGTGGCGTCTCCATCGAGACACGAGGGGAGCATGAAGGTCCTTGCTGTTGCTGCTGCTGCAATGAATCCAGTATGTCCGACATTATAATGATCGTTTTGTCTGTAATAAAAGAACATTTAAGCCAAGTTCAAGCGGTGCTTTATTTATCGAACAAACATTATTTTTACAGAGGCATCAGCAACCTCGAGCGGGCGAACGAGAGCCACTGTGAGTACCGGGCTTCACGCGAGGTGGGCCACGGGGCTCACTGGGGCAGAGAGGCAGTAGAGCTCGACCCGGACCGAATCGATGGCGAGGTGATCGCGGGTGGGCGGGGAGCGTTTTGTTCGAGTACGAGTACGTAATGTACGTCTTTCTCAGTTTTGTGGATTTTTGTACAACTTGATTGACGCTCGTGCTATGCTGTGCTTTCTCTTTCATACTCTCTCTATATATATAAAGATCGAAGATAGTACTACTACTACTGCTGTTGTTGTACTACCACACATAGCAGTCACGAAAAAGGCACAATTCACACCCCTAGCAGGCAGACGGCGCAGCCACCTGACGATAACGTGGAGGACTGCTGCAGCAGCGTGCTGCTGCTGCTGCTGCTGCTGCTGCTGAGCCGAGGTGGTATACGCTGCGTTGTGCGGTAGCACCCGACGATAATGAATGTGGAGGACGCTGATTTAAGCTGCGTTGTGCGCAAGCACCTGACGAGCACATACATACATACAACAGGACGCTGCTCATTAACGTCAGGCAACATGACAAAAGCTGCTGTATGTACATGATGAATACCAGGCATAGCTACTGTACGTACAAGCTACAACGATACATAATACTTCACAGGCGAGGCGGTGCGGAGCGGGTCGGGGCGCAGCCCCGACCCCCGTGCCCCGCCCAGCTAACAACCCTGTGTATGCGCGTCCGTGAAATATTGTTGAATGGAATTGCCAGGAAGCGGAGTGGGTCAAACGGTCGTTCGTGTGTTGTGTCATGCGAAGCACAAAACCAATCGTCGTGCTCTCTATGGCGCATGGCCCATGCCTTGGGAGAGAGTCCGAGTCTATCCACGATTTCATTATCTGTGCGGTAGCGCCCGACGATAATTAATGTAGAGGACGCTGATTTAAGCTGCGTTGTGCGCAAGCACCTGACGAGCACATACATACATAGATGGAGGACGCTGCTCATTAACGTCAGGCAACATTACAAAAGCTGCTGTTTGTACATAACATGATGAATACCAGGCATAGCTACTGTGCGTACAAGCTACAACAATACATAATACTTCACAGGCGAGGCGGTGCGGAGCGGGTCGGGGCGCAGCCCCGACCCCCGTGCCCCGCCCAGCTAGCAACCCTGTGTATGCGCGTCCGTGAAATATTTGTTTGAATGGAATTGCCAGGAAGCGGAGTGGGTCAGACGGTCGTTCGCGTGTGTCATGCGAAGCACAACACCAATCGTCGTGCTCTCTATGGCGCATGGTTCATGCCTTGGGAGAGAGTCCGAGTCTATCCACGATTTCATGATCTGTGCGGTAGCACCCGACGATAATTAATGTGGAGGACGCTGATTTAAGCTGCGTTGTGCGCAAGCACCTGACGAGCACATACATACATACAACAGGACGCTGCTCATTAACGTCAGGCAACATGACAAAAGCTGCTGTATGTACATGATGAATACCAGGCATAGCTACTGTACGTACAAGCTACAACGATACATAATACTTCACAGGCGAGGCGGTGCGGAGCGGGTCGGGGCGCAGCCCCGACCCCCGTGCCCCGCCCAGCTAGCAACCCTGTGTATGCGCGTCCGTGAAATATTGTTGAATGGAATTGCCAGGAAGCGGAGTGGGTCAGACGGTCGTTCGTATGTGTCATGCGAAGCACACAACCAATCGTCGTGTTCTCTATGGCGCATGGCCCATGCCTTGCTTGGGAGAGAGTCCGAGTCTATCCACGATTTCATGATCCATGTGATCCATGGTCCATGGTCCATGATCCATGATGTTCGTGCGAAATGTAACGCCAAATGAAACGACACAACAAGTTACGCTGCTCCGCATCACATACTTGACACTTGACATCTTGACATGCTGCACGACTGTACTCGTACTCGTACGTATTAGTACGTACACACACGAAATATTTACGATTGACGCGATTGATGGCGAATTGAATGCAGTACGTATTTTTCGTACAGGCGTACAAGGGCAAGAAGAGTATTCTTGTCGCCACACATTACAAACTTTGCGGCGGGGGGCGGGTCGGGGCAGCGCCCCGACCCGCTCCCCGCTCAGCCGACAAACCCCGTGTACGAGTCAAGGATTTCCTCTCTCTATGTCTACTATGGAATATATCGATGCGATAGAGTAAGTAGAGGAGTGCGTATGGGGGTATTCTATATACATGCATAGTAAGTAAGCAGCAGCAGATATAGTTCTTGTTCTTCGAGTACAAATCATTGCAGCAAGATGAAGGGGGTAGACCCACTGGCACACAGACGACACACGGTAGTAGTAGTGCAGTACCTGGTGCGTCGTAGCAGCATCATCCAGCAGCAGCAGCAGTAGTTCATACTATTAATACGATTGATTATTGATTTGATTGCGGATTGAATGTCATACGAGTGCTATTATCACAAAACTTCACAGACAGGCGGGGCGGCGGGGAGTGGGTGAGTAAGCAGCAGCAGCAGATTGTTCTTGTTTTTCGAGTACAAATCATTGCAGCAAGATGAAGGGGGTAGACCCACCGACACACAGACGACACACGGTAGTAGTAGTGCAGTACCTGGTACGTCGTAGCAGCATCATCGAGCAGCAGCAGTAGTTCATACTACGATTGATTGATTATTGATTGCGGATTGAATGTCATACGAGTGCTATTATCACAAAACTTCACAGACAAGTGGGGCGGCGGGGAGTGAGTCGGGGCTTCAGACCGTTTACGCTGTGGCCGTTGATCGTGGAAAGTACCGATACGTACTACACAGGTAATATATTTTAGTCAGGGCACTCGAACTGCGCAATAGCATTGATAGTACGTACTCGTACTGCTGTAGGACCGCATCAAACGATTACGATGATATCAATGGTGGCAAAGTGTCACTGGGACCCGCTTGCAGAGCAACCTCTCTGCGCGCTATAACTATGTAATGTTGCCTGACGTTGATGAGCAGCGTCCTCCATGTATGTATGTATGTGCTCGTCAGGTGCTTGCGCACAACGCAGCTTAAATCAGCGTCCTCCACATTCATTATGGTCGGTTGCTACCGCACAACGCAGCGTATACCACCTCGGCTCAGCAGCAGCAGCAGCAGCAGCAGCACGCTGCTGCAGCAGTCCTCCACGTTATCAGCAGGTGGCTGCGCCGTCGCTTTGCACAGTTTAGTTGCACTTCCCATCCAAAGCTCAGTACAAGTTCGCCCGTCACGATAACCGACTGGACCCAGAGCTATACTACCAAGCTAGGTTAAGTATTGAATCAGTATAACTTTATCTAGCCAAATGTCACAGATCCATATTTTTATACCAGGTACAACATGGCGTAGATGGATTGATGGGCTACAGAGCCAAATCGTGTTTGGAGTCGAACTAAGTAGGGGAGGGGATTACTAAAAAAAGATGGAATTAGACCTCGAAACAGAGTTGAAAGGCAGGGGATTTGGGAAATTAAATATTTTCCGCGACAGAGCCCAGTAACTACAGTAACTAAAGTCACTAGGAACTAAAGTAACTGGGAAACAGCAGTCCTCCACGTTATCGTCAGGTGGCTGCCCGCCGCCTCGCCTTTGAAGTATTACCTGGTATGTATTGTTGTTGCTTGTACGCAGTTATGCCTGGTATTCATCATGTACATACAACAGCTTTTGTAATGCTGCCTTGGCGTCCTCCATGTATGTGTATGTGCTCGTCAGGCGCTTGCGCACAACGCAGCTTAAATCAGCGTCCTCCACATTATCGCCGGGTGCTAGCGCACAACGCAGCTTAAATCAGCGTCCTCCACATTATCGCCGGGTGCTAGCGCACAACGCAGCGTATATCACCTAGGCTCGGCAGCAGCAGCACAGCAGCACGCTGCTGCAGCAGTCCCCCACGTTATCGTCAGGTGGCTGCGCCGTCGCTTTGCACAGCTGCACTTCCCACTTCCCATGTAAAGCTCAGTACGAGTACGTCCGACACAATAATCGCCTCGACCCAGAGCTGATATTACCTAGTCGGGTTAAGTATCGAATGTGTATAACTTTATCTAGCCAAAGGCTACAGAGTCAAATTTCTATGCCAGGTGTAACATGAAGTAGAGGGATTGATGGGCTACAGAGCCAAATCGTGTTTGGAGTTGAACTAAGTAGGGGAGGGGATTACTAAAAAAAGATGGAATTAGACCTCGAAACAGAGTTGAAAGGCAGGGGATTTGGGAAATTAAATAATTTCCGCGACAGAGCCCAGTAACTAAAGTCACTGGGAATTACTAAAAAAAGATGGAATTAGACCTCGAAACAGAGTTGAAAGGCAGGGGATTTGGGAAATTAAATAATTTCCGCGACAGAGCCCAGTAACTAAAGTCACTGGGAAAAGCTCAAAACACTGCTGCTGCAGAACATGATGTCAAGATGCACTCTGCATACCGTTCGTGTTGTATGCCATCCCGTATCCCGTGGCCCGTGGGTGATATATCGTGACGAGAGCACTGCTATCAATCGCTCTAAGCGAAAAATTGGTTTACCGCACTGTCCAGCGCCGAGCCGTCTGGTTAGATCTGGCGGTGCTGCCACGAATTCAAACCCCACACTGCGAGTACAGGTAGTAGGTGGAAATTATTTTCTCGGGCTATCTGCTATCAATGAGGATGCCCTTTCTCTACATCCTCATTGTCTGCTATCTTCAGCAACCGGTAAACAGCAGTGTTATACGTAAGGATTACCCTGGGCTGGGTAATCGATCGATCTTTTACCCTATACTGCTGTACTCGTAGCTCAGCAGGTAATACCCTCACATTTGGCGTCGTCGGTAGGACACGGGTTCGAATCTCACTTCGAACGTTTTCTTTACCCAGCCCAGGGTAATCCTTATAACAGCAGCACAGCAACACGGCAACAACAAAACGACACACCACTCGTATTACGAGCACGTATATCCACGTTGCAAAATTATACTTGGAATTAGTGCGACATCAGTTATCGCAAGTGGTACTGAAGGACGGGAATCACTTTGTCAACCCAGTGCACACAGCTAGCTATAGCTAGCTCCGTACCTACAGTGAACGAAACTGACCTGAAATTATTTCCTCAAAGTACGTAATTCGCCGGCGCCATTATATTTGCGTATCATTAACACCCTACTGGTGTCTATCTACCTGAACTTCGTATGATTACTGCAATCGTCCAAGCCGCTGCAGAGTTCTGCCGAGGGTCATGGAGGGGAAAGGTCCACACCCGCGAGCAAGCTTACGGTACCAGAGGAATCTACGTGGAGGACGTGTTTTCGTACACGGTGGAACCGTTTCGGAGAGGAAGAGCGGCACGTCGCGATGCTGTTTAGACATCGAACAAACAAAATGACGCCAGCCCCTCCCGCCTCACAGGCGACAAAAATTGGCAGGCGCTTCAGCAGCGGTACGGAGACAACTTTGGACATTCCCGCACGATGTGGAGCTACAGCACGGTGTCTACCTGGTGCCCGAACAACATTGGGGCGAACACGCTAATGGAACAGCAACAATTGCGCTACGGTATAGAGCTCTGTGGTCTCAGCAATATACGCTTAACACTCTCTCCCGCGGAGGACATCGGCGTACAGCCGTCGTTGTCTGCGCTGTTTACGTCCGCTCCAGCTTGCACCTGGGCCAAAACGCGGGTGCATCGGAGATTGATAGTTTCAGGGTTGACTTCAGCAATGCTCTGTCGATTGAAGGCATCGCCATAAGTCAGGACGAAAAACAGGGCCAAATGAGGGTCATCGCAAATCTCACACGTCGTGCTGTGTCACACACGTGATCGCCACCTGGCTTTCTTGCGGCGGGAAGTACGAGAAGGACTCCATCAACAGCTAGTCTACCATATTCCGAATGTGGTACTGCTGTTTTTGGACTCCGCATTTTTCTACGTACAATGTGCAGAACGACCCTCGCTCAAACGGCTCGGCATCTCTTTTAACTCGATTACAGTATACATGTCATGCCATTGCGGGAATATGGCTTTAAAGCACACTACTCGTAGTGCTAAACCCGTGAAGTCCTGGAGCACAGGTAACGGTGGAATTAATCGGCGGCCTTCGTGTTCCTTACATCTCATTCACGACTGGTACGAGAGTTCGAGCGTTCAACAAAGACGCATCGACCAAACCAAAGCCTCACCAGCAATGCGATCTCCTTCTCGTGCTCGCAAGTTACAGCATAGGCAAGGGGTGTCATTCCGTCCTCATCCCGAGGGTCCACAGCAGCCCCAAGTGCCAGGAGACACGCAATCGCCGCCGACCGGCCTCGATCCGCTGCAAAGTGGAGAGGTGTTCGCCCCTCCTCGTCCTGAGGCCGAGCACAACACGCGCAGAGCAGCAAGAAAACGGACCCGTTGTCACTGTTTACTGTCCTGCTGTGCAGTCTCGTCCTCTCGTAACGTCGAATACTGGCGAACCAAGTTCAACGGCGGGCTGGTCTTGGCGTTTAGAAAGCTTGTTTGCCGTCGTTCCGCTTGCAGAATATCTGGTATCCGCTACGTCCGCTTACGTCTATCTTCATTCAACCCCCACGCTGTATCCAACCCCTCACCTGTGCGTCGACCTTCACCCCCCTTGACACAAGATCTTCTAGTTGAGTTATGTTTCCGTCACTCGCTGCCGCGAAAATCTCTTCGCTTGCACCCCAGCCTTCCATATCCCTGCGGTTCGTCCACCAATCATGGGAAGGCATCGGAGTCAACAAACCGAGCGAGCGCAGGACAGTCACAAAGCCGCACTACTCTCTGCGTTATTATGAGTGGTAAAAACTGCTCTGGTGCATCCTCGCTATGTCGGTGATAACCTCCCAGCTTTCGGCGCCTTCTTGATTTGCTACTATTACGGGGGACCATAGTAAATGGGACAAAATAGTGTCACCAAAAAATGGTAAATGTATACCTGGTACCTGGTAGGCTTTTGTGTGTACCCCGGGTCCTATTTACGATGGTCCCCCACAATAATAGGAGTGACGACCCAAGGACACGCGGAGCAATCGTGGTCAAACGTCAGAGACGAAAATAGTCAACGGTAAGTCTGGAAGTCGAGCGCACATAAGTTAGCACCCCCCCCTGCCGCCAACAGGTATGTACACAACAAAAGCAAAAGTGTGCTGCAAACATCGAGCCTCTTACCCCTGTCCCGCCGACATGGTGCTGACAGTCACGCCAAAACCAACCCCAGCCCCGTTCTCGTCTTCCTCCTTGTCGCTCCCCTCCCATTTCAAGTCTTTGGCCATTTCCTCCTGAGTCACTGCTCCGGCGTCGCCTGGAGGTCGGCCTTGCGCCTGTTCCAGCCAGTTCGGGCATAGATCCGTTACCTTGACGAGGTAAGCTTTCATTGCCTCCAGAGCCTCCATACCGCGGAGTCCATTCCACGCTCCCCTGTGGGTACCAGCAGGCGGTAATACACAGCAAATACAGCAGTAGTCGCATTATGGTAGCGTATTTTAGTGAGACTTACACGGTTATCAGAGTTACAAGGAGTTGGCGCCTACATAGCGCTCGAGTCCCTTCTCCAGTCCGCAAGCCAGGAACGTTGACTCGTTCGCAGATGTCCATGCTCGCACAGGCTGTTTCTGGTTGATTGTGAAACTTAAAGGCTTCACGTCCAGCACCCCCTCGCGGAATATGGCTCATAAGCACTGAATAGCACCCTCACCCCCCCGGAGCTTCTACCCTCTGAGACAATAGTACAAGAGAGACGTGCGCGTGGTACTCTTCCGTGGTGAGCTCGAGCGAGCCTCACGATGGAGCCTCATCCTCACCATTTCGCTCGACCGACGAGGTCGATTAGTCCAGGCTTGGGTTCGTCGCAGTCGCCCTCTGTAGCCTGCTTGAACAGAGAGTACAGCTCAAGCCGCTGGCCAGATGACAGCGACAGGCCTTTGACGGTGATCATGTGATTCGCCGACATGCCAAACAGCCTCTCGGTATCCTGCAAAGCAGCAGCAGCAGCAGCAGCAACAACAGGAGGAGCAGCAGCAGGAACGGCAGCAGCAGTGCGTACGGTAGCAGTCGAGGATGGCACTCCACTGGGTTAGAAAGTACAGTAGATCAAACCCAGTCGAACACGCGAGGAAGGTACGTACAGCAGACATGCAACGAGAAGCCGGTTGTTTCTTCTCTGTGTGTTAATTCAACACCCGCAGAAATTGTTAACGTGGCGCGCAGGAGCTAGCGAACAACGTTTGTGGTGGCACTCGCCTGGTCACTCATGGCTAGTCGTGGGTTGGATGCAGGCTCGTTGGATGTGGGCTGCCAACGCGGATGATTTGGATGGAGGGAGTTCGTAGAGATATCGGAACAAAATATGGTGGAGGGGGTCAAAACGTAAGTAGGCAACCGAGTCTCGCCGCCGCGGCCCGCCCCAGCTACTGTGCTCGGCGCTGGCGCACACAGCGTTGCTTGCGTCATGGCTCCGACACAACACAAGCTCGAATTCTTGGAAGATAGGGCCCTTCTGATGATATCTTCGCTGGGACTTGTATGCGTGGCTGCGGCAGTTTTTTGGGTTGTCCGACAAAGCCCCGACTGGGCACGAGGAGGAGCTGCAGGTGGAGATGAGGATGCAGCGGGGGATGGGGCCATGCTTGGCGCCAGGACTAGAGTTGTCCCAGGCGGACGTGCAGCTACGAAGGCATCTCGGAAAGAGGCTAAGAAGCGGGCAAAGGCGGAGTTCAATCGGTCTCGGCAGGCCTTGGAAGGTCACGAGCGACGCATTCGGTTGCAAGATCAGGTTTGTTTAAAACTCGCTGTCCGCTGTTTTTCACCACGGAGACGAGGTGTTCCCCTTGGAAACGTTTCATGTCCCAGTCTTTAATGCGCGCAGTTGCGGATTTGCTGCGATTACTGCACTGCTGCTTCCGACAGCAGTATTATGCATCGCCTGTTGCCTAGCAAAAGCTTCCGCCCCTCACATGCTGGCGTGTTATATCGTACGTACTGCTGTAGTATTTCCATTGCCAATTTTTCCTCGCGCGTGCAACGAACAAAAACGCGGCCCAATATGTAACCGTTCCTGTCCGATTGAAGAGACAAGAGACAAGAGACAGGAGAAAAAGGGAAGATTAGCCGCAGCCGCTGACGCTTGCGTGTTAGCTAATGCGTGTTCGCAGTGGGTGTGTAGCAGGACATTAATTAGTGGCTCGGCTGCGCGCGCGTGTTGCGCGCCGCAGGCGCGCAAGCCTCCCGCAGGGGCCCCCGGAGGGCCCCCGGAGGGCCCCCGGAGGCGATTTTTTTCATGGCTCAAGTTTGCGTGGCTTCCTTCGGTTTCATGGAACACGCCACGCCGAGTTGGATGAACTCCCAATTCAACAGAAAAAAAGGCACACAATGGGCACTGGGCCAAGGAATAGGGTCAAAAGTTATGACTTGCAATAAAAAACAACTTGAAAATAAAAAATGAATGTCGAGTTTCCACCAATCACACGTGAGCTTTGAGTTGCATTTTGAGTTGCAAAATTACTGTGATTGGTCAGCAGTGCCGTTACACTGCTGCTGAGCACAAACAGAGCGTTACGAGTACAACCCCCAGGCTATGCACATCGCTGCAGCAACCCTGCCGCCCAGCAGCAGCAGCACCACCACGCAGCACCATGCGTGTGAGGCGGCACACCCAAGGTGCACTATAGCTACCTGCGTGTATCGGAACATCTACCATGCATCACCGAGGATGGACAGGCAGACCCGATAGCGTGCACATTTCCCTACCTCAAGACGACACCCACCATGATGATGAGGCCAACCGCCACCAACAAACCTACACTCCTCCTCTGCTGTTCTGTTGCACCACCCAGGAGTAGCAGTGCAATTATCACAGCCTGAGAGGATAGCAGGCGTACGTTCTTGCTGTCTATCGTCATCGTTTGCCTGCACCACTGCGCACCTCTCTCTGCTGTGTGTTGTTCGGGCCGCGTTGTTGACATTTTTTGCTCATTTCCACCGAGGTGTGCTGTTGCTACAGCAGCAGCAAGCAGCAGCAGCAGCAGGAGTAGTGTGATTCGGCACACAGTAGTCGAGAGGTCAGCAGCAGTTATGTAGTGCGCCAAGTACGTCCCTGTTGATGTTGTCGTCGTTTGCGTACACCACGCACTTGATGTGGATGTAGGTATATCATCTTGCTGCGCGAAGCACCACTCTGTCCGTAAATATAACAACCGCTTGTTTGATAAAATGAATACCGAAACAGCATTACATTTACGGACGTATTGGTACGAAATAAGAATGGATCGAAGGCTTGTTGCCATTTCATTGACATAGTGGGCCGGAAAGCTGCGGCACAGCAGCAGGGCGTCCGCTACAATCAATCGAGGGTACAACAGTAGTAGTAGCAGTATAGTTCCTGCGGTCGTCCTTTGCCTCTACACCACACACATTGCCTAATCTGTTGTGCGAAAGTTGCTCAAAATGAACCGAAACGCCTCAAAATATTTTAATTGACAAAAAGTTACCCCTATCCCCTGGAGGTGAGCCCCTATGGGCACTGGGCCAAGGAATAGGGTCAAAAGTTATGACTTGCAATCGAAAAACAACTTGAAAATAAAAAATGAATGTCGAGTTTCCACCAATCACACGTGAGCTTTGAGTTGCATTTTGAGTTGCAAAATTACTGTGATTGGTCAGCAGTGCCGTTACACTGTGTTGCTGAGCACAAACAGAGCGTTACGAGTACAACCCTCAGGCTATGCTACATCGCTGCAGCAACCCTGCCGCCCAGCAGCAGCAGTACCACCACGCAGCACCATGCGTGTGAGGCGGCACACCCAGGTGCACTATAGACTACCTGCGTGTATCGGAACATCTACCATGCATCACCGAGGATGGACAGGCAGACCCGATATCGTGCACATTTCCCTACCTCAAGACGACACCCACCATGATGATGAGGCCAACCGCCACCAACAAACCTACACTCCTCCTCTGCTGTTCTGTTGCACCACCCAGGAGTAGCAGTGCAATTATCACAGCCTGAGAGGATAGCAGGCGTACGTTCTTGCTGTCCTATCGTCATCGTTTGCCTGCACCACTGCGCACCCTCTCCTCTGCGTGTGTGTTGTTCGGGCCGCGTTGTTGACATTTTTTGTCTTTCCACCGAGTGTGCTGTGTGCTACAGCAGCAGCAAGCAGCAGCAGCAGCAGGAGTAGTGTAATTCGGCACACAGTAGTCGAGAGGTCAGCAGCAGTTATGTAGTGCGCCAAGTACGTCCCTGTTGATGTTGTCGTCGTTTGCGTACACCACGCACTTGATGTGGATGTAGGTATATCATCTTGCTGCGCGAAGCACCACTACTTGTACACCGTCCAAATATAACAACCGCTTGTTTGATAAAATGAGATACCGAAACAGACATTACATTTACGGACGTATTGGTACGAAATAAGAATGGATCGAAGGCTGTTGCCATTTCATTGACATAGTGGGCAGGAAAGCTGCGGCACAGCAGCAGYGGCGTCCGCTACAATCAATCGAGGGTACAACAGTAGTAGTAGCAGTATAGTTCCTCGGTCGTCCTTTGCCTCTACACTCACACACACTGCCTAATCTGTTGTGCGAAAGTTGCTCAAAATGAACCGAAACGCCTCAAAATCTTTTAATTGACAAAAAGTTACCCCTATCCCCTGGAGGTGAGCCACAATGGGCACTGGGCCAAGGAATAGGGTCAAAAGTTATGACTTGCAATAAAAAACAACTTGAAAATAAAAAATGAATGTCGAGTTTCCACCAATCACACGTGAGCTTTGAGTTGCATTTTGAGTTGCAAAATTACTGTGATTGGTCAGCAGTGCCGTTACACTGTTGCTGAGCACAAACAGAGCGTTACGAGTACAACCCTCAGGCTATTGTACATCGCTGCAGCAACCCTGCCGCCCAGCAGCAGCAGCTAGCACCACGCAGCACCATGCGTGTGAGGCGGCACACCCACGGTGCACTATAACTACCTGCGTGTATCGGAACATCTACCATGCATCACCGAGGATGGACAGGCAGACCCGATAGCGTGCACATTTCCCTACCTCAAGACGACACCCACCATGATGATGAGGCCAACCGCCACCAACAAACCTACACTCCTCCTCTGCTGTTCTGTTGCACCACCCAGGAGTAGCAGTGCAATTATCACAGCCTGAGAGGGTAGCAGGCGTACGTTCTTGCTGCTATCGTCATCGTTTGCCTGCACCACTGCGCACTCTCTCTCTGCTGTGTGTGTTGTTCGGGCCGCGTTGTTGACATTTTTTGTTCGTTTCCACCGATGTGTTGCTGCTACAGCAGCAGCAGCAGCAGCAGCAGGCAGCAGGAGTAGTATGATTCGGCACACGTAGTCGAGAGGTCAGCAGCAGTTACGTAGTGCGCCAAGTACGTCCCTGTTGATGTTGTCGTCGTTTGCGTACACCACGCACTTGATGTGGATGTAGTAGTATATCATCTTGCTGCGCGAATACCACTCACTATGTACCACTCTGTCCGTAAATATAACAACCGCTTGTTTCGATAAAATGAGATATCGAAACAACATTACATTGTACGGACGTATTGGTACGAAATAAGAATGGATCGAAGGCTCGTTGCATTTCATTGACATAGTGGGCCAGGAAAGCTGCGGCACAGCAGTCAGGGCGTCCGCTACAATCAATCGAGGGTACAACAGTAGTAGTAGCAGTATAGTTCCTCCGGCGTCCTTTGCCTCTACACTCACACGACACTGCCTAGTCTGTTGTGCGAAAGTTGCTCAAAAATAACCGAAACGCCTCAAAATATTTTAATGACAGAAAGTTACCCCTATCCCCTGGAGGTGCAGCCACAATGGGCACTGGGCAAGGAATAGGGTCAAAAGTTATGTACTTGCAATAAAAAAACAACTTAGAAATGAAAAATGAATGTCGAGTTTCCACCAATCACACGTGAGCTTTGAGTTGCATTTTGAGTTGCAAAATTACTGTGATTGGTCAGCAGTGCCGTTACACTGTTGCTGAGCACAAACAGAGCGTTACGAGTACAACCCTCAGTCTATTGTACATCGCTGCAGCAACCCTGCCGCCCAGCAGCAGCAGCAGCACCACGCAGCACCATGCGTGTGAGGCGGCACACCCACGGTGCACTATAGCTACCTGCGTGTATCGGAACATCTACCATGCATCACCGAGGATGGACAGGCAGACCCGATAGCGTGCACATTTCCCTACCTCAAGACGACACCCACCATGATGATGAGGCCAACCGCCACCACAAACCTACACTCCTCCTCTGCTGTTCTGTTGCACCACCCAGGAGTAGCAGATGCAATTATCACAGCCTGAGAGGATAGCAGGCGTACGTTCTTGCTGTCTATCGTCATCGTTGCCTGCACCACTGCGCACCTCTCTCTGCTGTGTGTGTTGTTCGGGCCGCGTTGTGGTGCATTTTTTGTTCGTTTCCACGATGTGCTGCTGCTCTACAGCAGCAGCAAGCAGCAGCAGCAGCAGCAGCAGGAGTAGTGGATTCGGCACACAGTAGTCGAGAGGTCAGCAGCAGTTATGTAGTGCGCCAAGTTCGTCCCTGTTGATGCTTTGTCGTCGTTTGCGTACACCACGCACTTGATGTGGATGTAGGATGTATATCATCTTGCTGCGCGAAGTACCACTCACTATGTACCACTCTGTCCGTAAATAAACAACCGCTTGTTTCATAAAATGAATATCGAAACAACATTACATTGACGGACGTATTGGTACGAAACAAAATGGATCCGAAGAGCTCGTTGTCATTTCATTGACATAGTGGGCCGGAAAGCTGCGGCACAGCAGCTAGGGCGTCCGCTACAATCAATCGAGGGTACAACAGTAGTAGTAGCAGTATAGTTCCTGCGGCGTCCTTTGCCTCTACACCACACCATTGCCTAGTCTGTTGTGCGAAAGTTGCTCAAAATGAACCGAAACGCCTCAAAATCATTTTAATTGACAAAAAGTTACCCCTATCCCCTGGAGGTGGACGCATCATGACATGGGCCAAGGAATAGGGTCAAAAGTTATGACTTGCAAKCGAAAAACAACTTGAAAATAAAAATGAATGTCGAGTTTCCACCAATCACACGTGAGCTTTTGAGTTGCATTTTGAGTTGCAAAATTACTGTGATTGGTCAGCAGTGCCGTTACACTGCTGCTGAGCACAAACAGAGCGTTACGAGTACAACCCTCAGGCTATTGTACATCGCTGCAGCAACCCTGCCGCCCAGCAGCAGCAGACCACCACGCAGCACCATGCGTGTGAGGCGGCACACCCACGGTGCACTATAGCTACCTGCGTGTATCGGAACAATCTACCATGCATCACCGAGGATGGACAGGCAGACCCGATAGCGTGCACATTTCCCTACCTCAAGACGACACCCACCATCATGATGAGGCCAACCGCCACCAACAAACCTACACTCCTCCTCTGCTGTTTGTTGCACCACCCAGGAGTAAGTGCAATTCTCAGCAGCCTGAGAGGAATAGCAGGCTGTACGTTCTTGCTGCCTATCGTCATCGTTTGCCTGCACCACTGCGCACCTCTCTCCTCTGCTGTGTGTGTTGTTCGGGCCGCGTTGTTGACATTTTTTGTTCGTTTCCACCGATGTGTTCGCTGCTAACGCAGCAGCAGGCAGGAGCAGATCGTAGTTGATTCGGCACACAGTAGTCGAGAGGTCAGCGCAGTTATGTGTGCGCCAAGTACGTCCTGTTGATGTTGTCGTCGTTTGCGTACACCACGCACTTGATGTGGATGATAGGTATATCAATCTTGCTGCGCGAAGCACCACTCACTATGTACCACTCTGTCCGTAAATATAACAACCGCTTGTTTGATAAAATGGAAATATCGAAACAACATTACATTTACGGACGTATTGGTACGAAATAGGAATGGATCGAAGGCTCGTTGCCATTTCATTGACATAGTGGGCAGGAAAGCTGCGGCACAGCAGCAGGGCGTCCGCTACAATCAATCGAGGGTACAACAGTAGTAGTAGTAGTCATGAGTTCCTCGCGGTCGTCCTTTGCCTCTACATCCACACACACTGCCTAATCTGTTGTGCGAAAGTTGCTCAAAAATAACCGAAACGCCTCAAAATATTTTAATTGACAAAAGTTACCCCTATCCCCTGGAGGTGAGCCATGTGGCACTGGGCCAAGGAATAGGGTCAAAAGTTATGACTTGCAACTAAAAAACAACTTGAAAATAAAACATGAATGTCGAGCTTTCCACCAATCACACGTGAGCTTCGAGTTGCATTTTGAGTTGCAAAATTACTGTGATTGGTCAGCAGTGCCGTTACACCTGCTGCTGAGCACAAACAGAGCGTTACGAGTACAACCTCTCAGGCCATATGTCACATCGCTGCAGCAACCCTGCCGCCCAGCAGCAGCACACCACCACGCAGCACCATGCGTGTGAGGCGGCACTACCGCGGTGCACTATAGCTACCTGCGTGTATCGGAACACCTACCATGCATCACGAGGATGGACAGGCAGACCCGATATCATGCAATTTCACTACCTCAAGACGGCACCCATCCATGATGAGGCCAACCGCCACCAACAAACTCACTCACGTCCTCTGCAGTTCTGTTGCACCACCAGCAGTAGTGTAGCTGAGCAGTGCAATTTCACAGCCTGAGAGGATAGCAGGCGTACGTTCTTGCTTCTGTCGTCGATCGTTTGCCTGCACCACCACGCACCTCTCTCTGCTGTGTGTGTGTTCGGGCTGCGTTTGTTGGCATCATTTTTTGCTGCATTTCAACTCGTGGTGTGATGTGCTCAGCAGCAGCAAGCAGCAAGCAGCAGAACAGTGAGAGTGGAGTAGTGTGATTTCGCACACAGTACGAGAGGTCAGCAGCAGTTATTATTCGGTAGTGCGTCCAAGTACTCCCTGTTGATGTGTCGTCTTTGCGTACACTACGCACTTTGATGTGGATGTAGGTATATTATCTTGCCGCGCGAAACACAAGGCACCACTCTGTCCGTAAATATAACAACCGCTTGTTTATAAATGAATACGAAACGAGCATTACATTCTACGGACGTATTGGTACGAAATAAGAATGATCGAAGGCTGTTGTCCATTTCATTGACATAGTGGGCCAGGAAAGCTGCGGCACAGCAGCAGGGCGTCCGCTGTACATCAATCGAGGGTACAACAGTAGTAGTAGCAGTATAGTTCCTGCGGTCGTCATTTGCCTCTACAGCCACACACACATGCCTAATCTGTTGTGCGAAAGTTGCTCAAAATGAACCGAAACGCCTCAAAATCTTTAATTGACAAAAAGTTACCCCTATCCCCTGGCCAGTGAGCCCCAATGGGCACTGGGCCAAGGAATAGGGTCAAAAGTTATGACCTTGCAATAAAAAAACAACTAGAAAATAAAAAATGAATGTCGAGTTTCCACCAATCACACGTGAGCTTTGAGTTGCATTTTGAGTTGCAAAATTACTGTGATTGGTCAGCAGTGCCGTTACACTGCTGCTGAGCACAAACAGAGCGTTACGAGTACAACCCTCAGGCTATTGACATCGCTGCAGCAACCCTGCCGCCCAGCAGCAGCAGCAGCCACCACGCAGCACCATGCGTGTGAGGCGGCACACCCAAGGTGCACTATAGCTACCTGCGTGTATCGGAACATCTACCATGCATCACCGAGGATGGACAGGCAGACCCGATAGCGTGCACATTTCCCTACCTCAAGACGACACCCACCATGATGATGAGGCCAACCGCCACCAACAAACCTACACTCCTCCTCTGCTGTTCTGTTGCACCACCCAGGAGTAGCAAGTGCAATTATCACAGCCTGAGAGGGATAGCAGGCGTACGTTCTTGCTGTCTATCGTCATCGTTTGCCTGCACCACTGCGCACCTCTCTCTGCGTGTGTGTTGTTCGGGCCGCGTTGTTGACATTTTTTGTCTCATTTCCACCGATGGTGCTGCTGCTTGCTCACAGCAGCAGCAGCAGCAGCAGCAGCAGCAGGAGTAGTGTGATTCGGCACACAGTAGTCGAGAGGTCAGCAGCAGTTATGTAGTGCGCCAAGTACGTCCCTGTTGATGATGTTGTCGTCGTTTGCGTACACCACGCACTTGATGTGGATGTAGGAGTATATCATCTTGCTGCGCGAAGTACCACTCCTATGACCACTCTGTCCGTAAATATAACAACCGCTTGTTTCATAAAATGAATATCGAAACACATTACATTGTACGGACGTATTGGTACGAAACAAGAATGGATCGAAGGCTCTGTTGTCCATTTCATTGACATAGTGGGCCGGAAAGCTGCGGCACAGCAGTAGGRGCGTCCGCTACAATCAATCGAGGGTACAACAGTAGTAGTAGCAGTATAGTTCCTGCGGCGTCCTTTGCCTCTACACCACACACATGCCTAGTCTGTTGTGCGAAAGTTGCTCAAAATGGAACCGAAACGCCTCAAAATATTTTAATTGACAAAAGTTACCCCTATCCCCTGGAGGNTCGTCGACTGATTCAGAGGCGAGATCCACCATTCCCGAGAGGCACGGCCACCGGATCAGCCGCAGCGCGAGGTCCGACGGGCCCTAGCATAGGGTAGACCGCTTGCGGTGCCTAAAAAGTAACATAGGCCGTCGCAAATCCAATTTTTCACCCCTCTTTGCCTCCCAAACCACACGAGCACCGACCAGGTCGCGACTTGGCGTTGAAGTTCGATCGCTGTATCCCCGTCGCTGCTGCCCGCGTTGGGCTTCGGGGCTGCGCCAGCCCACCCAAGACATCCATAGAGTGATAGCCTCCTAGCCGGTGCTGGCAGACGTAATTTTCCGCTGGCAGCGGCGCCCCGGGGAGGACACAGCCCGTAGGTCGCCTCGTTGGTTACTCACGGGTGTTCGTTGACCCTTGTGCGTTATTCTCATTTTTTTACGCAATACACCATTCCTGGATAAGACCCAAACACGTTTTTTCAGGGAAATCGTATTCAAAACAAACGAAAAACAAAAATTGTTTTCCCATTTCAATAAAAAGCGATGTTCGTTAAGATGGGCCCTTATGGGTTGATTCACATCCCTAGTATATAATACTATTCGTACATGGTGGGGTGCCTACTGCCAGGCGTTCGGGGTTCCCCCCAGGCGACCGGGGTTCCCGCAAGTGGCCTGGAGTGCCGGCAATGCGGTTGGGGGTCCCGCAAGGTATGTATGGTGGGATCCCGTAAGGCATGACGGGGTCGCGCAAGACGTGATGGCACCCCCCAAGGCTGTTGGGGGTCCCGGGAGCTCAAAGGAATGGGGTCCCCAACCTCGGGGCGGATCCCCTAACTCGCGACACCAACACTTCCTAGAGACCGTAACGAACAAGCTACAGCAGTAGTATACGTTGGTCGGGAGCCGGTCTGAGCATTATGACTGGAGCTACAAGAAGAGTATGCCGTGTTCGGTAAGGAATAAGGGGTAACGAGTAATGATAACGTGGTATTGTACCAGAAATAGTACGAGTATTATCATGCTGCGGTACAAATTACACATTATTGCTTACTCGTTTATATCGTAGCTTCTGTCATATTGTAAATCCCCGTCTCCGTCTGCGGGTTATATAGCATCAATTAATAGTTTGTTTTCCATCCCATTTATTATCTTCGCCCTTCCTTTCTCTCTCCTTCCTATTAATAGTCGTAACTCAGTTTTGGGGTCACAAAGTAGACTCTTCTCCCTCCCCTCCCACTACGGTCCTTGCCTCGCATTTTTATCGCGAGAAGATTTCAGCACTCTCTTCCCTCATCAACTCTCGTCGAATAATGCTAATCCACGCTATATTATAATAATATGCGCTCTCGACAGTTGGTGTCATTTGGGAATAAAAATCTCCATGCGGAGACTCGAACCCTCGACCTCCAACCCAACAGGCTTCGTGGTTACCTGCTATATAGCCCACCGGGGCGACCGGCTATGCACAGAATGGTTATGGGCCAAAATCACTCTTGTAAAATCATCCTGTTGGCCCTTGGGTAGCATCCAGGGGACTCATCGAAGTATATCTTGATGAGGATTACATATTTTAGAACACGCGCGAACGATTTATCATAAAAATGCAGAACTGAGTATCAACTACTACCTGATATTATATCGTAGTACATACAAGGGCTCCGCTCCGCGGGCGGCTGACGCCGCCCGTACGCTCGCGCAAGGAAAGGGGCAGAAGAGGCCCTTGATGTATACTCGTAGTGCAAGCAAAAGCACCGACTTGAAACTGCCAAGAGGTTCATGGTAAGAGGTTCATGGTGCACAGGGAAGAAACGGCGGACTTGACATGCATGCAAAACATGCTCGGGATGCACACTAGCTCCATGCTCCAGGACAACAAAGAAGCTGTATGATCGAAAGAGAAAGCACAGCAACACGGCTCACAGCACGGCGCTGCGCTGCCTGCTGTGGTGTGTGTGATTTGTGCCTTCGTGAGTATGTGTGGTAGTGCAACAACAACGAACGGTGGTATATATTACTTCGTACTTTGTATGTATGAAAGAGAAAGCACAGCACAGCTCGGTCGTCAAGTTGTGAGGTACGAAAAACAGAAAATCAATAAAACTGAGAAAGACGTCGTACACATGTTTACGTACATCTATGGAGTACTCATACTCGTACTCGTACTTGAACGAAACGGCAGGAGCGCAAAACAAAGAAGTCGGAAAAAATTGGAAATCAATTGGTCGTACGCTCACAGCTGACGTATTTAAAAAAAATTAAATAAAATTATTATAAATACGTCAGCTGTGAGTTCAACCGATTGAATAGTAGATACTCAACTTTGCGAGCTGCGTAGAATTTTTGTTCTATGTGTTATTTGTGGTATTGGTGTAGGCTTCGTGATGTACTAGGAAACTAGTAGTTACTACTCGATTTTATAATAAGCCGTTCGCGCGTGTTATGTGTGTATTCCTCGTTAAGGATATGGTGGTACTCGTACTGTTCCTACTTTAAGTGGCCCCCCCCACCCCCCTAACCCCTACCCCCCCATCCCCCGTCCCCCTGTTCCCCGTCCCACCCTGCGTCTAACAACAACATTTTTTGACTATAGCATGTACTCGATTTACTTTACCAAATATCATACTTGTCTCCTCTATTCGGGTTATATAGTATCAGTCGCAGAATGATCATGGATACCTTTACATTGTCCTGCTGACCCGGGTTGGTATCCAGGGGAGTCACTGAAACATCAGTCGGTTGGTTGGTATGGATTTTATGGATCAAGGGGTAGGCGATGTTCTTGCATTGCGACTGACTGTTGTTGAGTGCAACTTATTTTTCATCTTTTTTGAGGATTGAATTGTTTGTGTACGGTCGTTGTAAATGTTTGATTCCGCATAAACTCTGGTTGTATGTGTATGTATGTACATAATGTCTATGGGCTTGACCAATGTACGGTGCCGGCCCTATCATACGAGACTTGAAATCAGGCTCAGGCTGATTTTCTTATTCCGGGTGTGATCGAAGGCATGTTTTCTCATGTTGCGCTGTCTTGTTTCGGTTCCTGAGAGGACGTGTTCCTAGGAAAGTACACTGAATGGTGGTTTGGGCCCAGGTCATCCATAGGAATGGATCATTTTCTTAAAGTCTATGCATTGACTAAGTTTAGAACTTTCTTAGTTTTTCTTACGAGTAGACCAGTACAGTATGTCTGTATTGATGGCCTTTGGATATGTCGGCTCCGGAGAACTTGTACGTACGTGTGAGTCTAACGAATCTGCACGTACATTCAATACGGTTATTATATGTATAGCAGGAGTTGTTGTAGATATGTATGGCCTACATGGGTACCAAATGGGATCGAGGTGCCAGATGGGCCTCCGGAACAACCTGTGGAGGGCTGATTATATTTCTGCACCTTGTGGGTGGGAGCAGGGTGCCAAATGTGATCAGATCCGGGTGGGATCAGGTCTGGGTGGGAGCAAGGGTAAAGATGGTGCAAAAGTACGTGCAGATCTCTACCGCTCAATCGATATGTATTACTACTGTCTAGAGGTTGTTTGTATTTTTAATATTCGGGGTGATTTTGGTAGTGGCATCTATTAGTAATCGTCATGCGGAAGATGTGTGTGAGTTATTTTTCGATCTCAAAACTAAAAGCAGCTGCTTTATCGTACTCGTATGTATGCAGTCCGATTGTGCAAAATCCGACCGGATTGTTTTCGATCTTAGAACCCGATGGCCCAAGTCGTCAGATTTTGGCCCAAAATCCGATTACTTGGCCATTTCAGAAAATGGCACGGTCTTTAAATTCAAGATACTTTCCACGCAAGCAAGCAGCAGCAGGACGCTCGATGAGTTGGATGGTGACACAGCGAGTTGCTTCGCGCATGACGCGCAGTCGGCGGTCGGCGCGTCTCTCCATCCCCAGGCTACAGTCGGGTGCCGCGGGCTCGGGCCTAGAGACGAAGGGAAACGCAAACTCGGCGCGCGCCTCGCCGTGCTAGTACTCGTAGGCTACAGGAGTAGCAGCAGCAGTCGGTCAGTCAGCTTCGCGCTCGGCGCGTCTCTTTACTACGTCGCCAGACCAAACAGATAATATGGAGGGCATATTTGTGAAAACATTGAAAACAGTATTTTAACAGGCAGTAAAGTACTGAAATATATTATTAATGGTATGATATGTGCACCGACAGAGGGAACCAAAACGAGGATACCTACGAGTACTGCTGTAGTGTTACTGAAGACGCGTCTACTGTTGTCGTTGTTGTCGTGCGGTATACTACTACTGTAGCTCCATTCGACACCTACGATACGCCCTTCTCCAGGTGCTGCCCATTATTCACCCGTCTCTATTATTTCCACAACACGCTCTACTACTGCTGTAGACGCCTTGCAAGCTTGCAAGAGACAGATCAGACACGAACCGGTGCTTCTTTCGTGATTTGCCGTCGTACTTCGAACAGCAGTAAAACTTATGTTTTGTGCATCTTTGTTATTTTCTCCTCTCTTCTCTCTGGAAAGCTACGTACGGAATACCTAATATATACAGCAGTAGGAGGATGACAAACTACAGAGTGTACCGTCGTGTACTGTAGTGGGATGTGGGATGTACCATGACAAACACGTGACATGGGCACAGGTGATACGCAGACATAAACAAATGCACGTACTCGTAAGACCATCCGACACTCACTGGTGTGACATAGAAACCTCTCCGTGGGCTGTATTTCTTCGATGGAGCAACACCTACTGCCTGGTACAGTAGCAGTACAGCAGTGTACCATAATAATATATAATCTACTGGTTGTACGTACAGTTAACAGCTCCTACCTGACTGCCGTTCCTTGCCGTATCTCCGCTCACCACAGCAGCAGCGATCTTCACGTACCCGTCGCTGGCTGGCTTGGATCGGTTCGCTCTCTGATTGCTACGTATACTGCTGCTGCTGCTGTTGTTGTTGTTGTCGTAGTACTACTGCTGCTGTAGCATACGTACCCAAACGACGAGAGGTTTACTGACTGCGGACGGTTTCACTAGTTACCAGGTACTGTATGAGAGGTAGAGAGGCGTGGGAATGCATTACCGCAGCACCGTAACTGTGATATCAGACGTACGAGTCCTCTGCAAACCCGATAAAATACTGCGGTACGACACTACTGTACTATGTACAGCAGCAAAGCTAAAAAACAATCTATCCGCATATCCCTTGGCATCCCAGCTCTCATAATGAAGTACAGTACGACTGTAAAATGGAGTACTACATACGAGTACGACCGATCGGCTGACGTTTGAAAAAATATCTTGCTACTACTGGAATCAAACTGGAAAGGTTGTCAATGGATCTTGAAACTACAAGCAGTACTCGTATCGTCTTGTTTTGGGAATGTGAATCTACAGAGAGGCAAGCAAGCGAATAATTCGAGGAGAAAGAAGGCTCTGGAAAAGTATGGATCCAGCGTGCACGTTTCGTTTTTGTTTTCTCGTCATTTGGGAGCTATTATACCATTTGGGAGCTATTATACCACCATCAGAGACCAAACCAAGCCAAGTCAGTCAGCGAGGGGTATGTGAAGAGTGCTGCTACCGCGGTGAGCGGAGATATACGGCAAGAGGGGCAGGCAGTCCCACAGTGCGAGGTTGTTTGTAGGTGTTCTTACTCTACAGCAATACATCGAACAAACGGTCACCACGGAGAGTGTCTAAATAACAGAATAGAGCCGATGCTTGCTGGTACGTTTTCCCACACCATGTATGTTCATACCCATTCGGGCAGTTGAATATTTCAATAATCGAAACTAGCGGTACGGCCACGGCTTCGTCCGTGGCGCTAGCCCTGCGTTCCCCATAGTAGTATGTACGTTCGTGGTATGGTACATGGTACTCGCATTAACAATGTGCTGTGATGTACCACTTTGAACCGACAAATTAGAACCGCCATGCGGGGCGGTATCGACCCAGGAGGTGTCAGTTTTCGTCCCCAGGTTGTTGGAGTTGTAGATGTATGGAGGAATTTATGATCCGGGGACGAAACGTTATCATCCCCGGGTTCGGCGGGACCTCGCCGTTTCCCCGAGAGGAAACTTTCACCGCGCGCTGGCTCTATGAGCCCCAGCCAAATCAGCAATCAGCCACAATGGTGTTGGGGTTCCCACACCTTGCGGGGCCGTATCGACCCCGGGGGTGTCCGGTTTCGTCCCCATGTTGTTGGAGTTGTAGATGTATGGAAAAATTTATGATCCGAGGATGGGACGTTATCCTTCCCGAGTACGGCGGGACCTCGCCGTTGTCCCAAGGGGCAAGTATGACAGCGTTGACTCTATGAACTCCAGCGCCCCAGCCAAATCAGCAATCCGTCAGTGGTGTTGGGATACACATACTTTGCAGGGCGGTATCGACCCGGGGGGTGTCCGTTTTCGTCCCCGGGTTGTTGGAGTTGTAGATGTATGGAAGGATTGATGATCCGGGGACGGGGCGTTATCATCCCCATATGCAGCAGGACCTCGCCATTACCCCGAGGGGCAACTCTCACCGCGCGCTGGCTTTATGAGCCCCAGCTGAATCAGCAATCAGCCAAAATGAGGTTGGGGTTTCCACACCTTGCGGGTCGGTATCGACCCGGGGGGTGTCCGTTTTCGTCTCGATGTTGTTGGAGTTGTAGAAGTATGGAATTACTCATGATCCGGGGATGGGGCGTTATCATCCGCAGGTGCGGCGGGGCCTCGCCGTTGCCCCGAGGGGCAATTATCACCGCCTGCTGACTCTATGAACTCCAGCGCCCCAGCTAAATCAGCAACCAGTCATTGGTGTTGGGGTACACACACTTTGCAGGGCAGTATCGACCCGGGGGGTGTTTGTTTTCGTCGCCGGGTTGTTGGAGTTGTAGATGTATGGAAGTATCTCTGATTCGGGGATTATATCATATAATCTCCGGGTGCCGCTGCCTGCCTGAGCCTCAGCCAATCAGTGATCAACTGGCGGGGGTGGGGTTTCCATACCGTGCGGGCATGTGTCGACCCGGGAGACCGTCTTTTTCATTCCCGGTTCATCGGAGTTGTAGATATATGGAGTGATTTATGATCCGGCGACGAGACCCTCTCCTCCCAGGGTGTGGCGGAACCTCGGCGGCTCTTTTCAGCACCGGTCTTCTAGAAAGAGCCAGCCGCCACTGGCATGGATTTGGGCAACCAAGAAGCTGACAGAATAGTACTTCAAAAATTGTAAGCCAGCAGCTAAGCTGGCTAGATGGCTGCCAGAACTGCGTCAGGATTGCTACCCATGGGGCAAGGTGGGGCTGGACCGCTCTGAATAGCGCTACTCAATTACAGACAGACATAACAGAGGTTTACATATAACTAGCGGTACAGCCACGGCTCCGCCCGTGGCTCTAGCCCTGCGTTGCCGATATGGGTGCGTGGTAGTACTCGAAGTGTGCCGTGAAGTACGGCTCTGAACAGAAATGTAAGGACCACCGTGCGGGGTGGTATCGACCCGCGGGGTGTTCGTTCTCGTCCCTGGGTTGTTGGGGTTGTATGTGCATGGGAGGACTCATGGTCCGGAAATGGGGCTTTATCATCCCCGGGTCCGGTGGGACATCGAGACCATGAACCCCAGCTAAACCTGAAATCAGCCGGTGGGATCGGGGCTTCCACACTTGACAGCGCGGTATCGACTCGGGGGATGTCCGTTTTCGTTCCCGAGCTGTTGCAGTTGTATATGCATGGGAGGAGTTCTGGTGCACATATGCGACCTTCTCGTCCCCAGATGCGACGGGACCTCGCGACGTTGCCCCGAGGGGAAACTCTCGCCAAGCGCTGGCTTCATCAGCCCCAGCCAATCGTAAATCAGCCCGTAGGGTTGGGGTTCCCACGCTTTATAGGGCGGTAATGGCACGGGGAGTGTCCGTTTTCGTTCTTGGGTTGTTGGATTTGTAGATGTATCGAAGCATGTTTGATCCGGGGATAGGACCTTATTCTCCCCGGGTGTGCCGGGACGTGGTCGTTGTTCTGAGGGGCAACTCTCGCCGCGCGCTGGTTCCATGAGCCCCAGCGACTCATGAATCAGCAATTGCGGCAGGGCTTCCCACACACCTTGCGGGGCGGTGTCGACCCGGGGGGCTGTCCGTTTTCGTCCCTGGACTGTTGGAGTCGTACATGTATGGAATAATGTCTGGTCCGGATATGAGACCTTGTCGTCCCCGAGTGCGGTGGAACTTCGACCATGAGCCTAGCTACACTCGGCATCAGATAACTGAGGTTGGGTTTCCTACACCTTGCGGGCTGGTATCGACCCGTGGAATGTCCGTGTTCGTCCCCGGGTTGTTGGGGTTTTAGATGTATGGCAGGTTTTCTGATCCGAGGATGGGGCCTTATCCGCCCCGGGTGCTGCGGAATGTCGACGTTGTCCTGGGTGGCAACTCTTGACACATGCTGGAGAGCCCTAGCCAACCAGCAATTACCCGGTAGGGTTGGGGTTTCCACACCTTGCAGAGCAATATCGACTCGAGGTATGTACGTTTTCGTATCCAAGCTGTTGGAGTTGTATATGTATGGAAGGATTTTTGGTCCGGGGATGGGGCCCCATCGTCCCTGAGTGCTGCTGGCTTTTCATGAGCCTCAGACAATCAGTGGGCAGTCGATGGGGTTTGGGTTTCCACACCGTGCGGGGCGGTGTCCACCAGGGAAACCGCCGTTTTTATCCCCGGTTGGTCGCAGTTGTAGAGGTATGGACGGGTTTATGATCAGGGGATGAGGCCCTACCCTCCCCTGTTGTGGTGGAACCTCAATGATTCTGCGTTCTATGTAGCAACAATCTTCTAGAAAGAGCCAGCGGCCTCTGGCATGGATTCGGACCAAAGCCTAATCATCTGCCAGACTTACAACTCAAAATTGTAAGGTAGCAGCGTGGCTGGCTAGATATATGTCAGGCTGATCAATTACTCCCTGTTGAACAGCCGTTCCATCCGATTTGTTAGGCTGATGGTGTGCCTCTGTGTGTACAGTCTGCCATCTCACCATTGGTCAGCATATATTATGGTCCAGATGCCAGGTCCGCCTGTCTGTGAGCTGCTGCTGCTGATGGTGGTGGTGGTGGTGGTGATGCTGCTGTTAGTATTGGTTGTGTGTAGGTGGTAGCTGCTATTGCTGTTGCTTCTGTTGGTGGTATTGCACGCATGCATACAGGGTTTTCTACAATCAGCCAACAGGCTTCGTATTTATTGGTTTGAAAACAAAAATAGCCATAATTCGGGGGGAAATGTCTAGTGCCCTCTGGAATGGATAATGATTTGCCCAGTCGGTAGAGTTGGATCGTAGTTCAAAATAGTCAGCCACATCAGCAAGGCCGGCGATATATCACCGCAATGCTATCCCGCGCGTTGCATATTGCCTGTCGGCAATGCTCAGCACGCGACGGCCAGGATTCGGCGAGACGTGAGATGCAGTGTCCCGATTATTGTGCCTTGCACTCTCTCTACTAATGTCGCGAGGTGGAACTGAATTGCTCTGGATCGCGAGGTTCGCGAGAACGTGACGACGGTACTCGGAGTGTGCTGTGATGTACCAATCTGAACAAGAATATAAGGATGAATATTGAATAAATGTAAAGCTCAAATGGCCCTTACATGTCGGTACAATGTAGACCTGTATGCTACGCGTGTGTGGCAGGCAGCAAGGACGGGTCCAATTGCTACAGTAAACCAGGCGTCTGCGTGTGTGTGAGTGATACCACAGCTGCAGTTATAACAGAGGAGAACCAAATGTACAATGCTTGATGTCTTTTTACTTAACTTCACTCACGATAAATTAACTTGATTATGCACCTGCGGTCACTCGTCCTGTGTCAATGCAGTAGAGACGCTAGGTAGAGCTAGTCGTTCCAACCAAGGAAAGGGAGAAGAGGCACGTCGCAATCTCAGGGTAGGCGGACGAAGAACTGACGTCGATAGGCGACCGAGAAGACGTGTACTCGTAAGTATCTAGAAATATACGTTACACAAATATGCGGTGCAACTTGATCGAAGTTCAGTGCAACCTAAACCAATGAGCTTCAACACATGTAAGCAATCTGTTGAAGCGTATTATCTTACACGCCCCTATCTGAGCAGAATCGCTACATGGATGGGTGGTCGCAAACCGTATGAATAGTCATAACATCAAACGTGCCTGAATCGTAGACGAAAAATAACAATGAACAAAGGTCCCAGCGAGCGCCCGACATCACCAGACATTCCTACCCCCTCCTTATATCTCGGGGTTGCTATCGTGTTGAGCGTCGCAAGCCATTTAGGGAATAAGACCAAGTATTCCAAATAATATAATTCAGAAACTCATGTCGGAGTGTATCTGGTAAAAATCGCGAATCACAAAGACTTACGATGCGTGAATATGAGCACAAAGTCTGGACACAAAATAATTCGTTGAATATACAAAGTAGTATTTGAATACTAATAAAGTGCATAAGAAAATCAACAAAAATAACAACCGCCCGCCCCTCAATACAAGTGATGATGAAAATGGTGATGAGGATCTTGTAAAGTAGTTCAAGAAGCGAAGTTAACTATCTTGTCCAGCATGGCCTTAAACTTCGAGTACTCCAATAGCTTGGTAAACACATCTCGTAGCTGATCTGCCGTCTCGACGTGGGATACGACGATCTTGTTCGATGCAACCAGCTCGCGTAGAAAGTTGTAGGCTGTATTCTTCATATATCTGTACAGCAGGGAAGAGAAGAAGAAAGAGAACTGCGAGAGAAAAGTGAGTCCTCAAAGGAAAAGTTAGAGAGCAGAGAGTTAAAAACGTGTATTGGCCTCGTACCAGTGGTATGCACGATGCATTCTTGCTCGCATGCCAAATATTAAAAATGTAAACGCCAGCCCCTGCTGCTTCGTCAGTAGTTCTCCTGCTGCCATGGTCACGTAACACCTGTATCTATCGATCCAATATGAATTTCCCTGTTCGGTGAAGATATTTAATCGCAGACGTCGAAAGTGTATATGGTCGCCAGCTCTTCCTCGATGGATGCTCTCTGTTCGGACCATTGAGCTGAGGTTCTCGGAACCGGGGTTTCGCGGGTAAGCATCGGTGTGTCAAGCAGTGGATGCCCTGTACTGTAGATACTACCGAACGTAGATGGGTTGATATCTCCTCCGACTTGTCTCAATCGACTCGTAATCCGTACAGGCTTCGTTGTTTCAGATTCTGAACTTCCTCGACCAGGTAACTCTGTATACAGTAGCTCAAAAGGTTGAGCCGCTTCAACAATCGCAACTGGTGCTTGCTTGTCGCCAGAGCGCACGTGTCATAGTTAGAATCAGAAAACTCTGTGTCATTCACAACCGTTCCTGTAACTTTCTCTTGCGTGCGTTTTTTCAAGCTTTGAGTGTTGATATGGCCCAAGCGACGATGCCACAACATTACGCTAGACGTTTCTCCAACGTTGGCGTGTTCGCTCGGCCGTTTCGGTAGAATTGCACCCAAACAAAAAAGATTACGGTCGGCTCTTAACGGGAAGGTTTCTCCCTTTGCTGTCAGTCAACACAGGAAAGGAAGATATTGTCGTCTCTACCCCGTTTGCTAGCGCGGCTGACGAAGACAACAGATTGCGACCAAGACCAGGTACCAGTAAAACAAACATGTTTCACCTCTCGTTGCTTGCAGTCGGTGTTGTCAACGCCTAACTTGAGCATCGCCGTTCCAGTGGCTAGTAACTCGTGTGATCCAGCTCCATAAACGCGTTGCGGTGGCTGAAGCTCCTGGTATTGGCGAAGTTGCTGTTCGGCGTTCGGGATCATCGCGGGGTCGACCATATGGGATATGAGCAGCCGCTGTCGACCAGTAGCAGTATCCCTCCCTTCTTAACGTGCGAAAAAGACTAGCTTGCCACGAAAGTAAATGAACAAGTCTCTGCAGCAGGGGAGATAGTTGCTGGCAATTCAGAAACAGAGGGGGCTGACTCAGGCGTTGCCTGTTGGGCCATGCACTCATTGTCTGAATGTGATGCCGTCTTGTGCAGTGAGCACCACTTTATTCCGGTAGCCCCAGGGGGGGGGGTTATTAGTTGGGCACTTGTTATCATAATGCCCTTTTTCCTCGCAATAATGACACGCTAATTCGCTCATGTAGGGCTTCATACCTGAGCGCTTTACTACGGTGGTGGTAGTCATAGCTGCCTCGCTTCGGTATCCTCGGAGAGGATCCTTCTTGGGTTTATTGGGCAAATATGTCGTTGACATATACTTCCCTCAGCATGTCGTTCACCATGGTCAGGTCTAGCGACTGCGTAGTGTGTAGCTTGCTCAACCTTGGAATAAACTCGGCTAAGAGTCCCGACAACGCATTCGCTTTAAGTTGGTAGTCATCGACCGTGCAACCAACCTGCTGTGGTTGTAGTCGTAGGCTGCATAGTCTAGCGAAATAAACGTCAGGATCATCACTAGGCTGAAGGGTGCAGCTCTGCATTTCTGCAAGGAAGCTGCGCACGCATGCTTCGGACCTACCATCGTGCCTGATGCGTAGGATCTTCAAAGTCGCTTGGCCGTTGCCGCGGTCCCTACTTCCATTGACCGGACGGGAGTTGCTACAGCAAATTGTGTGCAACATTCTTGCACGTATGATATATAATCCGAAAAAGTTCGTCGTTTTGACGATCCCACAGTTCACATGCAGGGTTTTGTTAGAACCTGCTTCCTGCCGTGCTTCCGGCTACGACCAGAAACCTTCCTTGGAATCCTAAGGAGTTGGGCAAGGATAGGTCAATATGTCCAATCACAGGACCTGCAGGCGGTGCAGCAGGCGTTACGGGCCTTGCGAGTTCTGCTGCTTCTCGTGCGACATTCTGACTTGCGTCACATTGGACCTCTCTCTCGGGTATTCCTTTACATTGCTCGGGGATGGGTTTCGCCTCGAAACTCGGCCGTAGAGGCTCTCGTACGTACTATGGTATGGCTGATACATCGTTCGGTATAAGCAAGTACTCCCCTGGCCGCGCTTGCTCCTGAAATATATATCGGAGAATGCTGCTGTGGAAGAACAAGACGCCATCCAATTTTTCCTTGTATTGTACCAGGTATGCCTGTTCACCGCTAAATTTGGGCGCATCTCGTAGGATATGTGTTCGACTGGAATCCGTCGATTTTCCAGCCATTTTGTGCAATAACAAAAAACAAGAAGAGAGTAGACAAATAGACTGCAGGTCCTCGCGTTAAGGAGGGCTAAAAACCTGTTGGTATAATGTAGACCTGTATGCTACGAGTGTGTAGCAGGCAGCAAGGACGGATCCAATTTTGCTACAATTGACCAGGCGTCTGCATGTGTGTGGGTGATACCACAGCTAGCTGCGGTTATAACAGAGGAGACCCAAATGTACAATGCTTGATGTATTTCATTTAACTTCACTCACGATAAATTAACTTGATGATGCACCTGCAGTTACTCGTCCTGTATCAATGCAGTAGAGCCGCTAGATAGAGCTGTTCGTTCCAACGAAGGAAAGGTAGACGAAGCACGTCGCAATCTCAGGTTAGGCGGACGAAGAACTGAGGTCGATAAGCGACCGAGAAGACGTGTACCCGTACGTATCTAAAAATAATCGTTACACAAATATGCGGTGCAACTTGATCGAAGTGTGGTGCAACCTAAACCAATGAGCTTCACACATGTAGATTATGTTAAAGCGTATTATCTGACATTACATTGCCGTCCGTTGTCACTGTTGTTGGGATTGTGGCGATGCTCAGCGCGCGACGGCTAGGACTCGGTAGGGCATGAGACCCGGCGTTCCACTGGTTGTGGCACCCATCATTCCTTCCCATGGGGCAAGGCTGGGCTGAAGCGCTCTGGATCGCGAGACCATGATTCCAGACAGACAGACTAACAGCGTTTAATAATATACCTGGAAGATAATATGTTAAGAAAAGTCGTCTGTGAGTATGACCAATTGAACGGTTGAAACTCAACTTTGCAAGCTGCGTGATACGCCTGACAGGCTCAAGTGAAGTTAATACATGATTTTAAGACACGCCCTCAAGGGCGTGTCTTAACTCCACTCCACGAGCATTGAAACGCAAGGAACGGAATAGTATTAGCGTGGCTATCTGCTGCTGTTTGACGATGAATTGTTTTCAAGCTCAACAGATCCCAAGCGTTCCCACCCTGTCGGTAAACTTGTAAGAAGGAAGCGTATGTGTCAAAATAGTATTCCTTCTTTAGGGGGACCGAACGGCCCACTTGGATCGAGATATTCAGCCGTTGACTGGTGCTGGACGCGTTGCGACTGGTTGCGACATCTTATGGGAGACCCACGAGGGTATGGGGAAGCATGCAATGACATGAGGGCACGCGATGGAGCACATGTAGACGTCACGGGTCTCCCCTGCGGTAAGAGCCACGCGATACGGCCATGGCCTGATCAGGGGGCTCACAAGGGAAAACTTCGACGGGCGAACGAGACTGTGGCGATATATTTCTAGCAAACATTCCTGACCGATATTCACTGCTGAATATCCCCCCCGCTGCTCCTCCTCCTCCCCCCTTCAATACCCACGACGTCTTGAACGTCCAACACAAAGCCCGAACCCGCCTACCCCCTTAATATCTCTCAGACTGCGCCCGACCCGGGGCACTCAGCCACGGGGACTGACTGCGTTTGAGGTAGGCTACCACCATGCTGTTGCTACTGCCGTCGCCGCCTCCGGAACCTTCGCCCGCCGCCGTACCGAAACCGTCACCATCGCCAGCTGCTTGGGCTCGCCTGCTAATTGTGCTGAATCCCCCGCTCGCCCCCGCTTCCGTCCCCCCGATGGACGGCTGGGCTCCACCTGAGGCGAACGCGATGAATCATCACCAAGGTAATCATATCGAAAACAGCAAACGCGACGATTACATTCAACACAGCAACAATGGCAACAACAATCATCGTTGAAACGGGCTTCGGGCATGAACAGTGCGGCTGTTTCAGTCTTCAGAAAGCCGTCCCCCGACCTTGCCTGCTTCACCCCCCCCCCCCTCTCTATATATATATCTCAATCTCTCTCTTTATAGCGCTTTCGTAGATTGCGTAGCGTTGTGGTTTGATGATTTCGTTGTACAGTTCCGTACAGTAGTAGCGTTGACGGTATGCATTCAGGTCTTTGTGTACTTGTAGCGTGTTCACTGAACGTCTGTGCTTGTGTGGATTGGGGTATTGTTCACCATGACCCTTTTCCCGATAATACGCTGTTGGGCGCGTGGTTATTATCTGCCTCCTTAGCTGTGCGGAACGTGTCGCTGTAGGCCGTAAGCTGGAAGCAATCACGAGCTGGAGCCTGGGCGCGTGACTCTGCAAGATGGAGGCTGTAGGCTTTACATAGACGGTTGTACACCTAGTAGGTTCTAGATTAGGACAGTAATCTGCAGACTTCAGGATGTATTGAATCCAAGATATAGGTCGTACCTATAGTAGCCTACGAGGTTAGCTTCCTTCAGGGTTCAGAGGCGGTCCTTTGTTGTATGGTGTACGCTTTACGGGCGCTCCTAACGACATCAACCGGGGTAGACTGCTGTACCAGGTATATTATGCATTATACACCGTAGACAGTCAGTGGCGCTCACTAGTAGCAGCGTTGCCTCGCCAAAACCCTCACACCTGCCACCGTTTGACGTTTCCTAATGTACGCCGATTCACTGTAAATACCAAGGTGATAGCCAAACTGTACCCGTCAGCTATTTATAGCACCGTCACGCGCTCCGAGGTCAAGCCTTCCCTCCATTCCGCGTAAAAACAGTGTTTGTATGTGTGAAACCACCCCACGCATCTATAAGAGTTGCGTGCACCATCCCGCGCACATTCACTTGCTTGTACCATCCCACAAATATACAGTTGTGTGCACCACCAAACCAACCACCAACCATCCAACCAACCAACCAATCTACCAACCTACCAAACAGTAGGTTTACCAATCACCAAGATATACAGTAGATCCGAATTGTGTGCTCAAACGGTTGAGCCATGTGAACAACCCCCTAACCGATCGACCTGACCTGTTGTCGTTGTCTTCTATTTCATGGCTCCTACATCTGGTGCTGTTGTCCGGAGGATGGTTTCGACGCATTCGCCTTAGGGAGAGTACAGCCGCGACATTCGGAGGAGCGGCAGCCTAGGCGAGCGGAGTTTTCGAGGAAATTGTCAGCCAGGCCAAAGCGGTTTGTCGCGACCGAGGTTTCGGAGAAGTGGTGGCGGCGGCACTGCGGCAAGTTTCTCCGGAGAAGGCTGCGCCAGAGGCCAGGCTAAGAACCCGGGAGATGGGGCGGTCCGAAGAAGAGTGTGGTGTCAAGCATGGTGGTGCTATTCGCTGGGTCGCTAAGGGCGTCGTGGAGGGGATAAGGAGGGAGGAGGGGATGTGACAGGGTGGAGATGGTCTTTTGTTCTTGTGCTCTCGCTTGGATTTGGTTGTCCGTTTGGTGATGATCGCTTCTGCTATACAGTAGGGGTTTCATACGAGGGGTACAATCAATCGTGACTATGTTGTCGGGGGACGAGAGTGGATTAAATGAGAGGAGAAGCGTTCACTCGCCCAGGGTTCAGTAAGATGCTGAAGACAGGAGGGGGCGGCCGTGGTGGGGGTGATATGGTGCACGCAGCACAGACACATTCATCCCTGGTTTTGGTTTTGGGTGGGGGCATCGCAACATACTGGGATGGCGTATCGCTGGCTGGCTGACTGGCCGCCGCGAAACGTAGACATATTGCGTTTTGGGCGCTTAGTGGAGCAAGATTCGTTTGCGTTTCGACAGGCGAGATTTCGCGCAGATAAGTTGTGGTTCTAGAGCGGGCGAGGAGAGCGGGTGCGTTTGGTCGATGTACGATATGGTTAAATGCCTTGTGATTGCAGTGAGTCGTCAGTCAGGTAGAGAAGGAGATCAAGGGAAGACCAAAAATTGAAAAATAACGTTCCTTGCAGAAACTGAAGCTCTCACGAGAAGGACGCTGATCAACAGAACAGACGTTCTGTTGGAATGGTACACGTACAACAAGTAGAGAGGTACTGTTCGTGCCATTTTGCCAGGCCTTCCCGCTGTCTCGGCGTTGTCGCCTGGTCAGTCGTGTGCATCTCCCCGGGGAAATATGCACCACAATAAGGCAGCGAGTGGCGGTAGTATGGCCAGACACGGCCACTTACGTGTCATTGCACCATCTAGCTGCACACAACTGTGCAGCAAAGGTACGACGTTTAACGGCGTATATTTGCGTATATTTGCGCCGAGGCGTCATTTTGCCCTCCGTCCCCCAAGAGATACAGACGTCTCCACCCATGAAGGCGGCATTTACTCGCATCATGATGTACGCTGTTTTAAAGGCACCACAGCAGCTGTGTCAGTAGCAACGGTATTGTAATCAGCACTTCATTACTTCGGTCTCCAAGTTTCATGTACCCACCATACTAGTAAATTAATGTAGTCCCAATCACCCGACAGGCCCGCCATCGCTGGACGTGCGACCGACACCAAGGTACGCATAGACGGACGAGACCTGCCTAGCTGGCACCAGGAGGTACACAAAACAGCCCAAACATGGAGCCATGGAAAACGGAAACACCTATGTAGAATACGGGGAGTCGGGTGCGGGATACGTTTCGTTGTACCAGGTAACCGATGCTGCTGACTGTACGTACTGCTGCTGCAACTTTATTTATTTGCGTAGTAACTACTGTACGCTTGACATCATTATTTGCAGCCACGGCCACATGAGAAGCATGGTCACATCTCCCCTCAACCACGGTCTAGACACTTTAACGGCACCAGACGATCTGCTACATCAACGTGCCCCGAACTATCACGTTTGTGACACCGGAATCTTCTTTAGGCAACTCTCACTACGATTAGACAAGGGGGGGGGGGGGTCGACCTGCTTTAAACAATTGTGTTAGTATCGCAATCGAATGAGTAACATTCGCGTTGCTAGTCTCCGGTCTTCCCCTTAACTAAAAAAAAAGGTGTTGAGAAAGGGCCGCATTATTATCGACCAAGTAGTAAGTGTTGTCCAATGTGTTACCAGTAGTATCGCAATCGATTGAGTATCATCCGCGTTGCTTGTCTCCAGTCTCAATCTATCGTAAGAGAAGATTGTTGTTAATCAGAGTGTTGGAGGTGCTGATCGCGGTTCAAGCGGGAGCTGTATGATATGGAGGATGTCCCGTTTACTCTAAATGTGCGCATGCTAAAGGCCGCGAGGTGATGGAGACACTGCTGTACAGGTGTGTGACGTGGACCCTTGTCCAGGAGCACTTTGCTGAGCTCCGAACGGCACACCACAACTTCCTCATACGTACGGACCATTAGTTTCCATCGCCGACAACGCATCGACCATCTTATCATGTCGTCCGCCAAGGCTCTCAAGAAGGCACAATGCGTGAGCGTTGAGATGACCATCCGCAAACGACGCCTCCTCTTTGCGGTGTTCGTCAGCTCCAAGCAAGATAGTCAAAACACACCCAGAGACAAGCGATGGTTTGATGATTCAAGTCGTTTATTAGGGGTACGAATAGCAGGAAGTGACAGTGTGCGTCGTCACATATATATGCACCCAGTCGTCAAGATCCACATAATCCTCAACACATAAAATCCTGAATCGTCATGTAACTGTTAAACTGAAGAGGCATCACGAACATGAGAAGGCCGTACAGCGCACGACCAATGAGCGGCTGGGGAGGGTGTGAAAATGATAGTTGGGAAATGAAATCACTTGCATTTTGGGTGGGCGGTCCGGACCGTATGATCCGAAAAAAATAATACGTGCAATCAAAGTGATCCGCACGCACAATGAACAAACATACGTACGCACCTGGAAAATCTGCCAAAAACGTAAAATAATCTCTCGGATACGCTGTACGCAGATACGGTACGCAGATAGATGCAGTGCGATAAAATACCAGGTGCGTGCATATAAAGTAGCGGTGCCATCATCAGGCATGAGCTTTGCTCGTCAGATAGGCTCTCTCGGAGGGTGGATGTCACATGCACGCGGGAGGAGAGAACACTCAGCACAGCGACTGACTTCTTGACGTGGGTCAAGCTTTTGTGTTTTTATCGGGGGAGGTGTGGTTATTACCGCAGCCATTCCTACTACTATGCACGTTGTATTTGGAGGTGATGCGGTGTCTGATTCTTCCTTGTCTCTACGCTCTTCTTGGTACCACTCCGTCCCGAAATATAAGAAATGTATTGAAATTAATACGTAACTACATTAAAAAGTTCCTATATTACGGGACAGAGCTGTATGTGCAATGCAGCAGCTATGATACCGAGCGGTCTCGATACCTGCCCTCTACCTGCCTCTACTGCTCATTGTTGTTGGCATAAAATAAGCAGCGTTTGAACTGCCTCAGGTATTGGTATGCTCTGCCTGTGTCTGTGTGCTATACGCCAGCGCCAAACTACAGCCGGTATAACCCAAGCGTCGGAAGCCACGCTGGCTGCCTCTGGTCTGGCGGCGACGCGCCGAGTGCGCTCGAGTCGACCTGTCTTGGTATTATTTTGAAATTTGACACAACGAAGCATCCGAGCGTTGACGTACAGCAGTACAGGAGGACACCTAATAAGAAACAGGCTAATGAGGATTTAGAGGAAAATAAGAAATTCGGGAGTCGTTATCTTGAAATCAGTGTAGAAAGCACCCTCTCGCAAATACCAAATCGAGCCTGGACCATATTCCTTGTTTATTATTAGGTGTCCTGTACTGTACTACTGCTGTTGTGCTGCTGCTGCTGTGATATGTACTCATACACGTGGCGAGGCGTTGCATGTACTCATACCCGCGCCAGCGCGACCTTCGCAGCTCCCAGATCATCACAACCCCCCTTCCCCCTGCGCAAACAATATTCATCACAGATGTGGAACTCCTCAAGGTCACTCAGTGCTCGGCGTGTTTGCGTGCTGATCTGCTCTGTTCGCGCTGTTGTCCTCGGCGTGTCGCGCACACCCCACCTCTGTTGCTGATACTCGGCCGAGGCCCATGGTGTGTGCTTGGCTGTCGAGGCGTGCAAAAACTGTCGCGACGCCGCTGCTGTAAGCCAAGAACGGGCTTTGAGGGTCGAGGGGACAAGGGGGTACCCGTGGTATGATGAGAGGAGGTCACTTTTCTGTCACGCCTATTATCCTGAAAATCGGGAACACTTTTGGAATTATGCTTTCTGAGTCTCCGATCCAAGGACCGGAGAATTAAAACCCAAAGACTAGATCAAATGCCGAACTCAGCAAACAAGAACCAAGTAGTGCGACGCTGCTTGCTTTTACTATACGCTGTGCGTGCTGGGACTGTCGGAGGGCTAGACACAAAATACCTAACCAACCCCTATCCAAGCTAACGAAGAATGCGGGGTCGTAGCAATGCCGGGCGCTGTGGTGTTTTTGTTCACGTTCAGAAGACGAAACGCGCACTATACACAGTCAGTCTACCTCTCTTTGCAAAAACATGGCTTGCAAAGCAAAGCAAAGCTCGTGCAGCGTGTAGTCCACGATCCTCTCCCGCCTCACGTGACCTGGGTAATGCCTCTCAAGCAAGTGCCTTTCGATTCCATTTGCAGCCTCATGCAGCTACCCAGCCCCTCTATCTCGTGTACAGAGCTTCGACAGCATCCACGCCAGGATCGTGTCGGTCAAGTTACCCCCTAGTCAGCGCACATATCTACTAGCACACCAAAGTACCCAGCTCGGTCAGCGAGATAGCTTCCCTCACATACTCTCCGCCCAGCTTGGTCTTGGTCTTAATTGTCATAACAAATCGGCCCATCAACCCATCAGCCCCCTACAGCCGTCCTATCACTCAAACAGATATAACAAGTAACAAGTGCAGCGTGTAACCCACCTGCATATTCTCTCAGCCAAGCTTGGCCTCTCGATCATCAAATAACGCTCCAACAACGCCCCACCCTCCTCCAACAGTCCCGAATCTCGAATGCATACACCCAGACGGCCATGCGGGGCGGTCACCTGCATATGTTACTGGCCTAGCTTGACCTGGTCGATGGCCATACAGAGCCCCGACAACCCCTCCGTCTCCTCCAGCCGCCCCCTGTCTTGAATGCATACGCTCAGCGTGTGCAGCGTTTCTACTACCTGAATGTTCTCTCGGCCCAGCTTGGCCTCCCGAATCGTCAGACAGCGCCTCAACAAACCCTCAGCCTCCGTTAGGTTTCCTGCATCTTGAACGCATAGACCCAGGTGGTACAACGTGGTAGCCACCTGAATATCCTCTCGGCCCAGCTTGGCTTCTTCAATCGCCAGGCAGCGCCTGAACATCTCCTCAGCTTCCTCCAGCCGCCCAGCACCTTGAACGCATAGAGCCAACCGTTGCAGGGTGTACGCCACAGTTATATGCTCTCGGCCCCGCTTGGCCTCCCAAATCACCAGACAACGATTGAACAACTCTTCAGCTTCGTCAAGCCGTCCCGCCTCTTGAGCACAACCTCCCAGCCCCGTCAGCGTGTTGCCTACCTGAGTATCTTCTCGTCCCAGCTTGGCCTCTTCGATCACCAGAGAGCGCCTCAACATCTCCTCAGCTTCCTCAAGCTGCCCCGCAACTCGAGCACATTCTCCTAGCTCGTACAGCGTGTAAGCAACCTGAATATCCTCTTGTCCAAGCTCGGCCTCCCTAACTACCAAGCAACGCCTCAACAACGCCTCAGCTTCCCCAAGCCGCCCCGCAACTCGAACGCACATGCCTAGCTGCTGCAGCGTGGAGGCCACCTCAATATCTTCTTGGCCCGTGGCCTCTTCGATCGCCAGACACCGCCTCAAGAACTGCTCAGCCTCCCCTAGTTTTCCTGCATTTTTGAGGCATATACCCAGCCTGTACAACGTATTAGCCACCCGTACATCCTCTTGTCCTAGCTTCGCCTCTTCGATCGCCAGACAGCGCCTCAAAATCTCCTCAGCTTCCTCCAGCCGTCTAGCATCTCGAACTCGTACAGCCATCTGGAGTACACAAAAAAAACAACGGCGGCCGTGAGAGGTGTGCAAAATGATTGGTAACAGACACTTAAAGACGGGGGTGCTCATAACCCTGCTGCCGTCGCGTACTACGGTGTTGACAATTCGGCAGGATAGTTGAGTGCCGGACAGAAAACAATACGTACCACAGTGAAGCGGATGCTGGGGGTCGGGTTGACTGACCCAAACCAAGCGTACCCGACCCGACCCGACCCGACCCGACCCGACCCGACCTGATCCGACCCGTGACGACTGTCCAGACCCATGGACAGAGCCATGCATATGTTTTTCTTGCAGCGAATTATGTTGCGGTACACGAAGCCCAAGTTGCGGTTTGCCACACGTGGTCTACGGTGGTTGTCGCGGTAAAACGCAACTCAGACGCCCAAGTGTGGCGCCAGTCCAACCGCGCAACACCTATTTACAAAGGCCTACTGTAATATCCACCACCCCCCCGGAACGCGATATCAAAACATCACACTCAACTTGAAAAGTCCGGAGTTTCGACAAAAGTTTCGATATCACAACTGAGGCTCGGCTGAGGTGTTTCTTTAACTTGTACCTTGTATAGGAAAACGGCGTGCCTACTGCAGTACCACTCGCTCTCTTTTCAAGTTCCGACCAGTCAAACCCGTCGAATTCGAATAGGAATTAACAAACTACTACTGTAGTTGATGTGCATTATCTAAACCTGATTTCCGAGTCTTCCTCAGATATACATCAGCAGTCCACCCACTAAAATCTCAAATACACGGTGTTTGAGCAGAGGTGCATGGCTTAACGATGAAAGGTTGGCGGTGGGTGATGTTGCTGGTGTGATGAACCAATTCACGCACCAACCGACGCGAACACAGCTACCCACTCACCCCCCAATCCACATCCAGCGACCTGTACCCACCTGACCACCATGCAAGGTTTATTCGATGACGCCCATCGCTTAACAAGGAAATAGTGGTGGGCGGTGTTGGTGATGGGACCAACTTGCCCCCGCACCAACCGACCTTCCCCGTAACAATCCACTAACCCACCAACCCCTACGCACCTACGCATACCCACCTAGCCACGATACAAGGTTTGTGCGCTGACGCGCATGGCTTACCACTGAAAGCCATCCTAATACGTAAGACTGTTGCTTGAACACAAAAAAACAAATGAATAACCGCCTACGTCGTAGCTCAAGGCAAAAAAACATAGGAGCACTGCAGTCTTGAGAAACGAAAAATAGTGGCAATACTTTTATGGTATAATACTTTCTAGGGCTTGTCATGGGCTGACGCTGATGGGTCGACCCGGCCCATCAATCTATAGTTTGGTAGACCACGGCCCAGCCCGGCCCGTCAATTTTCCAGAGGATGGGCGGTGGCCCGGCTTGGCCCGTCAATTGTTTGGAGGATGGGCCGCGGCCCGGCCCACCCATCACATTTCCAAATATACACGGCCCGGCCCGGCCCATCATTTGTTTCAAGGCTTATCACAGAAACTGATAATCGAAACGGGACGGGACGGGGATATCTTTACTTGTTTGGCGTGAAACGGAATGAAGACGGGACGGGACGGTAAAATGACGGCCAAACAGGTTGTCGAGACGGGACAGTGGGTGTAAAAATTATCAACGGAGCGGGACGGTAAGTTTCAATGGGGTAGATTTTCACGACGAGACGGGACGCTTAAATTCAACGGGAGTTTTTCCATGATGGTACGGGACTGTAAATATACATTTTCACGACGGGACGGGACGGTAAATACAATTTTCCATGATGGGACGGGACGGGCGTACCATGGGACCGCTTTTGCCTGTCCCTAATGTGAATTGTACACTACTGTAAATACTATATAATGTAGTAGCAGCAGCAGCTGTAGTAGTAGTAGTAGTAGTAGTAGTAGTAGTAGTAGTAGTAGCAGTAGTAGTAGTAGTAATAGGGTGGATTGGCTATGCCCGAGACGCCGTAAGGATCTTCAGTATAAAGTGGGTCCCGAATTAACGCTTGCGCGTCCCGCAAGAACCTCGCGACCAATTACAATCCTTCTTTGTAGCATTCCGGACGATTGGGGTCATAGTGGGAGACAACAGTCCTGATACCGGCCATGCATGACTCCGTCATGTTCGCGCTAAACTTCATATGGACAACCGAAACTCGGGCGTTCAAAATTGAAACGCTCGAGCGTTCACACTCCTATTAAAGGGCCTTTCAGCGCACGTGGGTCACTCTGAAGCGCTGTAGGAAATCTGCTACCGCCGTTAGTGCCTCCGCCGCGGGTTGTCCTTCAACGTATGTATGCACGAGTTATTTGATACCATGTTCTGCCAGAAGTGTTTTTGGCGTTGCTTGCTGGGGTCCCTTTAGCATACCAAGGTCGCTCAATTTATGTTTATGGTACTCATAATGCATGCGACCCCCCCCCCGGTGTTCAAGATAAGGAATGTGTCGGCGAAGGTGCAACGCGGGATGTGGCTGAACCCAACCGACACCGCAATGGATATAATCTCGACATTGAAAGGCATGGCTGGCTGCTATGTCAAGTGGGACATAAACGCATTACATCGACTCAGCATGGTTTTCTGGACTACCGCAAATCACAAAATCCTTGCGCAGCAGTACAGTCGCCTTGTTATTCTGGATACCACCTGTCTGACGAACAAGTGAGGTCCGTTTTCGGTGACGCCGATACTCTTGGATTGTTCATGGTGCTCTTGACTTAGATACCCGATTTTCATATAGATAGATAGATATATGGAGGCTACTACTATCGTAGAGTCCCAAGAGTCCCAAGTGATGTGGTAGCTTTGACCCGCTACCGAGGGCTGTACTTTTCCTTCTTGTATTTAGGGCAAGGAGAGAGCCCTCCACGTTGGGTTAGCAGCGTGGAGAAGAGATATATCGAGTGAGGTTCGGGCGGGCAAACAAGGCCCGTCTCGACTTCAAGGAGGCTCGGTTATTAAGCCGAGTTCTCCAGTTCTCGGAAAGATACTTAGATATGATAACACTTCCGGTGTATCTTTCATGGGTACATATGCGACGACCATTCTACGAACTTTCCTCAAAACCTGTCCTCCACAGTACCCCCCTCTTTATGCGCTACAAGTCCATCTTGATATGGATGAATTGTGGCGATCATTCAGTAAGGGAATGATACTTTATATGGTGGTAAAGGTACTTGGGTCATTGTACGTAGTATTGGAACGTTCGCTAAACTTCCTTGTGTTAGGTGTTCGTCTCCTCACTGTTGTGTTGAATAAACACAGGCCTGTATAAGAACTCCATACACTAGTTAGTTGGCATGTTAACAGCTTCGTTTAGATTCGGAGTTTATATGAGTGCCCTCATATATATTTCAATGTAAAACTAAGTGTGGCCGCACGAAGTTAACATTCCCATGGTAGCTGATAGAGCATGGGCGAATTATTTTGTTAAAAGGAACTTCTGCTACCCTCAAATTGATTTGAGGTGTGCTAGATTGTACCTGTAAATATCTCAGTTATATTTTGATCAATGTATAATCTGGATTTGTTGTCTCTTAGAGTTAAATTTTATTCTTGTTGCTGGTGTGTTAAAAAATACAAGCCAGTTTCTAGAGTTTTATCAACATCTTATAGACGTGCAGATTAGGTTCGCGTGGACCGTACCGCTTGGGTATTGATCTGATACACCTAGAACATTTATCATTTTATGAGTTTTTTTTTTTCTAGTATGCCTTGATCAATGTCAGACTACGTAGCAAATGTTGATAGTGTGGTTGATTTAGTCGTTTATGGTTTGGTTTGCTAACCCAGATCCCATTAACGATCTAATCACCTACAATTTTATGACTTGTCTCCCTGTCCACATACGCCCAAACGTGTGTTATTTTTTTCACCACGGTTAATATTGTTCCCTTTTCAAGATTATAGCTAAATTTTGCTTTCGTGTCCCGTATATTTGCTGCTGAGCTTCCAGTTTATATATTTTTTATTTGTTTTGTAAAGCGCTTAACTGGATTGTTGCTCGTTTCCTGGTTTGATCACTATTTCTTAACCAAAAGTTACTAGACAGGATCATTGTGGGAAGCGCGACTAATCAGAGACCATTAGCGGTTCTGTATGCAGCAATAAGTTCGTGACATTGTGGTACTTCGTCTGCTCGATATTCAATATCTGATTCAGGACCATAGCCTTGCAGACGTAATCGGTACTTGTAATTGTGGGTATTTTTCTGCCAGGACCACGTTTGTGGCCGACTAACCTGTCAACGATATATGACTCAATTCTTGGTAGAATTTGGTCTTGATGGTCCAGTGCAGGTGATGGGATTTGATTTCCCAAAAAGAAATTAGCCAGCTTATCAGATTGAGGTGCTGGGGGTTTCTCCCGCTGATGTTACGGTTTTATGTGAGCAAGATGTACTGATACTTCTCGTGTCTCGTTCGTGCGCCGTACTCGATACACTACTGGAGAAAGTTGAGAGCAGATAATGCAAGGTCCTCGCGACGGTAACAGTAGCTTGGGATTTGGACCATCTGTATCCTGGAAGGGTCTGTGTACCAGTACCTTCTGTCCAGGTTTGAAAACAGGATATGGCGCAAGTTTTTTTATTGTTAGCCGCCTGTTTTGTTGCACGTTCTGTTCAGTTACGACGTGCTAGCTCAAATGCGATTGTAAGTTATCTCGGGTATTTTGTGCAAACACTTCTGTATCTGTTGTACTTCCTACATGAGGAATACCGAGTATTATGTCAACTGGCAATCTGGCTTGTCTACCGAACTTTAAAAAGAACGGTGTTTCATGCATTGTTGCACTGAAAGATGTATTGTGAGCTAGTTGAACAAATGGCAAGAGAGATGCCCAGTTATCTTGTTCGATCGAACTATGCATCGCTAACATTGCATGCATTGTTGCATGTACACGTTCAGATACAGAATTGCCCTGGGGTCGATAGGGTGTCGTCCGGGTTTTCTTGTATCCAAGTATACTTTGTAACTGGTAAATTATTTTATTCTCAAACTCCGGCCCTTGATCTGAGTGCAAATTTTCTGGTGGGCCGAAAATGCCTATGATGCGATCAATAATGGCCTTTGGAATTTGCAACTGTGTAAGCTGATTTGTTTGGAACTGGTGTCAGTAATGTAAACCTTGTGAGGTGATCCATCATAGATAGGACTATTTTGCATTTGACACCGGCGGCCGATACAGATTATGATTTATACTCGACTAAGTCGACAGAAATTATTTGGAACGGTCGCTCTACAGGTAGATAGCCTGTTGGTAATTTAGGTCTGTTGTGAGCTGTTTTTCGACGTTGACATGCTTGACATTCTTGGCACCATTCATGTACGTCGCGATTCATAGTCGGCCACCAGTATTTCTGGCGGATTTTATCGTACGTAGGTCGGAATGCAAGGTGTCCTCCTGATAGAGCATGATCGTGGTATGCATGTAATACTAGTCCAATTAGGGCATTAGGTGATACTAGCTGATCACGAAACGTGCTTCTTTTGCGAAGGTGACCTGGTAAGTACGACTTGAACAACAATCCGTCTTGTACTGAGTAGTACGACATCGTTGTTAGCGTCTCTTTGTCAGGTAGATATGCATTAGAGTCAAGTACGTAGTCGATATACTCTCCGTATTCTGATCGTTGCGTTTCTCGTAATCTTTCCTGGTCAACCGATTCAAGCAAGTTTGTCGCGCTTATAAACACTGATGCGGCATTGAATAACTCGCGATCACTTCGGACGGGTTATAATTCATCGAGTTTATCTGCGGACACTTGGTATGGTTGATAAGGAATTCCCGTTCGTAGCGCAGGATCTTCGGGAACGTTTCGGCAAATCGGTGCTAAGTTTGGCTCAGTCATTTCTTCTTGTTAATCAAAAGCAAATAACCGTGATAATGTATCAGGAACGACGTGTAATTTTCCCGGTTTATGCTTGACTGTGAAATCGTATGACTGTAAAGCTATTGCCCAACGTGTCAACATGTTCGATGTATCTTGCATCGAGTACAAGCATCTTAGTGCCGCATGATCAGTTACACAAACAAAGTGTTTTCCCCATATATAAGGACGCCAGTGTTGTATGGCTAACACTACTGCGTAGCATTCTTTGAGTGTGGCTGAGTAATGGCGTTGACTATCGTTGAATCGTTGGCTGTAATAAGCGATTATTTTTAAATCGTCACCGTCCTGCTGAGCTAGGAATGCTCCTGCTCCTGCATTACTGGCATCGACATGTATTACAAAGCTTTTAGAAAAATCCGGAAAGTGCAAGATAGGTGCTTCAGTGAGTAATTGTTTGTTATAGCTCAAGAATTCTTGGCATATTATTTGTCTACAGCAGGCCAGACACGCTCACCGTCGTGCTAAAAAGGCCTGCCAGGGCCGTGGGAAACCCCGCCTACAACACCACGTTAATAAATACCATTACAGTAGGAAACCCCCCGAAGATTAATGAGACAGGCTAACCCGAAAACGTATGCCTCGCTCGTTCCCCGGCGGGGCTAAGTGACATATCACACCATAAGGCCAGCCTGTCCGTACACATCTCCGGTCCCCTCTAAACACGAAACCCGGGAATCGCGTCTACCCCGTTTTCGCTAGCGTGGCGGAGACCGAGCCTGCCCCTTCTCCAGCCTCCCGCACGTATGTCAAGAACGTGTGTGATTTCCACCTGCCCGGGCGTTGGATTTGGAGCTCTGGCACGCCTTGCGCAGCCAGCTGCGTTGCCCCTCCGATTCTCCCCGAGTTCAATGCGCACTGCGCCGGGTCTTGACCGCTGCTCGCGATCATGAGGCGCAGCGCTGCTACCACTTCCGTCCGGGTGAACGTTCTCCAGCCGAGGGGGGACAACCTGACCGTCAGGATTGACCCCCCCGGGAGCGAGGGATGCACAACGAGGAGCTCCAGCAAAACTTCGAAAGCGCCCATCGCGCCTGCCCCCGCCTCCTCGGCGCTCGCGAGGCGTGTCCGCGTGATCGTGCACCCCGCCCTCTTTTTGGTCCGTCTTCGACGCCACGAACCGCACCTGTACCACGACCGCGGATGCTCTGTTCTCGAAGGCAACCCGGAGCTCCCCTCGAAATAACGTAAGGCAGCTGCACGTCAAGCAGAGCTCGGGGTGAACTGTTCCGTCCGCGTACGCCCACAACTCGGACGCGCGGCACAACAGCACCTACGACATCGCCAGCCCCAACCACATGACGTATCCTCGTGTAACATACTGGAAACTGCAAGCTCCCCTTTCGGCAAAAGGGCCCAGGTCGACGGCAGCCTGACCTGCGCTTTCTTCTGTGACGTTCCATCAGCTCAATCGATCCCCTTTCCCACGGCGACAATCATGCAATGTGAGGTTGGAAGCTCCCAGCCTTCTTACATATTGTGGGAAAAGTTAATTGCGGCAAGGTACCCCTCACGGTCGACTGCAGATTGTTGTGCACGTAACAGCGACACGTAAGGTTTGGATTGACGGGGATGTACTGTAACCACGCCCCCTTTTCCTGCGCTGCCCTCACTGCCCCCCACGTGTTCCACTTCGCCAAATAGAGCTTTTGGGTACTCTTCCCCACTGAGACGAGCGCGAGCGTCTCCACCAGACGCGCCGCCGCGCCCGTGTCGCGCGGCGTGTGGAGCTCTGTTCTTACATGGGCTACCGCGCGAGTGGGATGGAAAGGGTATTAACACGGTGGGGGGGGCAGTGTGTACCGGGTAAGGCCCGAGCAAGCTATTCAAGCATGGTCTCCATCATTGGCCATGATACGCCACAACCTGTCGTCATGTCGGGTCTGCAGGTTCTTGGTTTGGAGGACGATGTCAAATATTTTTCTCCCCGGGGACCGATAGGCTATTCCACCCAAGCATCTCTGTTAGTCAGGTCCCGAACGTTTCTGCTACATCAGTGCGGGGCCAGCGCGATACGCCGTCCGCCAGGGTGTTTTGAACCCCCGGTATGTGCTTAGCGTCGCGGCTCCAACCCCCCTTGATTTCAAGACGACCGAACATTCTCATGAGTAGGCACGCTTGCTTGTCCCTAGCCCCGCCGCAACGATTGACCCACGTGACGGCAGCCACCTTACCCCCACACATCCCGATGGGATCTACCACCTCTGGGGTCTCACCTGCCAATTCCAGCATTACCCAGGCGGTCGCTACTATCCCTAACAACTCTAGCAGATTGATTGTGATGGTGCATGTTTCGCGTCGCTCGGACTTCTGTTTTAGCACCTGCGTCGGCTCAGGCGGTAGGTCGTATCTCCAGTACGTCCGGTGTTCCAGAAAGTACCCGCCCACCGCTTCGAAACTGGCGTCAGATAGATAGTGTCGTTTAGCCGGGCGTCTTAGCGCTTTATAACAGCGGGCGCAAAACTGCTTCTCCTGATCGGAGAAGTTTCTGGCTTATTGCCCACTTCTAGAGACTGAAGTCGGCGTGGAACTCACTTCCGAGGGGCACTACGTTCTGGTTTCTGGGGTGCCGCTCGTTGTAAAGGCCTGTGAGTCTCAACAGCCTCCACACGAAATACCTGCCGGCGCGCACTACGTATGTGAGATTCCACAACTTCCCTGCCATGCTGAGAACGTCCCTTGCTATGGTGCTACGCGTTCTCGAGGGCCACTGGTCGTGGGGCAGGTTAGCGATGGCTTCGATCTTATCGCGTGTCGGCGAGATTCTCATGGTGTGCGAATTCATTGTGACACCTAAGGCGTCGATTGGGGTATCCCAGTCAGTGCTCGTTTTTGGCGCTAGGATGGGCGCGACGCCGGTCTCGCCCAGCCCGAATAATCGCACGTGGTCCGAGGCTAGCGAGGCCGACGCGGTTAACGCCGTCGTGTCGTGGTCTGATAGTTGAACCCTCATCAATAGATAGTCATCCACGTACACCGTGGCGAAGAAGAGGTCGAACACCCTCCCCCCCCCGGTGCGCCGTGACTCGTGCGTCGTCCGGAACGGGCGTGGGTTTCCCTTCATCCCAGCGGTCCCCAATCTTAACGTGTGCCATCATATCTACTCCCTCGTTCACTAACTGAGCCGTCTGGATCGTGGTGTTACCGTGGGCGTGCTCGGCCGCCGCCGACGTCACGCCCCAGAACCTCGGGGGCCCGGACCACCCAAACGTGAGGCGAAAATCAATTACTATCAGCTCTCCTATTGTGTAGCAGAAGGTTTGGGCTTTGTCTGGGTCTACCCTAACGATTCGGAAAGCGTCTGAGGCGTCGCCCTTGCTCATCAGAATGCGCTTGTTAGAATATGTATATATATATTTATTTTTCAGACTGACTAGTTCCGTGAGGAATTTTGGGGAGGGCTTCGGCGCATAGGCATTGGGGGACGGCGTCTGGGTCTGTGTCTGCATTGAGTCCTCCTTTTGTTCCTTCGCTCTGAGACTCGAACGAAAAATTATTGATGATCCGAACCTTGTGGGTGACGACCGCCCCGAGAGGCGACACCCGAAGCCCCGGGATTTCATGCGCGGCTTCCTTCTGTATCACTATGCCTTTCTGGCGCCGTACATCTTCACTGAGTTTAATCCAGATCGCTGGCAAATGCTCGGCGGCGCTTCGGTGGTTGCCGTACCTAGGTGCGCGTTCCAAGCCGGCTCCAGCGGAGGCTACCTTCACCGGCACCCCCCTCGTGACTATCGTGCTCAGGTCGTTAATGGCCCCGGCGCCTTTGAGGCCGCCGAAATATCGCCGTATGTTTATTGCGTCTATTGGGGGGGCTACCAAAGATCCTCCCGGGGCTCTGGCTACGTCGCCTACGACGCCACGGTACTGTCTCGTCAGGGTGGTGCAAATGTCTGCTAACTTGTATAGTACTGCTTGTCGACCCCGAGCGTCCAGGTCGACCGTATTGAGCTTTTTTCCATTTATTTCTGCGTGCCACTCTTTTACCAGGGGTTCGGCCCGTGACCGACTGAGCGACTCCCCATCAGGAAGCCGCGAGCGTGCTGACCCGCTACCCGTCCGCGAGTCGACCGGGCCGAACGTGTACTGGGCTACCCGTGACCAGCGTGATTCTGTCTGGCCCTGTTCCGCCGGCCCCCGACTCTGTCCTGCAGAGTGTGTGTGGTCAGGCATGTACTGTTGAAGTTATAAACCCCCGGTGTTTTCTCGAGGGGTTGCGGAATCTGCGGTGGTTCTGACAAGTGAGTCTGCGGCTACCTAGCTGCCATAGGTACGCGGGAGGGGTGCCCGGCCCCGCTGATTCGGCTGCGAAACTACACAAGATCGCCCGCGCGGTCGATACTGACGACACGCGCGGGGGGTAGAAGCTGTGACTGTGACTGGTTCAGAATGGGCGTTCTGCGCCGAGGTTCTGAATGGGCGTTCTGCGCCGAGGTTCCGAATGGGCGTTCTGCGCCGCGGTTCTGAATGGGCGTTCTGCGCCGCAGTTTTGGAATGGGCGTTCTGCGCCGCGTCCTGAATGGGCGTACTGCGCCGCGGTTGTGAATGGGCGTTCTGCGCCGCAGTTCTGAATGGGCGTTCTGCGCCGCGTTCTGAATAGGCGTACTGCGCCGCGGTTGTGAATGGGCGTTCTGCGCCGCGTTCTGAATGGGCGTTCTGCGCCGCGGTTGTGAATGGGCGTTCTGTGCCGCAGTTCTGAATGGGCGTTCTGCGCCGCGTTCTGAATGGGCGTACTGCGCCGCGGTTGTGCGCCGGAAACTGAATGAGCCTCCTGCGTGGCCGGTACTGACGGCACCTGCGGGAGGGGGTAACGGGCCCACGAACTCAAACAGCGGCGAGGGGTGAACCTTCTCTCCAATCTGAAGTTGGGTAACTGGCCCTCTGTTCACCCCTTGCCTCCTGAAAACGAATGAACCTTCGGCCTAAACTCTCAGCACTGACCGACTGCCCATGAAGTGGGGGAACTGGCCCGCTGTTCAAAACACACGCCCCTTTTATCGCTGCGTGTAGTGAAAGGGTGGAACTGCACCGGAAACTGAGTGAGCCTCCTGCTTGGCCGGTACTGACGGCACCAGCGGGAGGGGGTAACTGGCCCACTAACTCAAACAGCGGCAAGGCGGTGAACCTTCTTTCCAATCTGAAGTGGGGTAACTGGCCCTCTGTTCACCCCTTGCCTCCGGAAAACGAATGAACCTTCGGCTAGAACTCTCGGCGCTGACCGACTGCCCGTGAAGTGAGGGAACCGGCCCGCTGTTCAAAGGCAACGCCCCTTTTATCGTGTACGAACGCGTGTGTGTACGCAGATAGGGTAACTGGCCCCCTAAACTAAAATTGAATGAGACCAATAAGTTAATAAGTAAAACGACTGAAAGATAAAATTATATACTTCGGAGTACAGGCAGGGAATAATATGTGTTGATTGTACTCAGTAACACAACGCATAAGATCCATCGTATAGTAGGAGTTCCACATGATTGACAGGAAATATTGTAGTGGGATATGGGACATCGGGATGTTTCATGAGCCGCTCGATGTCAGCTCGACAACAATGGGAATAATGCATAAGAGAGCTTCTGTGTTGCTGCTGTCTTGAGCCACAACGACGCCTGCCTGTGCCAAATACGTGTACACATTTAGAGATATATCAACCATAAGAGACAGGCAGGGTAACTACCCCCGCGCATGTACTGTGACGGCGGTTCGTACGAACGTGCCTTTGGTGTATGCCTCCCTTCGCGGGTCTGGTGAGAGGTATCTCTGGTGCGAACGTGGTTGGTCATGTTCTTGTGACGAGTTCGCACGATTCTGCAGCGGGGGGTCTAGCCCTCTGTTCAGTTGAATCCGCTTATCGTAAACTGGAGTCTATCGCGGAAGTGGTATCTGCCCCGCGTACTCGTGCGCGAGGTGGGATCTGATTCTGGGTCTGGGTCTGATCTGAAAAGTCTTCTGCGGTGCATGCATGTATATACTTAAGGGATGTCCGGCCCTGTCGAATCTGCACCGGTAACTGGATGAGCCTCCCGTGAGGTCGGTATCATGCTGACGTCAAATTAGTCTTCGGCAGTCACTTTCGGCCCTGACCGATTCGCAATGGAGTTGGGCATCTGGCCCTCTGTTCAGATCAGTCCTAATATATAGTGCACCTAGCGATTCTAGCAGAAGTGGAGTATCTGGCCCTCGTAGTCGCGACGTGGCCGACATTACAATCGTTCTTGGGTGTCGGGCACGACTACTATGATATTATGCGTACAAAACAGAATATAGGCAAGCTGGTCCGGGCTTGCTTGAGAAAAGGTGCGTTCTACGTACGTATACGCTAAACGTTCAGTGTGCGACGTATGACACCCGACTGCACCCGTTTACACTGCTGGTCTAAAGCCTCAACCTGCCTGGCATGTCTTGCGGATTGCTCCTTTGTCGCGAAATCTCGTGTGCGGCTGTACGTACTCGTACGTATACCAGGTACTGTGCCTTGTGTAAATAATATATATATACGTATGATACAAGCCTACGAGTACATACTTCGTATTTGAGCCACACCCACAACGCCACGCACCCGAATTGTGTCCAGCATGTCGGCATTCGAAAATGGATCCCTGTTCTTATACGAGTACCAGGTACTCGTACCAGGTACGAGGACGATACGTACGTACGTGCCTCGGGTAATTTTTTTTTTTTTGAAATTTTGAGTTTTTGAATTTTTGAATTCCTGATATGCGTTCGTATGATACGAGTATGTACACGGCCCGATTTTTGGCTACGCAGCAGTGCGTATACCCTCTCTGCTTTGTGACATGCATCCCGACTCGTCTCACCGAGAACTGTGGGCCGACCTGCAGCACCTGCCGGAGGTTCGGAGAAGCCGTGGTAGAGAAGATGACACTCGCGACGGGTGCTAGAGTAGTGGTAGGGTCTGCCGCAACCGCCGTCCGCGTGGTGTCTACAGACGACGTGACGTGCAGTACGCGCCACGAGATCGACCCTTCGCCCTCCAGGTAGAGCCAGTCGATCAATACAAACTTGTCTCGCTGTCTTCTACACGCAGAAGTCAAGATAAACCCAAACCAGAGGGACCAGCTGTACGAGTGAAGGCAGATCAGCTCTCTCCTTCGTGTCCTTTGTAATCTCGTACGAGCTCGCTGCCCTCACTGTCTTATGCCGACTGAGACTGGACGCTTCCTGAGTCGAGCTCTCGCGTCGGCCTATTACCGTACGCAAATACTATTCCGTTACTCGAATTCAAACCGCCTCACAAACGCCAGTTTCCTGCGGAAACCTACAGTTTTACTCGTGCAAATGCCTGGTCCTGTTCCAGACCCCAACGTTTACTAACTTCTTCAGTCGGTTCTTTCTTCGTTAGGGCTACCAAAGGGGCTATTGTTGCTGCTAAATTGGGAATAATTTTTATTACGAAGTTTGCGATGCCTAACACTGATCTCAATTGCTTGGTATTAGTAGGTTTTGGTAAATCAATGATAGCTTTGATGCGGTTATCACCAATTCGAATACCATCTGATGATAGTATATGACCTAAGTATTTCACTTCTTTGGGTCCGAATTGAACTTTGGATGGTTTGAGGGTGAGACCTGCTGCTTGTATCGCTTTGAAAGTACTTTCCAAGAGAGTTAAGTGACCTTCCCATGTTGATGAACAACATACACAGTCGTCCATATACACTAGAAGACCACTTTTCGGACCACAATGTGAAAAGGCTAGTGACATCATTCTTGAGAACAGGAAGGGGGCGTTTGCAATTCCAAAAGGGAGTCTTTTAAAAACCCATTTACCACTCTGTGTCACAAAAGCGGTTTTATCTTGTTCAGCTTCTGCTACTGGAATTTGGTGGTAGGCACTTTGTACATCACAAACGGTAATAAATTTAGCGCCTGCATCTGTATCAATGTGTGCTTCCATGTCTGGCATAGGCCAAGATTTCCGAATTAAGCTCTTGTTAATTGTAGATCGATAGGCTACACAAAATCGTGGAGAACCATCTGATTTAGCTACAATTGTAACTGCTGAGCCCCAAGGACTCGGTCTTTGTTCAATTATTCCATATTTTTCCATTTGAGTCACGCATTTGTCTATGACTTCTTGTACACGTGGATTTGCTCGGTAAGGGTTTTTATCGACTGGGGGTGTACCAGGTTCCAACGGAAAACCTGCTTCCATAATAGTGCACTTCCCTAATTCACTAAAAGATAACGAGAAAATCGAACGATACTTCGCGCATAAGTCAAGTACTTGTGAACATTGGTCTGATGAAAATGTTGTTGATGTAAAAGCTTTCTTCAAAGCACCTCGGAGTTCCTCTCGAGTGGACACCGATGATTGTTTTTCACTTTGAAGTGTGCTGACATTCAATTCAGATACTGCTTTAACTTTCGAGATGTAACTTAATATGGTGTTCTTTTCGAGGTATACTCGGCGGTTTGACGGATTTGCTATTTGTACCATGGCAGTTTTGTTGACGGCTGACCAATGGCAAACAGTTCGTGCAATAACTAGACTATCGAAAGCTTTAGGTACGTTTGACGATTGGACGTCTTCGGCTGTTACTATGCGAGGTTCAATTAACGCTGCTGTTGTTTCGGCAGGCGCATTGATTGTTTCTACATGTACTGCCATTTCATGTTGTGGTGGTACACGGCATTTCTTGGATAGGTATACTGGTACCGACTCTACTTTGTTATCCACCAATACAACTACTGAGCTTTGAGCTACATGAGTAGGATGTGTGGAATGTTTTATGCAATGCGTTGCTTTCACTTTTATGCGAGAATTGGCAAAAATAAAGTTATTCTGTGTTCCAGTTTAAACTGGCTCCAAAAGCTCCCATTATACTCTTATCAAGCAGCATCTTGTTTGGTCCTAGGTTAGGTAAAACGAGTGCTTCTACCGGAAGAGTAATATCTCAAAGTGTAAGATTAAAACGAATGTATCCTAAGATTTCAAGTTGCGATCCATCTGCGCTGCGAAGGTGAATCGCATTCGGTGGAACTGCTAACATTTCTGTGTTTTTCAAGGTTGGGTGTTGGCGCAAAAAATCTACGGCAACACATGGTATGTCACTAGCGGAATCGATCGTTAGATCAGCTACTGGGTGATTATTAACTCTGCCGGAGATACGTACCCGTTTAGAGGTGGCATTCAATGCAGTTGGATGCTTTGGATACTCACTTAACGAAGATGGATTAAATGAAACAAAGCGTTGTTCAGGGTGCTCAGCACCACAGAACTTTGTTCTGTTTGATAAATCATTAATCTGATTAATTGCTCGGGTCACATTGTGCTGTTTGAGGTGCTAACGTTAGCGCTGATTGTGTCTTTCGACGTTGCCTACGCATTGTTTTGCTACACTCGCTTAACACAGGTGATTGCTTTGCTGCAATCTTGCTGCGCTTTGATACTGCTACAGTAGTAGGCCTGATACTCAGGTCCTCCACAGCTTGGACAGCTCCGCTATAAAAAAAACGTACTCTCTTTACACTATCAGATAAACGTACTTTCTTTACGTTATCAGACAAACGAAAATTATTTACGCTATCGGAACAACGTACTCTCTTCTTACATATCCCTTTCAGAGTTCGAGGGCTCGTCATACGGCCACTCTTGTCCCTCTGATTACCATTGTGAGCTACCTGGTGGAGTGTGTTTGCAACATAAGTTGAACTACCTCTCACTATTCCTGGCTCAATGGTTATCCTTTCCCTACCATTCTGAGTTATCGGGTGCAGTATGTCTACAACATCAGTTGAACTACCTCTCACTACTTCAGACTCAGTGGTTTTCTCTTTCCTATCGGGTGAGGGTACCCGGGATGGGCACCATCAACGAGAGTATTTATCAAAACCATGCCTTATGTGCGCCGCACGCAACCCGCAGTTTTCCCTGGTGTGTGAGTCAGGGTACTTGCACTTGGGATAGTTGCAAGGGTTATCAACTACTACAGTAGTTGACGCGTTGTCACTGGCGTTGCTGCTGTTGCGGTTGTTGTTGCGGTTGTTGCTGTTGTTGCTGCTGTTGCTGTTGTTGCTACGGGATGCCTTCTTCTGCTGACGGCGAGCAGGGGTCGAGGAGCGTTCGCGGTTGGGGGTACTAGCAGGAGTGCGGCCCCTCTTGAGGTTATCCAAAGATGAAGACAAGCTGGCGATCGTGGTCTCCATTATAGCCATTTTGTTTTCATACTGTGGTGTTGATAGCGCCGAGGTTTGAGCAACAGCAGGGGTAGGGTTGGGAATAGGATCGGGGGTGGATTTTACTCCACGTAAGTTGTTTGCTTCGTGCTGTTTAGCTCGCGCTCGAGATTCTTGGAAAGATACAGGTGGATCTTCCCGGACTAATTCAAGGCGAAGGTGGGGCAAAAGACCATTCTCAAAACTTGCTGTTGTGAAAACTGACCGTGCGTGTTCAAAGGGGGACATGCCAGCTGGTGCCAAGCGACGTGCTTCCGCCATAAGACGAGGTCGTGCTTTAGTCACTATGAGAGCGTAGGTGTCTACCGATTGCTTGGCGTCTTGTTTCAGCGTTGCAAATTATCGGGCTAAAAGGGACATGCGGTTTGCCGGGGCAAAAAGAGTAGTAAAAGCATTCACCCAGTCTTCCCATGTCACTGGTGCTTTTACGGTCATATCCGATCCGTTGGGGCGGAGTGTTGCTAGTTGTGCTTCGGTTCTCCATTCAAGACTGCTGGATAGCAATCGTTGCAAACTGTCTGCTGCTGCGTCACGTACTAACAGAGGTAGGTACTTGATTGCGCGCTGTGTTACTACTGCTTCAGAAGATGCATCGGTGGAGTTGAGTGTCTCTACAACATCTTCTGTCTGAGCTCCAGTCAAAATCAAATCTTTTGGGAGATCTGATTGCTTCATAACAAAATGAACTGGATTTCTAGATTCAGATACAGCAGTAGAATGTTCAGCAGTCGTGGGAGGTACAGCAGTAGAAGGTTCAGCAGTTGCACGGGATACTTGACGTTGAGCTCCCCTTGTCGTGTGGTTCGAACTGCTAGGGTTCATACTAGCGTTGGTGGTTCGTTCAAGCGGGGTAGGAGTGAAGCGGTTTCGTGAGGTTGGTCTGCTTTCGTCTCTCGACATGCCAAAATCATCAGCCAGGTTTCGTGCATTCTCGTATCTACCGGTGTCTTGCTGGCTTGAATTTTGATAATCATTTGGGAAATGTTCAGCATTCATGCGAGCAGTAGCAGGGGCAGAAGAGAACGAGTGTTCAACAGAGGCTGGTTGATTGACGGAGGACGGGTGATCGATAGCAGAGGCAGCAGCGGTTGACAAAGTGAAGGGTTGAGCTGAGGCTGACAGGTCTGAGTGCATTGGTAGGTGGTCTACTGCTGTTGAGGGATCAGGGTCGATCTCGTCATCATGCCGAAAATCACTCACTTGTTCGAACCTGTCTTGCTCGTGATGAGTATTAGGCATAAAAAATTGTAGCAACCAGGCCGGCGGATCTTCTCCCTTCTCCAAGCATCGCTCCAGCTGCGCGTACGCCCAGCGCAGCTTCTCATCAGAGAAGTAAGTAGAGGTGTGGGATGACTCCGATGTCTGGGAGTTGGTGTCATCCGTAGGAGCAGCAGCAGCAGCAGCAGCAGCAGTAGTTGCAGCGATGATATCTTCCGCGATTGAGGATTCTCCAACCTGGTCGTGAGCTGCCTCATGCTCCGCGTCGAGAGTCTCCTCCTCGCTAACGGATTATTTCCGCTCCGCCATGTTGTCGGTACCTGGCGTTGGATGCGTCGGCGTTGGTTGGACCGCCGGCGTACCCTTCGCGCTCTGCTTCTTTCTCCTCTTCTCCTTCTTGATGGCGCGTTTCTGAGAGGTAGTCATGCTGAACTCTGCCGAGTCCATGACCCCGCTCTCTCTCTATCTCTCTTTCTCTCTCTCTTCCTCAAAAAGAAAAAAGAAAAGAAACTCGCTTTCAGCGTGAGTTCGAATCAATAAAATCAAGGACGCCAATATGGAGGCTACTGCTATCGTAGAGTCCCAAGAGTCCCAAGTAATGTGGTAGCTTTGACCCGCTACCGAGGACTGCACGTTTCCTTCTTATATTTAGGGCAAGGAGAGAGCCCTCCACGTTGGGTTAGCAGCGTGGAGAAGAGATGGATCGAGTGAGGTTCGGGCGAGCAAACAAGGCCCGTCTCGACCTCAAGGAGGATCGGTTATTAAGCCGAGTTCTCCGGTTCTCGGAAAGATACTCAGATATGATCACACTTCTGGTGTATCTTTCATGGGTACATGTGCGACGACGATTCTACGAACTTTCCTCAAAACCTGTCCTCCACAGATATGAATATATATGTATGTAAACAGGCTCGCAATAGAGGTCAATCCGTAACCGTCCGCCGTTTTTCCAACGTCGTGCGTTGTGCTTGTGTGCAGGATTGATCTTATACTGATGATGTTCATCGGTATTGATTCCGCAACCAATTATGCCATTTTTCCCAAGGGTTTCCTTCCAACGAGCAGACTATCTCGTTTGCGTTCGCCTGAAAGCATTACGTTGCTGTTTGTGGTGGGCACCAGGCAAGTTGCGCACTACCAGTTAGATATTACTTTCTTCTTCTACGTCCATGCAGTTTCCCCGAACGGTTGGTTAAGCTCGGCGATAGTTGAGGAAATACTTTACTTTACTCTCAGGTACTGGGAGCATCTGTGCAGGCAGTAGACAAAGACTACATGCACAGTGTACCTGGTGGCGTGTAAGGGGGAAATGAGTAGGGAGCGCCGCGTATTCGCTATGGGTGGCGTCCAAGGGCAGGGGGGGTAGCGGTCGCGGGGAAACCGCGGTTGGAAGGGAGAGACGGCAGACGGGGTAGCAAGGCGCCAGAGCGACTACGTAAGTAGAACCTGTCTATCCTGCTCGTACCACAAATGTATGTGGCTGCCTCAAAGGTGTTTTGTTATGGTTCGGTTGTCCTATCCTTCTTTCGCTTTTGTTTAGTTTTATCGTTTTCTATTGTTTTATTGGTATTGCATAATCCATAACATCTCCGCGGGGGGTGCACAACACCTCTTTTATTTATTGATTTTGTTTAATGTGTCTTCGATCCTTTGTCTCATTCGTGTTTCTCTCTGTGAACGCATTTGGAATGCTTGCATTTGTAGGTTATGACTCTCATACCCAGTACGGTAACATGTCCGTTGCATTGTCTACTCGCCTTACTGCATTACCGCGTAATGTCTGAGCTGTGACCACAGAGCTTGTATCTGCCTATCACAGGAGGGATAATCTAAGGACATGTTTGGTAGGGCACGTGCCAAAGTATATCGGATAACACTTGTTCGGTAAAAAAGCGCTACCCGACGCGCGGTCACTTCGGTACGGCTCGATACCGGCACCCAACAATTTGGTAAGTCCGTTCTGTTTTCAATACCAGTACCCGACACTCCGGCAAGTTCGGTACTTTTTCATTACCGGTACCCGATACTCCGGCAAGTGCGGTACTCCCACCCAAATATACCCCGGGTACCGGTATACCCTCGACCCCAATAGCGGCCTTACCGGTATGTGTCCGGTACGCTCGCGATACTGGAACCCGACACTTCGGCACGGTCGGTGTCGTTTCAATACCTGTAGCCGACACTTCGGTAAGCTCTGTATCGTTGCGATATCGGCACCCGACACTTCGGTAACCTCGGTATTTTTTCGATACCAGTACCCGACAGTATTTTTCAAAATAGGTAGTACCCGCTTCGGTAAGTTCGATACTTCTTCAATACCGGTACTCGAGACTTCGGTAAGTAAGGTATACGCCAAACATACCCCTGGTAACGGTATACCCACCGAACATTCCCCTGGAAGAATCGTAACGGACACTGGGTGTGCTGTATGCCGACAGGTTGAGATAATGGTCAAACGTGATGGAAACCACATGGAGGCAGACTTCAACAGGGAGCACTCTATGCCGAACGTAGCTGCGAAAGCACTCCTGAGGGATGTCAGGGCCCGGTGCCTCCTCCGCGACGTAGAGGGTTGCCTCCCTAAAAACCAACCGCACCTACACGAAGGATGTCAAGGCGGGCGAAACGTAGTAGAATGAGCTGTGCTTAACGCCAACATCGTTTGCCGTAGCAGCCCGAGAACTAAAACGGTCAATTCTTGTTTTATTTCGCCAGAGTAATTGTCTCTGCTGACCTGGCGTGCCAGGTGTCGATGTTTTGATTGATTTGCTTGAGATATCAATATTTCGCGTTGATGAAAATATCTCGGTCTAATCCAGTTTGAACCACCTTCAAACATTACGCTCAATAGGCGTGGTTCGATTTGAAAGTCGCTCTGGTAGATGCCTCTTCGCAAACAAAAAAGGAAAGAATCGGGATGACCTATGGTTCGTCGTGGTGGTTGACCACCTCATTCATCCAGATCCGACGTCCGCCATGACTGACTGAGGTGGGACGGGGGTCAGGCTGCATACCTGATCTGCACTATTGTTGGCACAGCGCGAGCAGCCCCGGTATTGGGTGGGGGGGGCAGAGGGGGTGTAAACGGGGACCAGCTGAGATAGAGGTTCGTACATACGTGGACTGCTGTTGTACTGGTTTGTTTCTTCATGTTCCGGCACCCTCTTTATTCGGGGTAACGCGCCGTGAAATACCTCTGATTATCCCTTTTTAGCTTTTTCGTTGAGAAGACCCCTGCTATCGAAATTGTTGTTACGAACGAACAATAACCAATATGATATTACTTGCATGGGGTTGAGGACGCGTGCTACGGTAGAGGTAGCAGTGTTTGGCTGAATCGTTTTCTGAACGATCGGGCTCCTTAACCCAAATTTGTCGGACATTCATTTTTGTGACGAATAATGTTTCAAGTATACTTCGGTCATGAGATTTCTCATCCGGTAGCACTTTTATTCTCCTCCAAACTCTTTTTTTCGGTGAGGTATGACGCTCCTTAAGTGGGGAGCTCAGAAAAAACATGGCGCACCTGTATCGTAGCATGCGTCTGGGGTTAAGTCGCATATTATCAGTGCGAAATAGTACTATTTATATTACTAGCAGATACCTGGTATTCAACGCCAATACAAGATGATACCGGTGTAAGTTTCCACAGGTAGGTTGACGGGATGGTACTCAACATCAAAGCTGGGTGATATCGCACAATATCGAACTTACTGTAGGTGATATTCCGTTATCACGCCCAGAAGAAACGGTCCCGTTTCATACATAGGAGTACTGAAATATATCAGCGGGTGAGGTTGGATATCGAAAGCAGAAGAATTGAAGTATAAGTATCACAGACAGGTTCACGAGAGATATTGACTACGTACGTATCATGTTTGTTTTAAAACGTTATTCCATATCCATCGCATGTGCGGTTCTCGCAATTTGTTTCGGGATACCGGAGGATATTGAATGCCAAAGGAGATGATAAAGCTCCTTATACAATCCATTAGCAAGGATGTTTATAGGGGCGGGCTGTTCACTTGTTGCATTGCTTCGCGAGCTATCAATAAAACGCACTTCCTGGTGGGAGCAAGGCACACGGGCGTAGACCCAACCCAACCCCCAACCCTTACTCAGATCTTACCTGGTATCCGTTTGTTTTATTTTATTTATTGCATGGTGTTCGTGGCGGAATTCCCTATTGCCAGGTGATATTCAATAGCACACTTACATGATGCCAGGTATATATGCAATATCACAACTCGTTTCTTAGTTTATTAATAGAGTACGAGTACGAGTATGCAATACTCATTGAGTGATGTTGGGGGATCGCCCATTGCCACGTGATGGTCCATATCACATCACCCCCCCCCCCCATCGTTGTCAGATGATATTCATTATCGCTTCAATATCTCCAGAAGACCTTCAGATATATACCCGAATATGTGGAGGACAGGTTTTGGGGAAAGTTCGTAGAATGGTCGTTGCACATATACCCATGGCAGATACAACACCAGAAATGCTATCACGTTATCACATCTGAGAATCTTTCCGAGGACCGGGAGAACTCGGCTTTTAACCCGAGCCTTCTTGAAGTCGAGGCGGGCCTTGTTTGCCCGCCCGAACCTCACTCGACCTATCTCTTCTCCAAGCTGCTAACCCATCGTGGAGGGCTCTCTCCTTGCCCTAAATATAAGAAGGAAAAGTGCCGCCCTCGGTAACGGGTCAAAGCTACCACATCACTTGGGACCTTTGAGACTCTACGAGAGTAGGGGCTCCATAAATATATCGTTGGTATATACTACTAGTACATGGTGGGGTGCCTACTGCCAGGCGTTCGAGGTTCCCCCCCCAGGCGATCGAGGAGTCCCGCAAGTAGCCTGGAGTGTCGGCAAGGCGGTTGGGGGGCCCGCAAGGTATGTATGGTGGGATCCCGTAAGGCATAACGGGATTTCGCAAAACGTGATAGCGCCACCCAAGGCTGTTGGGGGTCCCAGGAGCCCAAAGGAATGGGACCCCCAAACTCGGGGCGAATCCCCTAACTCGCGACACCAACACTTCCTAGAGACCGTAACGAACAAGCTACGTACAGCAGCAGTAGTATACGTTGGTCGGGAGCCGGTCTGAGCATTAGAACTGGAGCTACAAGAAGAGTATGCCGTGTTCGGTAAAGAGTAAGGAGTAAGGAGTAATGATAAGGTATTACAAGGTTCCCCTCCGGGACATGCCTAGGGGAGTGGCGCAAGGACGAATCGAAAACCTACTACGCATATCATAATGTATAGTACATACGTACGACGTTATTAGATATCTGCGTATTACTTCACATAAATGTAGACCTTTTTAGAACTGCACCTGCATTTTTGGGGATAACACATACTCGGAAATATGGTGGAACCGCGTTACTATCGACTCGATCGTTCTTAGAGATCCTGCCAAACATGTAATCATATCGGTCAATGTTTAATTGTTGTGGCGCTCAAGGTAAGGAACATCTTTCTCGCACAAAACCGAGGACTGCCGACAAACAAAGTTCGAAAATACTCCAAGCGTGACACGCTGCATACACACGCGTGACACACGGCACACACCGCACACGCACGCACACGTGACACATGGGACACAGTGCCCGCGCAGTAGTGGTAGGATAATATTTGCAGAAGAAGTATAGAAAAGGATGCACCGAAGAAGGGTCCGATAACGTACTTCTAATACAAAGAAAAATTGCAACAACAAAAAAGGGAAAAAGCAACGCTGTGAGAATCGAACTCAAGGCTTCACATCCACAATCGGGCATGGTGACCATTTGACTATACTACCAGAAATGAATTTCATAAAAACCGGTACACCATTATTTGTTGCGGCGCTCGCCAGATGCACGACAGGCCACACATACATCAATCAAGCACAGCAAGCAGCAGGCAGCAGCGCAGAAGAGAGTGCTCGTGAAAGCCGTAGGGCAAACAACAGGAGAGTATTGTTTACTGGTACGTACAAAATAACGAGCGCCAGGCGTACGACAGGTCGCACATACATCATGCGAGCACAGCAGCAGCAGCAGCGCAGAAGAGAGAGAGAGAGAGAGAGAGGTGTGGTGGTGATTGCTGATGACGGATGCAAGCCTCCGATGAAGCAACCACTAATAGCCATAGCAGTACACGGCGGACCTGCCACAGGAATGTCTGCTGCTTGTGCTTCTAGGCGGGGCTGTGACCTCGTTTGTGTTCGCTGCATGTTGTCTGGTTTCTTGTAGATTTCTGGAGTGAGCTTTAGGAAAGAAACACAAAAAATCAAAAATATGTATGAACAGTTGAGTTACTCCTATTTGATCAAAGCGACCATTACATTTCAGGGCAGAGTGAGCGTGGGTCAGTCACACACATCAGCGCAACATAAAGGTAGATGGTGGATCACGGACCGCTTGCTCCGATAAACACAGCTAGCCGCAGCAGTACAGCGCAGATGGGTGTGTCACCCACGCACGGTGTTACCTGCTGGTGCTTATTTATGCAAAGTAGTAACGTTGTGCTCTCTGCATGTTCTGTTTCTACCTGTGGTATACCGATATGTCTGCGCTCTCCTGTATGTGATCATGATCAGCTCATGAAAGCAGGGCAAACAACAGGACACGCATGTTGTCTGTTGTCTATCTGGTACATGTTTCTGGCCTGTGTGTATGTAAGAAAGCAAAAAACAGACAAACTCTAAGAACAGAACATTATTATTTACTGGCACGTACTACAAAATAAGGCCTCATGCACAGAACCCGGGAAATCGTCTTGTCCACTCCCGCGGGAAAAACATATTTTGAGCGCCCGCCACGCGACCAACAGAGCTCGGATCGAGCCCAAACCTCGACCAATGTGTCCGGTCGGGCCTCCCGTGTCGGGGTACTTAGCGTTTAGGGCGAAAAGCGCTCGCGCGAAGAGAAAAGTTGCGAAAAGTGCGAAAATTTCACACAAACATAAATCTATATATCTTAGTTCGCTTATCACATATGCACATCCTTAGGTCTGCGGATATCTCCAGCCTCTGATCGCCTTTCCGCGCGATTTCTTCGCTGAGGCGTGCCCCCGCCTCGCCTGCAACCGCCGGCTTAGCTGATCCGCCCGCTCGGCGCCGTAGCGCGCGCGCGAGGCCTCGACGTCGAGATCTACGACGAGATCTACGAAAAATCGTGCCCTGTGAGCGTTTGGGCACATTGCCCACCGACAACGCCTATATCTTCGCGTGGTTTTTTCACGTACGTGTTCTCTGACCTCCGACCCGTGGGGGGGGTCGGCTTCCCGGCCGCCGTCAACATGGTGGAGGCCTGCGCGGGAGGCTGTGTGCTCAGATCTGAGACGCCCCGAGAACACATACATGCCACCCAGGCTTTGTCGAGAACTGTCATCAATATTTTTTTCGCCGAGAGAGAGCTCCTGCTGCTGTACGCATACGTGTACGTATGTATGTATGTAGTCTACAGCAAGTAGCACGTGTGATAAGAGACTAGCAGCTCATGCACTGTCAATGTTGTTGCGGAGCTCCTATGATTTGTACAGCAGCAGCTGTGATCGCACCTTTTTAGCGGACTACGCGCTGCATGCTGTTGAGGGTTTCAGGGTAAAAAAATGACATTGGCAAACGGGGATGGGGAAACACGTTTTTTTGTCGTTTTTTACCGTTTTTGTTTTTTGTTCTCAGACGTATAGGAGGCGCGTAGATGTACACGTGCATCGGGTATATATCGACAACATGTATGTATCAGTACTACTACTGCTGTACTACAACAGTACCTACCCCGAGCAGTGAGCATCACAAGTATGTGGGTTGGATATGTATGACCACTATCAAAGATACACGCAGCATGTATCAGTTGCTGTTGCTGTTGTCGCCGTTGTTCGCCTGTTTCGAATTTCGAAGATGTGTACTCGTAGTAGGTGTGTAGGCCCACACCGTGTACAGCATACAATGCGCATGTGTCAGGCTTGTGACCAAGATACATACGAGCACACACGTAGATGAGTACAGCAGCAGCAGCAGTATCACATGTATTACGAGTACGGTTGCCACTCTCCGTGGGCAGTGTGCAGAGCGCTCTCAACTCTTGGCAGTACGTCTGATTTCCATCCTTCGACACAACGCTGCTGCTAACTAAAAACGTGTATAACTCTTGGCATTACGTCTGACCCCCGCCCCGTCCTTCGCTACAATGCTGCTAACGTTCCGGCATCACGCAAGGCTGCGACCGGCGGCCGTCCAGGCCGCCGGCGAAGCCCCTTGTAACTATACATATCGTACCAGAAATAGTACGAGTATTGTCATGCTGCTGTAAAAACGATGGAAAACATTGATTTTCGAAAGACTTTGCTTGCGATACAAATTACTTACTCGTTTATATCTTCTGTCATATTGTAAACCCCCCTCTCCCTCTGCGGGTTATATAGTATCAATGGGGAAGATTGAACGAAGGAAATCTAGGGCTTGTGGAGAGGTATTGCATCGTTGGCATGATTGATAGAGGGGATGGGGGAAGGTTTATCAAGTCGGTATCATGGTGGCGCAGTTGGTTGAACTGGAGAGACAGAGGTTGGAAGGACAGGTTTGAGACAGTAAGGAAGAAGACCATCTAGTACGGGGCTCTACTCGTGGTGTTGGCGAGCAAGGGTCTGGCACTGGGTGGAAGGTCGCCGAGTTGGAAGAAGAACCCGCCCGCCCTTCCCTGGGGGGTTAAAGTACGGTAGACTTTCCGGTAGAAAGTGGCAGTCTATATCGGGTGTGTTTTATATATGTCAGTTTCAGTGTGGATAATATCCAGCACTTATTACGAAAACTAATTCCATATTCATGAGCAAAACAAATGTTTGTTTTCCATCCCATTTATTATCTTCGCCTTTCCTTTCTTTCTCCTTCTTAGTCGTAACTCAGATCCGGGGTCAAAAAGTAGGCTCTTCTCCCTCCCCTCCCACTACAGTTATTGCCTTGCATTTTTATCGCCAGAAGATTTCAGCACTTTTTTCCTTTGTCGATTCTCGTCAAATCGTGCTTACCCGCAATAATATGCGCTCTCGACAGCAGCAGTAGTTGGTGTAATTTGGGAATAAAAATCTCCATACGGAGACTCGAACCCTCGACCTCCAACATATCAGGCTTCGTGGTTACCTGCTATATAGCCCATCGGGGCGACCGTCTATGCACATAATAGATATGGGCCAAACTCATTAAAATCATCCTGTTGACCCTTGGGTAGTATCCAGGGGAGTCATCGAACTATATCTTGATGAGGATTACATATTTTAGAACACGCGCGAACGACTTATAAAAAAAATGCAGACCTGAGTATCAACTATTAATACTACGAGTATACCTATTAAATATTATATCGTAGTATTAAACCCACTAACACCATAGTATTGTAAAATGGAATATAAAACAAGTACGTAGCCCAATGAGCGTGTCTACTGTAGTGTCTAACGTATCACGCAGCTTACAAAGTTGAGTTTCAACCGTTCACTCGATATGGTACTCACAGCTCACGTATTTCGTATATTTTTATAAAAAATAAATACACGAGTAAGAGTACGTACTTTTTTTGCTTTTTGACGGAGCTTGATTGACCACTTCAAGGCGTCTGTCACGCTCCTTATTCTCACCTTTCTAAGGCCGTTTCCTATGCGGTTCGATTTCGAGCTACAGATTTCCTTTTTTCGATTACAAAAATAAAAGCATCTATCTGCTTATATGCAGTCCGGTTGTGCAAAATCCGACCGGATTTTCTTTCGATCTGAGAATCCGATGGCCCAACCCGTCAGATTTTGGCCAAAATCCGATTATTGGGTCATCAGATGTTTAAATCGAAAAATGGCATGGTCTTGAAATTCAAGATATTTCCACGCAAGCAAGCAGCAGCAGAACGATCGAAGAGTTGGATGGTGACACAGCGAGTTGCTTCGCGCCTGACGCGCAGTCGGCGGTCGGCGCGTCTCTCCGTCGCCAGACGACAGTCGGCTGCCGCGGGCTCGGGCCTAGAGACGAAGAAAAGCGCACTCGGCGCGCGCCTCGCCGTGCTCGTAGACTACAAGAGGAGTAGCAAAGCAGCAGCAGCAGTCAGTCAGCTTCGCACTCGGCGCTCACGTCGCCAGACCAAACAGATAATATGGCGGGCATATTTGAGAACATTGAAAAACATAAGTTATACTGTACGAAGTACGACGGCAAATAAATTACTTCACGAAAGAAGCACCGGTTCGTGTCTGATCTGTCCCTTGCAACCTTCCAAGGCATCTACAGCAGCACAGTACGTAGCGCGTGTGGTGGAATTAATAGAGAAGGGTGAATAAAGGGCAGCACGTGGAGAAGGGCGTATCGTATAGATGTCGAATGGAGCTAATATACCGCACAACAACAGCAACAACAACAACAACACAGTAGTAGACGCGTCTTGAGTAACCCTATTAATAGGTACTCGTAGGTATAAAATACGTAAAACTCTTAATATTATAAAAATACATCAACTGTTAGTTCAACCGATTGAATAGTTGATACTCAACTGTGAGAGCTGCGTAGAATGTCTGTTCTATGTGTCGTACAAGGTACATACGTATGTGATGTTTGTAGTGTTCGTGTGGGATTCGTGATGTACTATAAATGGGTACCCCGGTAGTTACTACAGTACGTACTTGGTTTTAGAATAAGCCATTCGCGCGTGTTTTGTGTTTATTCGATATAGTTCAGTGACTCCCCTGGGTACTACCCGAGTCAGCAGGACATTTGTTTTTCTTGTTTTTTTTTGGTCCATCCCATTTATTATCTTCGCACTTCCGTCTTTCTCCCTCCCTAGTCGTAACTCAAATCCGGGGTCACAAAGTAGGCTCCTCTCCCTCCTCCCCCACTACGGTTCTTGCCTTGCATTTTTATCGCGAGAAAATTTGAGCATTTTCTTCCCTCGTCAACTCTCGTCGAATTTTGCTTATTACCCACGCTGTAATGTGCGCTCTCGACAGTCGGTGTCATTTGAGAATAAAAACCTCCATGGGGAGAATCGAACCCTCGACATCCGGCCCAAAAGGCTTCGCGGCTACCAGTTAGACCACCGGGGCGACCGGTGTAACAAGGGTATCCCATGATCATTCTGCGCACTGCTGTAGTGGGATGTGGGGTGGGTGTGGCATGACAAACAGGCGATATGGGCACACGTGATACGGAGAAATCAACATATATATGCACGTAGTCGTAAGACCATCCGTCACTCACTCGTGTGACATAGAAACCTCTCCGTGGCTGTATTTCTTCGATGGAACAACACCTACTACCTGGTACAGCAGCAGTACAGCAGTGTACCATAATATAAAATCTACTGGTTGTACAGTTAACAGCTCCTTCTCACCCTGACTGCCGTTCCTTGCCGTATCTCCGCTCACCACAGCTGCAGCGATCTTCACGTACCCGTCGTCGCTGACTGGCTTGGATCGGTTCGCTCTCTGATTGCTACGTATACTGCTGCTGCTGTTGTTGTTGTTGTCGTAGTACTACTGCTGCTGTAGCATAGGTACCCAAACGACGAGAGGTTTACTGACTGCGGACGATTTCACTATTTACCAGGTACTACTGCTGTATGAGAGGTAGAGAGTCGTGGGAGTGCATTACCGCAGCCCCATAATATCAGACGTACGAGTCCTCTGCAAACCCGATAAAATACTGCGGTACGACACTACTACGTACAGCAGCAAAGCTAAAAAAACAATCTATCCGCATATCCCTTGGCATCCCAGCTCTCACAATGAAGTACAGTACGACTCTAAAATGGAGTACTACAGTAGTAACCATCTGAGAACGGTACTTTTTTTTTGTGGGTTCTGCCGATGGCTGTACTGAAAGAACCAAGGCGACAATTCACACGCCGGTTGTGTCCAACAATGCCCTGAGTGAAAATGAAAATTCGCGTTCGCGTCGATTTTTATATTTTTCAGTTTTGCTTTACAGTAGTTATAGCCTTGAAAGGCTATTTTTGGTAAGGATTGCAAATGGCCAATTTTCAATATATTTAATTTCGGCTGGCTCAGGAAACCATATTATAGACCCGATATTGAAAATAAATGTGTTCCCGGAGGATTGTGGTGATTAGCTATACGATCATCATACAAGTTGTATTGTAGTAAAATATCCATTTTTGATGGCGCTGAAAAAATTTCCGTTTTGGGGTTAATTCCTTACTGTCAGTAAGGAAAAAAACCGAAAACGGAAAAATTTTCAGCGCCATCAAAAATGTGGAAGATTGAACGAAGGAAATCTGGAGTTTGTGGAGAGGTACTGAATCGTTGACGTGATTGATAGGGGATGGGGAATAGGGTCATCATGTTGGGTGGTTGCTACAATACAACTTGTATACAGTAAGGAATTAACCCCAAAACGGAAAAATTTTCAGCGCCATCAAAAATGGATATTTTACTACAATACAACTTGTATACAGTAAGGAATTAACCCCAAAACGGAAAAATTTTCAGCGCCATCAAAAATGGATATTTTACTACAATACAACTTGTATGATGATCGTATAGCTTGTCACCACAATTCTCCGGGAACACATTTTCAATATCGGGTCTAGAATGTGGTTTCCTGAGCCAGCCGAAAATAAATATATTGAAAATTGACCATTTGAAATCCTTACCAAAAATAGCATTTCAAGGCTATAACTAAAGCAAAACTGAAAAATATAAAAATCGACGCGAACGCGAATTTTCATTTTCACTCAGGGCATTGTTGGACACAACCGGCGTGTGAATTGTCGCCTTGGTTCTTTCAGTACAGCCATCGGCAGAACCCACAGAAAAAAAGTACCGTTCTCAGATGGTTACTACTGTACATACGACCGATCGGCTGACGTTTGAAAAAATATCTTGCTACTACTGGAATCAAACTGGAAAGGTTGTCAATAATGGATCTTGAAACTACAAGCAGTATTATTGTCTTGTTTTGGGAATTTGAATCTACAGAGAGGCAAGCAAAAGCGAATAATTCGAGGAGAAAGAAGGCTCTGGAAAAGTATCTGATCCAGCGTTCACGTTTCGTTATTTTTTTCTCGTCATTTGGGAGAGCTATTATACCACCATCAGAGACCAAACCAAGCCGAGCCAGTCAGCGAGGGGCACGTGAAGAGTGCTGCTACTGCGGTGAGCGGAGATATACGGCAAGAGGGGCAGGCAGTCCCACCGTGTGAGGTTCTTTGTAGGTGTTCTTACTCTACAGTAATACATCGAACAAACGGTCGCCACGGAGAGTGTCTAAATAACATAATAGAGCGGATGCTTGCTGGTACGTATACCCACACCGTGTATGTTCATACCCGTTCGGGCAGTTGAATATTTCAACAATCGAAACTAGCGGTACGGCCAAGGCTCCGCTCGTGGCGCTAGCCCTGCGTTGCCCATAGTAGTATGTAAGTTCGTGGTATGGTACATGGTACTCGCATTAACAATGTGCTGTGATGTACCACATTGAACCGAAAAACAATAACCACCATGCGGGGCGGTATCGACCCAGGAGGTATCAGTTTTCGTCCCCAGGTTGTTGCAGTTGTAGATATATGGAGGAATGTATGATCCGGGGACGGGACGATATCATCCCCGGGTTTGGCGGGACCTCGCCGTTTCCCCGAGAGGAAACTCTCACCGCGCGCTGGCTCTATGAGCCCCAGCCAAATCAGCAATCAGTCAGTGATGTTGGGGTACACATACTTTGCAGGGCGGTATCGACCCGGGGGGTGTTCGTTTTCGTCCCCGGGTTGTTGGAATTGTAGATGTATGGAAGGATTTATGATCCGGGGACGGAGCGTTATCACCCCCATGTGCGGCAGGATCTCGCCGTTGCCCCGAGGGGCAACTGCGATGGCTCTATGAGCCCCTGCTAAATCGGCTCCGATCCTATACCTGAGGATGATTTCTTAAGGAATTAAATTATTGGGATGTTTTCCTAGGGGAGAGTTCATATAACTTGGTTTTAGAATTCGGTTTGAGTTGATTTTTCACGTCGCAATACCGTTTTGTCCGAAAATGTAAGGAACGTGTGAGTATTAATACGAGTACCAATAACTTCTTACATTTCGGACAGAGTGGTAGTGCTGTGTACCCCTTTGTCCGGAAATATAGGGAATGTTTGAGTACTATTATGGGTATAAAAAATATCTTATATTTGCGGACAGAGTGTGGCATATTTTTCTGCGTGAGATCTGAAGGAACACCCGTTCTGCACTCACTCGTACTCGTACTGCAAGTACGGGGTTTGCTCGCTGCTGCAGGTAATCGCGAGGGCTCGAATCCACGGAGGCAAAGCTACTGCTGCTGGTTATGTAGTCTGGTGCTGGGGTTGTTGTGGTGTGGCTACGCGCCCGCACCCAAAAGCTTGTGCATCTGGCCTCTGGGCAGATGGTACGTGTAGGGACAGAGCAGCCTGCGCGGGCCCTGACTTTCGACCCTCTCAAAGGGACAGAGCGCAGGGCCCCAAGAACACAACTAGGAATATACTACAGGCGGGAAATACCGCCACACCACGAGGGTGCTGGGCCGCCCGCTGCGAGGGCGATTGTCCCAATATCCGACTTGCAACAGCGCTATCTCTCTGTCTCGCATATCCGCACGTCTCGCTTCCTGGCAGCGCCGAGACTGTCAGGCTTGTCAGCGGCCACCAATCACCACCGCCCGTCCTTACGTAATCCTTACAAAACTCGTATGTGATTTGTCTTAGTATACTGCTCGAACAGCCTGGGATTGGTCCGTCCTTAAATAAACGTTCCTTACGTATAGGTGCTGTGCCGCTAAATCAGCCAAAATGAGGTTGGGGTTTCCACAACTTGCGGGTCGGTATCGACCCGGGGGGTGTCCGTTTTCGTCTCCATGTTGTTGGAGTTGTAGATGTATTGAATTACTCATAATCCGGGGATGGGGCGTTATCATCCCCAGGTGCGGCGGGACCTCGCCGTTGCCCCGAGGGACAATTATCACCGCCTGCTGACTCTATGAATTCCAGCGCCCCAGCTAAATCAGCAATCAGTCAGTGGTGTTGGGGTACACACACTTTGCAGGGCGGTATCGACCCGGGGGGTGTCCGTTTTCGTCGCCGGGTTGTTGGAGTTGTAGATGTATGGAAGTATCTCTGATCCGGGGATTATATCATATAATCCCAGGGTGCCGCTGCCTCCCTGAGCCTTAGCCAATCAGTGATCAACTGGTGGGGGTGGGGCTTCTATACCTTGCGGGCATGTGTGGACCCGGGAAATCACCTTTTTCGTTCCCGGTTCATCGGAGTTGTAGATATATGGAGTGAATTATGATCCGGCGACGAGACCCTCTCCTCCCAGGGTGTGGCGGAACCTCGGTGGCTCTTTTCAGCACCGGTCTTCTAGAAAGAGCCAGCCGCCACTGGCATGGATTTGGGCAACCAAGCAGCTGACAGAATCATACTTGAAAACATTGTAGGGCAGCAGCTAAGCTGGCTAGATGGCTGCCAGAACTGCGTCAGGATTGCGCCACGGCCACGGCTCGGCGCGGCATGGGACCTGGTGTTCAGCTGGTTGTGGCACCCACAGCCTGCCTACCCATGGGGCAAGGTGGGGCTGGACCGCTCTGAATAGCGCTACTCAATTACAGACAGACAGAACAGCAGTTTACATACAACTAGCGGTACAGCCACGGCTCCGTCCGTGGCGCTAGCCCTGCGTTGCCGACATGGGTGTGTGGCAGTACACGAAGTGTGCCGTGAAGTACCGCTCTGAACATAAATTTAAGGACCACCGTGCGGGGTGTCATCGACCCGCGGGGTGTTCGTTCTCGTCCTTGGGTTGTTGGGGTTGTACGTATCTGTATGGGAGGACTCATGGTCCGGAGAGGGGGCCTTATCATCCCCGGGTCCGGTGGGACATCGAGACCATGAGCCCCAGCCAAACCTGAAATCAGCCACTGGGATTGGGGCTTCCACGCTTGACACCACGGTATCGACTCGGGGGGTGTCCGTTTTCGTTCCCGGGCTGTTGCAGTTGTAGGTGTATGGAAGGAGTTCTGGTGCAGATATGCGACCTTCTCGTCCACAGGTGCGACGGGACCTCGCGCGTTGCCCGGAGGGGATACTCTCGCCAAGCGCTGGCTTCATGAGCCCCAGCCAATCGTAAATCAGCCCGTAGGGTTGGAGTTTCCACGCTGTGTAGGGCGGGATCGACAAAGGGGGTGTCCTTTTTCGTCTCCGGATTGTTGGATTTGTAGATGTATGGAAGCATGTTTGATCCGGGGATATGAACTTACTCCCCGGGTGCGCCGGAACATGGTCGTTGCTCTGAGGGGCAACTCTCGCCGCGCGCTGGCTCCATGAGCCCCAGCGACTCACGAATCAGCAATTGCGGCCGGGCTTCCCACACACCTTGCGGGGCGGTATCGATGTTGGAGTTGTACACGTACATTATCATTTCTGGTCCGGGTATGGGACCTTGTCGTCCCCGAGTGTGTGGAACTTCGACCATGAGCCAAGCTACACTCGACATCAAATAGCTGAGGTTGGGTTTCCTACACCTTGCGGGCTGGTATCGACCCGTGGAATGTCCGTGTTCATCCCCGGGTTGTTGGGGTTTTAGATATATGGCAGGTTTTCTGATCTGAGGATGGGGCATTATCCGCCCTGGGTGCTGCGGGACGTCGACGTTGTCCTGGGCGGCAACTCTTGACACATGCTGGAGAGCCCTAGCCAACCAGCAATTACCCGGCAGGGTTGGGGTTTCCACACCTTGCAGAGCGATATCGACTCGAGGTATGTACGTTTTCGTACCCAAGTTGTTCAACTTGTATATGTATGGAAGGACGTTTGGTCCGGAGATGGGGCCCTATCGTCCCCGGGTGCTGCTGGCTTTTCATGAGCCTCAGACAATCAGTGAGCAGTCAGTGGGGTTGGGGTTTCCACACCGTGCGGGGCGGTGCCGACCAGGGAACCCGCCGTTTTTATCCCCGGTTGGTCGCAGTTGTAGAGGTATAGACGGGTTTATGAGCAGGGGATGAGGCCCTACAATCCCCTGTTGTGGTGGAACCTCAATGGTTCTGCGTTCTATGTAGCAACAATCTTCTAGAAAGAGCCAGCGGCCCCTGGCATGGATTTGGACCAAAGATGAATCATCTGCCAGACTTACAACTCAAAATTGTAAGTCAGCAGCGTGGCTGGCTAGATATCTGTCAGGCTGATCAATTACTCCTTGTTGAACAGCAGTTCCATCCGATTTGTTATGCTGATGGTGTCCCTCTGTGTGTACAGTCTGACATCTCACCATTGGGCAGCATGTACTCTGGTCCAGGTGCCAGGTCCGCCTTTCTGTGAGCAGCTGCTGCTGATGGTGGTGGTGGTGGTGGTGGTGGTGGTGGTGGTGATGCTGCTGTTAGTATTGGTTGTGTGTTGGTGGTAGCTGCTATTGCTGCTGCTTCTGTTGGTGGTATTGCACGCATGAATACATGGTTTGGTACAATCAGCCAATAGGCTTCGTGAATATTGGTTTGAAAACAAACTAGCCACAATTAGGTGAAAAGTGTCCAGTGCCCTCTGAAATAGATGATGATTTGCCCAGTTGGTAGAGTTGGATCGTAATTAAACATTTTCAGCCACATCAGCAAGGCCGGCGATATATCACCGCATTGCTATCCCGCGCGTTGCATATTGTCTGAGGGGCTGTCGGCAATGCTCAGCACGCGACGACCAGGACTCGGCGTGAGACGCAGTGTCCCGGTTATTGTGCCTTGCACTCTCTCTACCAATGTCGCGAGGTGGAACTGAAACACTCTGGATCGCGAGGCTCGCGAGAACGTGACGACGGTACTAGGAGTGTGCTGTGATGTACCAATCTGAACAAGAATATAAGGATCGATATTGAATACATGTAAAGCTCAAATGGCCCTTACATGTCGGTATAATGTATACCTGTATGCTACGCGTGTGCAGCAGGCAGCAAGGACGGATCCAATTGCTACAGTAGACCAGGCGTCTGCGTGTGTGTGGGTGATACCACAGCTGCAGTTATACCAGAGGAGAATAAAATGTACAATGGTTGATGTCTTTCACGTAACTTCACTCACGATAAAATAACTTGATCATGCACATGCGGTTACTCGTCCTGTGTCGATGCAGTAGAGCCGCTAGGTAGAGCTAGTCGTTCCAACCAAGGAAAGGAAGACGAGGCACGTCGCAATCTCAGGGTAGGCGGACGAAGAACTGAGGTCGATAAGCGACCGAGAAGACGTGTACTCGTAAGTATCTAGAAAATTACGTTACACAAATATGCGGTGCAACTTGGTCGAAGTGCGGTGCAACCTAAACCAATGAGCTTCAACACATGTAGAGATTATGTGGAAGCGTATTATCTGACACGCCCCTAGCTGAGCAGACTCGCTACATGGGTGACCGCAAACCGTATGAATAGTAATAACATAAAACGTGCTTGAATCGTAGACGAACAATAACAATGAACAAAGGTCCCAGCGAGAGCCCGACATCACCAGACATCCCTACCCCCTGGTTATATCTCGGGGTTGTTATCGTGGTGAGCGTCGCAAATCATGTACGCACATAAGACCAAGTATTCATAACATATACTTCAGAAACTCATGTCCGAGTGTATTTGGTAAAATTCGCGAATAACAAAGACTTACGATGCGTGACTATGAGGACAAAGTCTGAACATAAAATAATTCGTTGAATATACAAAGCATTATCTGAATACAAATAAAGTGCATACGAAAAACAACAAAAATAACAATCACCCGCCCCTCAATATAAGTGATTATGTAAATTTTGACGAGGATCTGGTAAAGTAGTTCAAGAAGCGAAGTTGACTATCTTGTTCAGCATGGCCTAAAACTTCGGGTACTCCAAGAATTTGGTAAAAGTATATCGTAGCTGATCTGCCGTCTCGACGTGGGATACGACGATCTTGTTTGATGCAACCAGCTCGCGTAGAAAGTTGTATGCTGTGTTTTCTTCAAAGATCTGTACAGTAGGGAAGAGAAGAAGAAATAGAACTGTTAGAGAAAAGTGAGTCCTGAAAGGAAACGTTAGAGAGCAGAGAGTTAAAAACGTATGTTGGCCTCGTAGCAATGGTATGCACGATGCATTCTTGCTCGCATGTCAAATGTAAAAAATGTAAACGCCAGCCGCTGCTGCTTCGTCAGTAGAGCTCCTGCTGTCATAGTCACGTAACACCTGTATCGATCGATTCAATAAGAGTTTCCTTGTTCGGTGTAGATATTAAATCGCAGACGTCGAAAGTGTATATGCTCGTCTTCCTCGATGGATGCTCTCTGTTCGGAAGATTGAGCTGAGGTACCCGGAACCGGGGCTTCGCGGGTAAGCATCGGTGTGTCAAGTAGTGGGTGCCCTGTACTGTACATATTGCCGAAAGTAGATGCGTTGATATATCCTCCGACTTGTCTCAATCGACTCGTAATCCGTACAGGCTTCGTTGTTTCAGATGACAAAAAATCATCGTCGCTGTTGCTCACCTCACCGCTGTTGCCAATCATAGTGTCGCTCTCGTTGTCATTGGTGGTGTCAGAATTTTCAGAGCTTTCCTGCTCCTGGTCCTGTTAAAGATCTCCTCTATATTGGGGTGTGTTCGTTGTCGCGAATCCTTGCCTGGACTCTCGATACGCAACGTCAGTGCACTCGCCCCCAGATTCCGAGCAAAGACATTGCAATCGATACCCAGATGGAATTTCATCACATGCGCCGGCAAGACGGTCTACAGACATCAGTCCTGTGTTGTGCCCAGTGGGATTCGTTCGATAGCGTTTGTTTGTTTCAGATTATGCACTTCCTCGATCAGGTAACTCTGTATACAGTAGCTGAAAAGGTTGAGCCGCTTCAAGAATCGCAACTGGTACTTACTTGTCGCCAGAGCGCACATGTCATAGTTAAAACCAGAAAAATCTGTGTCGTTCACAACCATTCCTGTACCTTTCTCTTGCGTGCGTTTCTTCATGTTTTGAGTGTTGATATGGCCCAAGCGACGATGCCACAACATTACGCTATTATTATACGTTTCTTCAACGCTGGCGTGTTCGCTCGGCAGTCCGGTAGAATTGCGTCCAAACAATAACGATTATGGTCGGCTCTTAACGGGAAGGTTTCTCCCTTTGCTGTCAACACAGGAAACGAAGATATTGTCGTTTCTACCCCGTTTGCTAGCACTGCTGACGAAGCCAACAGATTGCGACCAAGACCAGGTACCAGTAAAACAGATATGTTCACCTCTCGTTGCTTGCAGTCGGTGTTGTCAACGCCTAGCTTGAGCATCGCCGTTCCAGTGGCTAGTAACTCGTGTGATCCAGCTCCATAAACGCGTTGCGGTGGTTGAAGCTCCTGGTATTGGCGAAGTTGCTGTTCGGCGTTCGGGATCATCGCGGGGTCGACCATATGGGATGAGCAGCCGCTGTCGACCAGTAGCTGTATCCCTCCCTTCTTAACGTGCGAAACAGACGAGCTTGCCACGAAAGTAAATGAACAAGTCTCTGCAGCAGGGGAGATAGTCGCTGGCAATTCAGAAACAGGGGGGGCTGACTCAGGCGTTGCCTGTTGAGCGATGCACTCATTGTCTGAATGTGATGCCGTCTTGTGCAGTAAGCACCACTTTATTCCGGTAGCCCCAGAGAGGGGGGGGTTAGTTGGGCACTTGTTATCATAATGCCCTTTTTCCTCGCAATAGTGATACGCTACTTCGCTCATGTCGCGCTTCATACCCGAGCGCTTTACTACGGTGGTGGTAGTCATAGCTGCCTCGCTTCGGTATCCTCGGAGAGGATCCTTCTTCGATTTATTGGGCAATATGTCGTTGGCAGATACTTCCCTCAGCATGTCGTTCACCATGATCAGGTCTAGCGACTGCGTAGTGCGTAGCTGAGTCAACATTGGAATATACTCGGCTGAGAGTTTCGACAACGCATTCACTTTAAGTTGGTAGTCATCGACCGTGCAACCAACCTGCTGTAGTTGCAATCGTAGGCTGTATAGTCTAGCGAAATAAACGTCAGGACCCTCACTAGGCTGGAGAGTGCAGCTCTGCATTTCTGCAAGCAAGCTGCGCACGCGCGCTTCGGACCTACCCTCGTACCTGATGCGTAGGATCTTGAAAGTCTCTTGGCCGTTGCCGCGATTCCCACTTCCATCGACCTGACGGAGTTGCTGCAGCAAACTGTGTGCAACATTCTTGCACGTATGATATATTCTCCGAAAAAGTTCGTCGTTTTGATGATCCCCCAGTTCACATGCAGGGTTTTTTAAGAACCCGCTTCCTGCCGTGCTTCCGGCTACGACCAGAAACCTTCCTTGGAACCCTAAGTAGTTGGCCAAGGATAGGTCAACATGTCCAACTACAAGACCTGCAGGCGGTGCAGCAGGCGTCACGGGCCTTGCGAGTTCTGCTGCTTCTCGTGCGACATCCTGACTTGCGTGCTATTGGACCTCTCTCTCGGGTATTCGTTCCCATTGCTCGGGGATGGGTTTCGCCTCGAAACTCGGCCGTAGAGGCTCTCGTACGTACGATGGTATGGCTGATACATCGTTTGGTATAAGCACGTACTTCTCTGGCCGCGCTTGCCCCTGAAACATGTATCAAGAAGTGCTGCTGTGGAAGAAAAATGCTTCATCCCATTTTTCCTTATATTCTACCCAGTAGGCCTGTTCACCGCTAAATCTGGGTGCATCTCGTAGGATATGTGTTCGACTGGAATCCCTCGTTTTATCAGCCATTTTATGCAATAACAAAAAACAAGAAGAGAGTGGACAAATAGACTGCAGGTCCTCGCGTTAACGATGGCTCAAAACCTGTTGGTATGATGTACACCTGTATGCTACGCGTGTGTAGCAGGCAGCAAGGACGGATCCAATTTTGCTACAATTGACCAGGCGTCTGCATGTGTGTGGGTGATACCACAGCTAGCTGCGGTTATAACAGAGGAGACCCAAATGTACAATGCTTGATGTATTTCATTTAACTTCACTCACGATAAATTAACTTGATGATGCACCTGCAGTTACTCGTCCTGTATCAATGCAGTAGAGCCGCTAGATAGAGCTGTTCGTTCCAACGAAGGAAAGGTAGACGAAGCACGTCGCAATCTCAGGGTAGGCGGACGAAGAACTGAGGTCGATAAGCGACCGAGAAGACGTGTACCCGTACGTATTTCAAAATATACGTTACACAAATATGCGGTGCAACTTGATCGAAGTGCGGTGCAACCTAAACCAATGAGTTTCACACATGTAGATTATGTTACAGCGTATTATCTGACATTACATTACCGTCCGTTGTCACTGTTGTTGGGATTGTGGCGATGCTCAGCGCGCGACGGCCAGGACTCGGTAGGGCATGAGACCCGGCGTTCCACTGGTTGTGGCACCCATCATTCCTTCCCATGGGGCAAGGCTGGGCTGAAGCGCTCTGGATCGCGAGACCATGATTCCAGACAGACAGACTAACAGCGTTTAATAATATACCTGGAAGATAATATGTTAAGAAAAGTCGTCTGTGAGTATGACCAATTGAACGGTTGAAACTCAACTTTGCAAGCTGCGTGATACGCCTGACAGGCTCAAGTGAAGTTAATACATGATTTTAAGACACGCCCTCAAGGGCGTGTCTGAACTCCACTCCACGAGCATTGGAACGCAAGGAACGGAAACGTATTAGCGTGGCTATCTGCTGCTGTATGGCGATGAATTGTTTTCAAGCTGAACAGATTCCAAGCGTTCCCATCCTGTCCGTAAAATTGTAAGAAGGAAACTTATCTGTCAAAACAGTAATCCTTCTTCAGGAGGACCGAACGGTCCACTTGGATCGAGATATTCAGCCGTTGACTGGTGCTGGACGTGTTGCGACTGGTTGCGACATTTGTTCTGGGAGGTCCACGAGGGTATGGGGCAATATGCGATGACATGGGAGCACGCGATGGAGCACATGTAGACGCCACAGGCCTCGCCCGCGGTAGGAGCCACGCGATACGGCCATGGCCTGTTCAGGAGGCTCACAAGGGAAGCTTCGAAGGGCGAACGAGACTGTGGCGATATATTTCTAGCAAAACTGCTGGACCGATGTTCACTGCTGAATACCACCCCCCCTGCTACTCCTCCTCCCCCTTCAATACCCAGGACGTCTTGAACGTCCAACACAAAGCCCAAACACTCTCACCCCCTTCATATATCTCAGACTGCACTCTCCCCGGGGCACTCAGCCACGGGGACTGACTGCGTTTGGGGAAGGCTGCCACCATGCTGTTTCTACTGCCGTCACCGCCTCCGAAACCTTAGCCCGCCGCCGTACCGAAACAGTCACCGCCGCCAGCCGCTTGGGCTCGCCTGCTGATTGTGCTGAATCCCCCGCTCGCCCCCGCTTCCGTCCCTCCGAAGGACGGCTGGGCTCCACCTGAGGCGAACGCGATGTATCATCACAAGGCAATCATATCGAAAATATCAAACGCGACGATAACAGTCAACACAGCAACAATGGCAACAACAATCATCGTTGGAATGGGCTTCGGGAATGAACAGTGTGGCTGTTTCAGTTTTCGGAAAGCCGCCCCCCGCCCCTGCTTCCTTCGGTGAACCCCCTCCTCTCTCTATAACTATCTACCTAGCTCTTTCTATAGCGCGTTTGTAGCTTGCGTAGCGTTGTGGTTTGATGCTTTCGTTGTACAGTTCTGTACAGTAGTAGCGTTGACGTTATGCATTCTGGTAATTGTGTACTTGTAGCGTGTTCGCTGAACGTCTGTGCTTGTGTGGATTGGGGTATTGTTCACTATGGGGTATTGTTCACTATGATCCTTTTCCCGATAATGCGCTGTGGGGCGCGTGGTTATTATCTGCCTCCTTAGCTGCGCGGAACGTGTCGCTGTAGGCCGTAAGCTGGAAGCAATCGCGAGCTGGGGCCTGGGCGCGTGAGGCTGCAAGATTGAGGGTGTAGGCTTTACATAGAACGGTTGTATACCTAGTAGGTTGTAGATTAGGACAGTAACCTGTAGACTACAGTATTTATTGTGTCCAACATATAGGTTGTAGCCAAGCCTACGAGATTATCTTCCTTCAGGGTTCAGAGGCGGTCCTTATTGTATGGTGTACGCTCTACGGGTGCTCCTAACGACACCAACCGGGGTAGACTGTACCAGGTATATTATGCATTATACACCGTAGACAGTCAGTGGCGCTCACTAGTAGCAGCGTGACCCCGCCATAGACCTCACACCTGCCACCGTTTGACGTTTCCTAATGCACCACTGTAAATACCAAGGTGATAGCCAAACTGTACCCGTCAGCTATTTATAGCACCGTCACGCGCTCCGAGGTCAAGCATTCCCTCCATTCTACGTAAAAACAGTATTTGTATGTGTGAAACCACCCCACGCATCTATAAGAGTTGCGTGCACCATCCCGCGCACATTCACTTGCTTGTACCATCCCACAAACCACCCAACCAACCAACCAACCAATCTACCAATCTACCAATTTACCAAACAGTAGGTTTACCAATCACCCAGCCATACAGTAGATCCGAATCGTGTGCTCAAACGATTGAGCCATGTGAACAACTCCCTAACCAATCGACCTGACCTATTGTTGTTGTCTTCTATTTCATGGCTGCTGCCTCTGGTGCTATTGTCCGGAGGATGGTTTCGACGTATTCGCCTCAGGGAGAGTACAGCCGTGACCCTCGGAGGAGCGGCAGCCTGGGCGAGCGGAGTTTTCGAGGAATTTGTCAGCCAGGCCAAAGCGGTTTATCGCGACCGAGGCTTCGGAGAAGTGGTGGCGGCGGCACTGTGGCACGTTTCTCCGGAGTAGTCTCCGCCAGAGGCGAGGCTAAGAACCCGGGAGATGAGGCGGTCCGAAGGAGAGCGCGGTGCCAAGCAGGGTGGTGCTATTCGTCGGGTCGCTAAGGGCGCGGCGGAGGGGGTAAGAAGGGAGGAGGATTACGTGACAGGGGGAGGTCTTTTTTGTGTGTGCTCTCGCTTGGCTTTGGTTGTCCGTTTGGTGATGATCGCTACTGCTGTACAGTAGGGGTTTAATTCGAGGGGTACAATCAATCGTGACTGTGTTATCGGTGGACGAGAGTGCGTTAAATGAGAGGAGAGAAACGCTCGCTCGCCCAGCGTTCAGAGAAGGTGTTGAAGGCAGGAGGGGAAGGCTGTGGTGGGGGTGATATGGTGCACGAAGCAGAGAAACATGCGTCCCTGTGTTTGGTTTTGGGTGGGGGCATCGCAACATGTTGGGATGGCTTGAGGATGACTGGCTGGCTGATCTCCGTGAAACGTAGATATATAGCGTTTTGCGCGCTTAGTGGAGCAAGATTCATTTGCGTTTCGACTGGCGAGATTTCGCGCAGTTTAGTTGCGGTTCAAGAGGGGTTGAGGGGAGCGGGTGCGTTTGGTCGATGTACGATGTGGTTAAAGATCTTGTGATTGCAGTGAGTCGTCATTCAGATAGGAAAGGAGACCAAGGGAGGACCAAAACTTGGAAAAACACGTTCTGTGCAGAAACTGAAGCTCTCACGAGAAGGACGCTGATCAACAGCAAAGACGTCTGGTTGAAATGGTAGAGAGGCGTTGATACATACCGGTATATACCACGTGAGATATTTACGTTGATTGGTATTTTATTACAGTTGGCAAGCTTAACAGTGAAAGAGGATGCACGTTTGGAATGGCATTCTACAGGTAGAGAGGTACTGTTCGTGCCATTTTTCCAGGCCTGCCCGGTGTCTCGGCGCTGTCGCCTGTTTCGTCTTGTGCATTTCCCCGGGCAAGAATTCACCGCAACAAGGCAGCGAGTGGTGGTGATATGGCCAGGTACAGCCACTTACGTGTCATTGCACCATCTATCTGCACACAACCGTGCAGCAAGGGGGCGACGTTTAACGGCATATACGTATAGTTATGTTTGTGAAAAAAACGTATTTTGCGCAACTTTTCTCTTCACACGATCACGTTTCGGCAACACACTTCGTAGGTCGACACAGGAAACCCGCCCGGACACGTTGGTTGAATTTTGAGCTCGACCCGAGCGCTGTAGCTCGCGTGGCAGGCGCTCAAAGTTGTTTTCCCGGCGGGAGGGGATAGACGATATCCCAAGTTCTGCCCATGAGGCCATATTTTGTACGCACGTGCCAGAAAATAATAATGTTCTGTTTTTTTTTTTTTGCCCTTTCACAAGCTCGTCATGAGCACAGGGAAGAGCCCAGACCTATCAGTATACCACAGGCAGACAACATAACATGCAGAGTGCACAACGTTACAAGTCTGCCGTGCATAAGCACCAGCAGGTAACACCGTGCGCGTGTGACACGCCCATCTGCGCTGTACTGCTGTGGCCAGCTGTGTTTTTTCGGAGCCTGCGGTCCGTAATCCACCATCTACACTAAAAAACAAATGATCTGCTGCTGCTGCTGCTGCTGCTGCTGCTGCTGCTGCTGCTGCTGCTGTCTGCGACAGAGTCATCCACACTCTTGCCGAAAATATAAGGACCGATTTGATTGGACTTGAGTCCTCAACTGCACTTATTGTTCAGTTTTTGTTTTGTGCTGTTTCGCCGAAGCTCACCGCAGAAATTCACGAGGCATCAGACAAGATGCAAAGAAAACACAAACAAAATTACAACACCGCCTGGCATCACAAGCAGCAGCCGGCCACACCGCGCGGCGTGTGGAAGGTCCACCGTGTACTGCTGTGGCTATTCATAGTTGCCTTATCGGAAGCTTGCATCCATCATCAGCCATCACCAATTACCACCTCTCTTTCGTCTCTGCTGCTGTGCTGTGCCTGTGCATGATGTGTGCAACGTGTGTGCCGCAAAAACTAATCCATGGTCATTATTTGGATCTTTGGTATTGTGGTAAAATGGTCTCGGTGCCTGATTTTGGATTTGTTTTCGTGAGTTCGACCCTCAGCGAGTTTTTTTTCCCTCCTTTTTTTGTAGTATATAGAGTCGCCTGAGTTAACCCCAGCCTCGATATAAATCCCCGTTATTTATCCCCTTGGCAGCGGTGGCTAGAACGAGCGCATTATTACTCGCGACGCTTAGCTCACAACGCGCATGCATACAATATGTATGTGTATAATGTGAGTACGAGTACGGTGCGAAAACAAGTACATATCTACGGCCGGACACCAGATTAGAAAACGAGCGACAAGAAACGCGGTATTTCCGATCCGATAATTATTCTCTGTCGTCCCCGGGTGGTTCTGGATTTTTGTACACGAGCCCCAGCCAATCAGCGATCGGCCGGTGTGACTGGAGTTTCCACACCGTGCGCGGCGGTGTCGACCCGAGAGATCTCGGTTTTCGTCCCCAGGCTGTTAGATTTGTACATGTATGGAGGGATTTCCGATCCGGGAATGAGTCCCTATCGTCCCCGGGTGGTGCTGGCTTTATTTCGAGCCTCAGCTCATTTAGCGATCGGCCGGTGGGGCTGGGGTTTCCACACCGTGCGGGCCGGTTTTGATCCGGGGGGTCGTCTTTTTCGTCCCCGATAGGTTGGAGTTGTAGATTTGCGCAGGGATTTCCTAACCGGGGATGGGACCCTATCGTCCAAGGGTGTGGCGGGACTGGGGGGCTCCCCTTAAGGGTTACTCCCGCCGCGCGCGCCGCGGCCCCTAACTGGACGAGGGCGGGTTTGGGGCCCATATCGACCAATGGACGTCGGTTCGTCCCCTGTTGCGGCGGGTGCGGCGGCACTGGGGGGTTCCATCAAGGGGTAACTCCCGCCGCGCACGCCGCGGCCTCTGTGATTGGACGAGGGCGGGCTGGGGGGCCCCCTCGACCAATGGGCATCGGGCTCGGAAAACTCAGGGATGAAATGTAATCCTTATTTATTACCATTAACCCTTGCCGTTAATAATCAAGATGAAGTCGGCCCGCACGCAGCGGGAAACAGAAACATGATAAGGTATGTTTAACGACGCCGCAGTAGTCAGGGCAGCTGCAAAGGCTTCAAAGTACACACTCGGCGACAACTGGCATGAGTTGGAGAAACGTGGCATCGACAACTAACTTTGACTTTATCACAGCTCAATAGGTAGAACTCACAGCTATAGCTGTACAGCAGCAGCAGCAGCAGCAGCAGCAGCAGCACAGCAGCAGCATGCAGCAGTACAGTATTACTTGTATGTTGAAATAAACTGACCCGCATAAAGGTTGAAAAGAACGCCGCAAGCAGTTATTATTTAATAGCTGCTGCAACGCAAACTAACTTAGACTTGATTACTCCTCAATTGCTAGAACTCGCAGCTATTATAGCTGATGTGTACAGTACAGGACACCTACTAAGAAACAGTACATCTGGTTCAGGTTGAATTTCTTATTTGAGAGAGGGTGCTCTCTACACTAATTTCAGGATAACGACTCCAGAATTTATAATTTCCCTCTAAATCTCAGCTTGGCTTTCTCATTAGCCTGTTTCTTATTAGGTGTCCTGTACCACTCTGGGCGTAAATACAAGGATATTGTTGATTGTACTCAGTAACACAACGCATAAGATCCATCGTATAGTAGGAGTTCCACATGATTGACAGGAATTATTGTAGTGGGATATGGGACATCGGGATGTTTTATGAGCCGCTCGATGTCACTCGATGCGTGGGCCGAGTCAGCTCGGTAGCTATGGGAATAATGCATAAGAGAGCTTCTGTGTTACTGCTGTCTTGAGCCACCACGACGCCTGCCTGTGCCAAATGCGCGTACACCTTTAGAGATCAATCAACACACTAGTGCGTGCGGACAACCGGTGATCCTATTGGAGAGCGCTGCATCCCAGAGAGGAATCCCAGAGGGGAACAGGTTGCGCAAGCCCATGCCAGGTCACGAGGACGCTGGTATGGAGAGGATACAGCTGCTGAAGATAGAGATCGCGGCATTGGAGCTCGAGAAGGAGATCAGACTCGCAGAGGCAGCTCTGCAAGCGTCGTATGCAGAGGATGCCGCCTTGACCAGATTTTGGTCATGGCGAGTGCCGGCGATGTCGGAGAGACTTCAGGATCTCCGTAAGGCGCATGAGCTTCAAGCGGAGGTCGTGATGAAAGTTGCTGTAGATTGAGTTAGATACGAGAAAGAAGAGGAGAACGAGGAGAGAGCACGAGGAGAGGAGATGCCGCCCCAGCAGCAGCAGCGCGATCCCAGCAACGCCATGTATGAGCCGCAGCTGGTAGACCCGCGTGGATCTGGTGGCGAAGGCACTGGAGTGCAGCAGTTGCAGAGGCAGCTGCTCCAGTCGCAACGTCCGCAAGAGGAGCTGTCCGAGGAATGCTGCGCTTGCCGGGACATAAGAGCACAACTATCGCCGCCGCCGCCGCCATCGCTGCCGCCGCCGCCGTCACCATTGCCGTCGCTGCCGCCGTCTTCGTCGCCGCCGCTGCCACCGCCATCGTCACCGCCGCCGCCGTCGCCGCCGCCGCCGTCGCAAAGCCCCAGAACCGCCGGGCCTATGCCTGAATCTGTGGGTCTAGGTTTTGCACGAGAAGAGGGAATTGGTTGGCCGGCACGAGGAGCCGGGGGAGGGGAGGATATTTGGAAGCCGGGGGGAACACTGCTCCCGAGGAAGGAGGAGAAGGAGAGAGCGAAGGTGGGGGCTGGTGGAAAAGTCTGCATCGTCGGTTAGGAGGCAGAGCACGGGCGCAAGAGGAGGCGCTGCCCGAAGCGAGAGAGAGTCAAGGAGAAATGATCACCACGCCGCCAGCAAGGGCTTTCGCTCGCACGAGGCGAGTATGATTTTGCTGCTTGCTGCTGATGATTTCCGTTCTTGAATTGATTTTGTGTTGATTTAAGAATGAAGGATACCCCCATATTTGAGATTGAGAATAGAGCACATGTTTTGGAGATTTTTGAGGGTGGAACGGAGGTATGATACACAGGCGTATATGTATAGCTTCTCTCACTGAAATGTTCCTGTAGACTGCTGTAACGTACAAGTACTACTGCAGGACAACGGCTGTCTGTTTTGTGGTTACCTGGTCGAACGCTCTGGCTGGGTGCCAATCCACGTACGAGTAAGACGTAGATATGGAAAGTGCAATATGAGGAAATTGTGAAAGAATGAGTTGAACTTTCCGCACACGTACTTGTACATCACCAGTACGAGCTGCTGCTGTATCATATCAACATAAACCCCGAAATTGAATACGGGTACGAAAGTAGTAGTAGTATAGTACTGCGAGTACAAGAGTATACGCAGAGTTGAGTACGATACTACATCGTATATATATGGACTGCAGAGTAGCACAACCCCCTTTGCGATATGTCCACCCTGCGTTGTCGTGCCTTGACATGCACAGAGCAGGGGAGAGGGAATTTGTATGGTCGTACAAGGGCTCCGCTCCGCGGGCGTCTGACGCCGCCCACTTCGCTCGCGCAAGGAAAGGGGCAGAAGAGGCCCATGATTTCTGATGTAGTGCAAGCAAGCACCGATTTGAAAATGCCAAGAGGTTCATGGTGCACAGCGAAGAAACGGCGGACTTGACATGCATGCAAAACTGCTCGGGATGCACATTATTATATTAGCTCCATGCTCCAGGACAACAAAGCTGTATGTTCGAAAGAGAAAGCACAGCAAAACGGCTCACAGCACGGCGCTGCGCTGCCTGCTGTTGTGGTGGGTGTGATTTGTGCCTTTTTCATGAGTATGTGTGGTAGTACAACAACAACAACGGTGGTGGTGGTACTGCTGTGTAGTACTTTATACTTTGTATTATGAAAGAGAAAGTTCAGCACAGCACAGTCGTCAAGTTGTGAAGTACGAAAAACAGAAAACCCACAAAACTGAGGAAGACATATCATACGGTACGACATACACATTTGTACGTACGTACTACTCGTACGTACATGATACTCGTACGACTACTCGTACTCGAAAAAAACGCCAGGAGGAGCGAAAAACAAAAAACGGAAAAATAAACGGTCGGAAAAAAGTGACGTCCGTACGAGCTATGGGCTATGACCCTCCAAAAGAAGGTCCTTTTTTTGGAGGGTCATAGCCCATAGCGTACGAGTACAGCAGAGCAGTATTTTATTTTGAAAAATATCCCATCGACCGATTGCGCCGCATAGAACTAAAAACAAATTGAGACGTCGTTGGCGTTCTGTGAGCTTGGACGCTCCCCGCCCCTCCGCGATCACCTCGCCATTGATTCGGTCCGGGTCGAGCTCTACTGCCTCTCTGCCCCAGTAAGCCGCGTGACCCGCCTCGTGTGAAGCCCGGTGCTCACCGTGGCCCTCGTTCGCCCGCTCCATCATGAAGGTGTTCAAACCGCAGGGTTCTCTCTGTGAATACTATTTGTTCCGATAAATAAGCACCGCTTCAATTTGTTTTTTCCAAAATAAACGACCTTTATAATTTCGGACAATCCTGCAGCAGCAACTCAGACAAATCCCCTTCATGCTTCCCTCGTGCCTCGATGGACACGCCATGCCTAGCCACGGAAAAGGCGACCGCGCTCCTTCCGTTCCCCCCTCTACTGGCCAGCGCCCTCCCAAACCGGCGATGGTGTCGGGCTCGCCCGCGCTGCCGTGCTCTCTGGGCACCCGCACGAACCCAAAACTGAAAGAGGAAGAAGCCTCTCGCAACTAAAGTATATACGGAATAAAGAGATGAGCAAGTAATGAAAGGAGGCGGTGTTCGAAGTGGGAGCTCTGAGAGGCCAGGGAGGAGCAATCCCTGGGCGAGATATTAGTAAGTAAGTCTATGTATTGAGCAGCGGGAGATATTGACTGTGCTAAAATATACGACGGAGATTATCAATTTCGTAGTAAGGAGTTCCATGTACTGATAAGGCATTATGTGTGAGGGAACATTTACGTGGAGTTAGCGGGAGAAATGGATGTTTCCTGTCCGGCAGCTTGCTGGGTAAAGTCCTTTGATGTTTCGTCATGAACTGTAACTCGACAGCTCGATAATAATACAAGCACCACCCCTCGTCCAGTGTCCGTTACTCTGGAATGTACTGCTGTTGATAGTAGAGTTATGAGCATGAGCTGAGGAAACACTTTGCACGGTACTGCTGTACATGTTCACCAAGTCGGAGGATTGAGTGAGATACTACGCATACGTACAACAGTATATAGTGATCGGTAGTTCATGGATGCGACATGGTATGGGATATTATGTGGTATCATAGGTATGTTATTGTTGTAAAGTAGCCATTGTGAGTGGCATTTGAGATCATTAAATTGCGGTAAAAAGAGAGAGTTGCAAGCTGATACGTATGTATTAATGCATGAAAAGAGAAAAATACCCGTGACCACCCTGATTTCTGGTCCGCACGACTTGTCCCCTGCTGTTTGTGTCGAGTCTATGCTGTCGAGGTGACTGCTGATTTTACCAAGGGGGATGAGCTGGGTGACCCGAGCTGCGGCGACGCTGTGAGGCCGGAAAGAGAAGCAGCCGCAGCGGAGGCAGCACCAGCAGTAGGGATGTTTGGGGCATTTTTGGGGCTGTGGGTAGATTTTAGGTTTTGAATGAAATGTTATTGCCTTCTTCTTACGAGCGATTTCGTTGTTTGAGTTTTTGCTGACCGATTTGCTTGATGTGTATTGTGTTGAGAGTTTGACTGTTGAAGATAAAATAATCTCAGTCTACGGCAAAATGACCACGACTGAAGTGACTTTGAACTGCACCAGAGGGCGCGTTCGGTCCATATTAAATGTTCTTGGTTTTGAGCTATAAGTCGTCTTTCTTTGCGTTTGTTATGCGTTGGATCGAGCGATATTGGGTCTGCATACTTGAAGTAATGTAGAATACACGTGGATGGAGTTTCTGCGGTTACGTTCATATAATACGAGTAGAGTTTCATTTTTCCTGGTTCAGCTAGGCCCCATACTGGGTACTAGTATACGTTTCCCCATCCCCGTTTGCCAATGCCATTTTTTTACGCTGAAACCCTCAACAGCATGCAGCGCGTAGTCCGCTAAAAAGGTGCGATCACAGCTGCTGCTGTACAAATCATAGGAGCTCCGCAACAACATTGACAGTGCATGAGCTGCTAGTCTCTTATCACACGTGCTACTTGCTGTAGACTACATACATACATACGTACACGTATGCGTACAGCAGCAGGAGCTCTCTCTCGGCGAAAAAAATATTGATGGCAGTTCTCGACAAAGCCTGGGTGGCATGTATGTGTTCTCGGGGCGTCTCAGATCTGAGCACACAGCCTCCCGCGCAGGCCTCCACCATGTTGACGGCGGCCGGGAAGCCGACCCCCCCCACGGGTCGGAGGTCAGAGAACACGTACGTGAAAAAACCACGCGAAGGTATAGGCGTTGTCGGTGGGCAATGTGCCCAAACGCTCACAGGGCACGATTTTTCGTAGATCTCGTCGTAGATCTCGACGTCGAGGCCTCGCGCGCGCGCTACGGCGCCGAGCGGGCGGATCAGCTAAGCCGGCGGTTGCAGGCGAGGCGGGGGCACGCCTCAGCGAAGAAACCGCGCGGAAAGGCGATCAGAGGCTGGAGATATCCGCAGACCTAAGGATGTGCATATGTGATAAGCGAACTAAGATATATAGATTTATATATATATGCAGCGGCAGCTACGGTATACTATGAATAGTTTCGTTTTATTTATACTTCTCCCGCTGAAGTACGAAAAACAGAAAACCCACAAAACTGAGGAAGACATATCATACGGTACGACATACACATTTGTACGTACGTACTACTCGTACGTACATGATACTCGTACGACTACTCGTACTCGAAAAAAACGCCAGGAGGAGCGAAAAACAAAAAACGGAAAAATAAACGGTCGGAAAAAAGTGACGTCCGTACGAGCTATGGGCTATGACCCTCCAAAAGAAGGTCCTTTTTTTGGAGGGTCATAGCCCATAGCGTACGAGTACAGCAGAGCAGTATTTTATTTTGAAAAATATCCCATCGACCGATTGCGCCGCATAGAACTAAAAACAAATTGAGACGTCGTTGGCGTTCTGTGAGCTTGGACGCTCCCCGCCCCTCCGCGATCACCTCGCCATTGATTCGGTCCGGGTCGAGCTCTACTGCCTCTCTGCCCCAGTAAGCCGCGTGACCCGCCTCGTGTGAAGCCCGGTGCTCACCGTGGCCCTCGTTCGCCCGCTCCATCATGAAGGTGTTCAAACCGCAGGGTTCTCTCTGTGAATACTATTTGTTCCGATAAATAAGCACCGCTTCAATTTGTTTTTTCCAAAATAAACGACCTTTATAATTTCGGACAATCCTGCAGCAGCAACTCAGACAAATCCCCTTCATGCTTCCCTCGTGCCTCGATGGACACGCCACGCCTAGCCACGGAAAAGGCGACCGCGCTCCTTCCGTTCCCCCCTCTACTGGCCAGCGCCCTCCCAAACCGGCGATGGTGTCGGGCTCGCCCGCGCTGCCGTGCTCTCTGGGCACCCGCACGAACCCAAAACTGAAAGAGGAAGAAGCCTCTCGCAACTAAAGTATATACGGAATAAAGAGATGAGCAAGTAATGAAAGGAGGCGGTGTTCGAAGTGGGAGCTCTGAGAGGCCAGGGAGGAGCAATCCCTGGGCGAGATATTAGTAAGTAAGTCTATGTATTGAGCAGCGGGAGATATTGACTGTGCTAAAATATACGACGGAGATTATCAATTTCGTAGTAAGGAGTTCCATGTACTGATAAGGCATTATGTGTGAGGGAACATTTACGTGGAGTTGCGGGAGAAATGGATGTTTCCTGTCCGGCAGCTTGCTGGGTAAAGTCCTTTGATGTTTCGTCATGAACTGTAACTCGACAGCTCGATAATAATACAAGCACCACCCCTCGTCCAGTGTCCGTTACTCTGGAATGTACTGCTGTTGATAGTAGAGTTATGAGCATGAGCTGAGGAAACACTTTGCACGGTACTGCTGTACATGTTCACCAAGTCGGAGGATTGAGTGAGATACTACGCATACGTACAACAGTATATAGTGATCGGTAGTTCATGGATGCGACATGGTATGGGATATTATGTGGTATCATAGGTATGTTATTGTTGTAAAGTAGCCATTGTGAGTGGCATTTGAGATCATTAAATTGCGGTAAAAAGAGAGAGTTGCAAGCTGATACGTATGTATTAATGCATGAAAAGAGAAAAATACCCGTGACCACCCTGATTTCTGGTCCGCACGACTTGTCCCCTGCTGTTTGTGTCGAGTCTATGCTGTCGAGGTGACTGCTGATTTTACCAAGGGGGATGAGCTGGGTGACCCGAGCTGCGGCGACGCTGTGAGGCCGGAAAGAGAAGCAGCCGCAGCGGAGGCAGCACCAGCAGTAGGGATGTTTGGGGCATTTTTGGGGCTGTGGGTAGATTTTAGGTTTTGAATGAAATGTTATTGCCTTCTTCTTACGAGCGATTTCGTTGTTTGAGTTTTTGCTGACCGATTTGCTTGATGTGTATTGTGTTGAGAGTTTGACTGTTGAAGATAAAATAATCTCAGTCTACGGCAAAATGACCACGACTGAAGTGACTTTGAACTGCACCAGAGGGCGCGTTCGGTCCATATTAAATGTTCTTGGTTTTGAGCTATAAGTCGTCTTTCTTTGCGTTTGTTATGCGTTGGATCGAGCGATATTGGGTCTGCATACTTGAAGTAATGTAGAATACACGTGGATGGAGTTTCTGCGGTTACGTTCATATAATACGAGTAGAGTTTCAT
>MEHQ01003073.1:303149-356117 GCA_008828725.1 Saccharina japonica
CGGCAAAACAGACCCAGTTTTTTTTTTGCCTACGGCGAAAAAGAACCCGCACAATTTGTTTTGCCTAGACGAAAAAAGGTGCGGCACAAGAAAAGCATGATGCGGCAAGCCGCACCATGCCTTCGCGGCGTGGTGAAAAATGCGAGATTGGCGAGAAAAAGGTGCAGCAGCGCAACATTTCACCACCTATTTTACGCCCTGATACGAATGCACGTTGTTGTTTTTTTCTGACAGTCCCGTGCGGGATGATTATCTATTTTGGACCTTACGAGACCCCAAAAATATCTACCGCATGCGCTCCTCAGGAGCGCGTCGGGAGATTTGAACAGTTAAAGTGCCCGTCGACCTGGATATAGTACCGGGCAGGGCCTCGCGTGCACTCGCGGGCGTGGACATGCAGGGCGGTGGACGCTGCAGCAACGTTCACCAAGAATATGGTGATGGAGAGCGCACATACAAAACACACACGCTCTATTTGTTTTTACACGCAGCTACATGCATAATCAAAGATTCTGTTTTTTTTATGTCGACGACCAATCTGGATTTTTATAAGACCACGTACTACCACTACTGCTGATATACACGTACGTACGTACGTACGTACGTATGATACCAGTAGTCCCAGCACCACAACAGCAACAGACCTGTGTATCATGGGTTCATACGTGCGTGGTACACCAGTGTGATACTACTTATGTTTGTTATTTTTGTTCGTATGCGAGCGATGGACACTCCAACTTTCCCAATAATAATACGTTGATGGTCAAGAACTTGCGTTTTTCGCAAAAAGTGGTTCCGAATTCATTACTGGTATACGTATACTCGTACTCGTATTGCATTTATAGTTGTCGCGTGGTCTACATGCAACATCCAAGATTATGTTTTTATGCTCGATGCTGGATTTTACGACCTACTTACCGCTGATATATCCGTACACGTACGGATTTTTATAGCTTACTGCTAATATACACGTACGCACGTATCATAATACCTCAGTACCACAGGGTGATATTTACAAGGAATAGGAAATCCGGGAGCCGTTATGTTGTAGTTAGTATAAAACGCATCCTCTCCTCTCATGTAAATAAGAAACCTAGCCTCCGTTTGTGAGTGTTTCTCATTAAGTGTCCTGTATTACTGTACACCCCTTGGCAGTACAGAGTCGCTTTGTTCGCTCTAAGCTTAGCTATTAATCTAACCCTACTCCTCGCCGTTACGGCCATTGCGCGTAGCCGCAGGTGGGCGGCAGCCCGCCGCGGCGAAGTCTCCCTTGTATATTATATAATGTTTCATGTTTTCAATATATATACCGTACGAGTACTCGAGCGAGCTCGTGTATGTTGTTTTTTATTTTATTTCAGGTGATGATCTCGAAAAGCCACCTACGTCGATGAAGCTTTTCTTGACCGTGTCACTATCGAATCCGCCCAAGTTTAGCTTTCCCCGCCCTTTGTACCTGACAGCCCGGTCGGCCGCCAGTCGTAAGATGCGCGGTGCGCTCGTTCGCCCGCTGGATAATGGCGTCTTTGCTCGAGCTTCGAACCGTGCTTAGTTTTTTTCCGAATAGCTTTCTGGAAGTATCCAAATTTGTAAACATCCGATCGGTGACGAACCGAACATCCGTCTTGGACCCCCGTATCCTCTCGGGCCGTGAATCCATGACCACGCACAGCCTAGGAACGAAACCAGCCAGTTCGGTCCTCCCAATCCCCCCTTTAGATGCCAGCGAACGCCGGCTCTCGTGGTCGTGTCTAGCCGACGGATCAAGACAGATTATGTCGAGACAAAAATCAGGCACAGCTAGGTTCCCACGAAACTTTAGCCAGCAGACTTTCGATTATAAACTTTCTATACTCGTAACACCGAGCGAGCTGTCGGGGAAACCATACACAGGAAGGAGCACAAGACGAGCAGATTCATCGAAAGACAGTCACAATGAGTCACATGATTATAATCAAGATTCAGAAAAATATAATCGTGTCGAATAATCAAGGTTTGGTGATGAATATTCGTACTAATCAAGCGTGAAAACAAACAATCAATACGTCGAGTGAATACGGCATATGGACGGGGAGCGGGATTGCTCGCCGAGCTTACCGAGCAGACTCACGGGACTTCCCAGGGGGCGGGGGGTGACATGCGCGAAGGCGCCGCCGCGAGCGCGCGGTCGCGGCTTGTCGCGGCTTGCTCGAGGCCGGATGTTCGCCAGGCGGCGAAAAGCGGTAAAAAAAGCGGCGACAGATAACCACGGTCAAATAATCACGGTAAAACAACCGTGGTCAAGAAAAGATAGAGGTACTTCAGAGCCGAAACAGAAACTAAACCCTAAAGGGATTATAATACGTCGTACCCAGACACCTCAGACAACCGACAGCACACGAGCACTGCAGTGCCACATACAACCAGCTGGCTACAACGCTATACACGCCTGCCGTCCGCCAGAAGAGCAGGAAACAAGATCACGCGGTTTCGGTAGTTTGTCCGCGTTGTATTGCTGTGTGGTCCGACGTCTGTTGCGCGCAGTGCAACACGCCTGCGGCGCGTGTTGCGCGCCTCCGGAGGCGAACACATTGCGATATATACGCGAATATACGCGTCAAAACTAAGTAAAAAGCCCTTTAATTGTTGTTTGGCTAGGGTGAATAGAAAAATGTGCCTCACAAATAATAAGAGCCTACGGCGAATAGCAAAAGGTGCCTAATTTTTAGGGCTGTGAGTTGGCTGACTAATAGTTGCCAGCTAGTTATTAGCTGGCTAGTTTTTTAAGTTAGTTGCGGCGGTGCCAACTATCCAACTATTTTTGCTTTTTGGGTTTCCTTGCTTGTAGGAAGGCTTGTTTGGTACGGGGTGTGTATTTCTCGGCGTCCCCAAGCAGTACCACACGCACGCACAGAGAGAGGCCTTCCACAACTCGTGGCGCATCAACCCATCGCCATCTGAGGTGCGGTGGCCGATGGCAGAGGCCGCGGGAGCCGGCACCGCTGAGCCTGGCCTGTCAGACGGACCATGGCGGTGATGGAGCGTCCGACGAAGAAGTGACTGTACCGAGCGCTCCTCCGAAAGCGAGTGCACGCGACAAGGTAGCGGTCCGCTACCGCGTACAGAGGAGCGCCGGCTTTCCAAGCCCCCCAAACGGGGACGGGATTCATATCTTTGATGCGAGATGATTTGCGGGGTTCTGCATGTTTGTAGTCCATCTGGGACAATTTTAGCAATATATTCCCCGCACCAAGCTGCATTTTTCTCAGGATGTTGTTGAGCTGTGTTGCGGAAATCTGGAGGCACCGTCAGGAAACTCAACACTGCGCGCAGCTTCTTACGATTTTGTTTAATATTATTATACCAAAAGACGTATAAACAAGCCCCTTGTTTCCCTGGGTGTAACACTTTTCACATCCAAATTCTGAGCACTTATTTGGGGAGCTATGACCATAGGCCGCCGGCCATTTTTTTCGCAATAAGAAAACAGCTTTGAGGGAGATATTAGGGAAGCAATGTATACTAAGATCGTTTTCCCCTGGTTACTACTGTTTGACAAATCGTGCGATATACAAATAGAATACGGCAAACGATTGCTCTCGTCCACACCTCCAGACATTTTCTTTTTCGTTTGCAGCAATATGAAATTGCGTGAGATATTCATAATTTTTGCCCAAAATGATTGATTTTGGTCGATTTTCGGCCTTTTGGAGTTTTGTTTAATGCATTGTTGCGTAACTACTTGAATTAGTGTGGATTCTTTTTTTCTTTCTCGCTCTCAGCATCGATTCCCTTGTCTTTGCGGTCACGAATAGGTTGTATCATACTCTTAGCTACGTACACCTCTCATGCCTCTGTGCTCCCATCGGTTGTTGTGTCGTGTAGGGGCGTTCTGCGTCGTAGCAATGCTGGTGTGTGTAGGCCGATGAAACTGAGAGCCAAAAGTTACCGTAACTTTTGCGTATTTGATCAAATCCTTACTTCGCTAAAGTACTTTTTTTGCCATTTCAAAAAAAAACTCAAATCCTCCCTTCGGGAGGATTTTAGAGTTTTTAGAGAAGTAAAAGTAAGAAAACAAAACGCAAACACTCTAGTTATGACTATAAACGTCATTGGAGATATTTTATGCCGGACGGACCATAGACACACTTACAGATATCTCGCCCAGGGATCCCTCATCCCTGCACTCTCAGAGCTCCCACTTCGAACACCGCCTCCGTTCATTACTTGCTCATTCTCTCTCTCTTTTCCCTATATACTTTAGTTGGCGAGAGGCTTCTTCCTCTTTCAGTTTTGGGTTCGTGTGTGTGCCCAGACAGCACGGCAGCGCGGGCGAGCCCGGCGCCATCGCGGGTATGGGAGGGCGCTGGCCAGTAGAGGGGGGGTCAGAAGGAGCGCGGTCGCCTTTTTCGTGGCTAGGCGTGGCGTGTCCACCGAGACACGAGGGAAGCATGAAGGCGCTTTGTCTGCGTTGCTGCTGCAGCATGTCCGAAAATATAAGTGGTCGTTTGTCCTGAAAATAAATTCAAGCGTTGCTTATTTATCGGAACAAATATGATTTAAAGAGAAACCCCGGCAGTTTGAACAACATCATGATGGAGCGGGCGAACGAGGGCCACGGTGAGCACCGGGCTCCATGCGAGGCGGGCCACGGGGCTCACTGGGGCAGAGAGGCAGTAGAGCTTGACCCGGACCGAATCGATGGCGACGTGATCGCGGAGGGACGGGGAGCATCAAGGCTGACAGAACGCGAAAGACGTCAATCTTTTTTTTTTTTTGCGGCGCAATGGGCTCCGATGGATTTTATTTTCTTTTTTTCGAGTACGAGTACGTACGAGTATACTCGTATGTACGTACGTACAAATGATGTACGTCTTTCTTCTTTCTCAGTTTTGTTGATTTCCTGTTTTTCGTACTTCACAACTTGACGACCGAGCTGTGCTGTGCTTTCTCTTTATACATACAAAGTACGAAGTAATATATCCACCGTTCGTTGTTGTTGCACTACCACACATACTCACGAAGGCACAAATCACACACACCCAGCAGGCAGCGCAGCGCCGTGCTGTGGCCGTGTTGCTGTGCTTTCTCTTTCGATCATACAGCTTCTTTGTTGTCCTGGAGCATGGAGCTAGTGTGCATCCCGAGCATGTTTTGCATGCATGTCAAGTCCGCCGTTCCTTCCCTCTGTGCACCATGAACCTCTTACCATGAACCTCTTGGCATTTTCAAGTCGGTGCTTTTGCTTGCACTATACATACATGGGCCTCTTCTGCCCCTTTCCTTGCGCGAGCGTAGCGGGCGGCGTCAGCCGCCCGCGGAGCGGAGCCCTTGTACGAGTATCGAGTAAAGTGTAATGAACTCTGAGGTTCTCACTCGGTTCTGCAGTCCAACAACTGTGATGACGAGGACTTTGTAGTCTCTCAACGTCGCTCAATTAACATGTTAGTGAATACCAAGTATGGTCTGCTCATAAGTGTCGTCAACTGGATATGAGCCTGGATCGCTGTATTCGAGTGGCATCGCCAGCTGTGTGTCGATCCCAGTCTATTTTGGTCGATTCCCGCTATTTGTCTGATTTGGTGATTCCTCTATTTTGTGATGTCTAGTTGTCACCTCTTAGTGTCCTTTTTAGTTACTGGTGAGTGCTACTGCCTGCCTCACGAGTATGCACCATATAATTCTGGTGCATCTCTTTAATATCCGACAAACTGAGACGAAGTTTAGAAATATACCTGTTTCGTGATCAAAACCAGAGATAAACTTGGCCCATTTATCATGCGTTTTGTGTGTAAAATGAAGCCAAATAGCGTAATTTTTGCCTCCGGCGGCGCCTTCAGCGGGATCCTCCGGAGGCGCCTCTGGCGGGCCCTCCGGGGGCGCCTCCAGCGGGGCCCCCTCGGCCGGGGGGGGCTTTTTTGCTCGCTTCAGCCAACTAGTCGACTAAAGTCAGTTAGTTGGCTGGCTTCGCCAGGCAACTAATAACTAGGCGGGAACTCCAGCCAACTCACAGCCCTACTAATTTTTGTTTTCGACCATGGCCAATATGACAGGGGGCCTAAACGATGTTCAATTACGACTAATTATCAAGAAAAAAAGAACCCCAAAACATTTTCTCGCCTTTGGCGAGAAATAAACGCGCAACAAAAGTGTTCGCCTGCAGCGAAAAATGTTGCGCACCCAAAAACGCGTGTTGCGCAAAACGGTTATTTCGACCAAATGTTGCGCCAGCGAACAGCGCAACTCCTAATTAATGTTGTTGTTTTTTTTATCGGACCCTGTCATCCGTAGAACAGAAGGTCCCTCCCTGCTGCAGTGTGGTACATGCACGCATGCTGCCACAATAAAATATTGACTAATGTGATTGTGTTAGTATCGCAATCGAATGAGTAACATTCGCGTTGCTAGTCTCCGGTCTTACTAAAAAATAAGGTGTTGAGAAAGGGCCGCAGTAATATCGAGCATGTTTTGTCCAATATGTTACCAGCAGTATCGCAATCGATTGAGTATCATCCGCGTTGCTTGGCTCCAGTCTCAATCTATCGTAAGAGAAGATTGTTGTTAATCAGAGTGTTGGACGTGCTGATCGGTTCAAGCGGGAGCTGTATGGTATGGAGGATGCCCCGTTCACTCTAAAGGTGCGCATGCCAAAGGCCGCCAGGTGATGGAGACACTGCTGTACGGGTGTATGACGTGGACCCTTGTCCAGGAGCACTTCGCTGAGCTCCGAACGGCACACCACAACTTCCTCCTACGTACGGACCATTGGTTTCCAGCGCCGACAACGCATCGACCATCTCATCATGTCGTCCGCCAAGGCTCTCAAGAAGGCACAATGCGTGAGCGTTGAGACGACCATCCGCAAACGACGCCTCCTCTTTGCGGTGTTCGTCAGCTCCAAGCAAGATAGTCAAAACACACCCAGAGACAAGCGATGGTTTGATGATTCAAGTCGTTTATTAGGGGTAGGGACAGCAGGAAGTGACAACAGTGTGCGTCGTCACATATGCACCCAGTCGTCAAGATCCACATAATCCTCAACACATAAAATCCCGAATCGTCATGTAACTGTTAAACTGAAGAGGCATCACGAACATGAGAAGGCCGTACAGCGCACGACCAATGAGCGGCTGACCCGGCGGGTGGTGTTTGGTTATCGGGGGGACGAACGCGGGACCTGACCGACTAGAAAATAACCCAGGGCCCAATGTCTAGCAGATGACCTCAGGGTTTTTCCAGCAACAGAGGGCTCCACAGAAAGCTCCCCTTTACTGTTCGGAGCAGAGACGTTACTATGGCAGAGGGCGGCTAAGAAGAGTGGGGTGAGGTATCGAGGGGTCGTTGAGGCGGCGGGCCATTTCATGGCGAGGTGGCACAGGGCCGAAGCGGAGGGGAGTCGGCTACGGCATGCAGCTAGGGACGCCTAGAGAGGCGACACAACAAGGAGAGGGGGGGGGGGGGCAGGGGCGGCTGTACTGATACAGCTATAGCTCTCGACGAATTAATGCAGACCGAAATGGTAGATCGTGCGGCATAAGGTATCGGTTCGACTATCCTTGAATTTCATCATTTGTTTCAATTTGTTTGTTTCTTGTTCATTTGTTCACTGGGGGGGGCGCGACAGAGGTAGCACCGGCTCCTGACACCGCTGCACTCGTACGAGTACAATTGTCACCCAGCGTGCACGATTGTTTTTTCGCTACGTACTGCTGTATAAGACGTATTTAATTCACGAAATAGGTCTATGTATCTGGATCTGAACCGAACAAAGCCCTATCGAGTTTTAGACGTGAAAAAAATAGGCCCTTATTTTCCACCTACCGACCACGGCAGACCACCGTGAAAAACTTTTTGACCAAGTGCATATTTGAAGCAAGTTTACGAGTATTTTCCAGCAAACAAACGGCAATCCAGGTGCCGATGCGGCACGGGCTCACGAGGCAACTCCGAGGCAACCCTAGCACAGACACAGCAGCAACACTGCACAGCACATAGACCACGATCCTTGTCACGCCGCAACCAACCGCCCGGAATACCATGGACCCGCAGCACCATACTTACAGCAGCAGCAATCCTGGCTGTCGCGAGAGCAATGCCGCATCTCAGGGTTCATCAGACCCATATATATGTTGTCCCGTGCACAAGTAATGCCTAACGACACCCAAGATCCTTCACGAATGCAAGGCAAGGGCAGTGCTTCTTGCTACGCTCTTCTTGGTACCACTCCGTCCCGAAATATAAGAAATGTATTGAAATTAATACGTAACTACATTAAAAAGTTCCTATATTTCGGGACAGAGCTGTATGTGCAATGCAGCAGCTATCATAGCGAGCGGTCTGGATACCTGCCCTCTACCTGCCTCTACTGCTCATTATTGTTGGCATAAAATAAGCAGCGTTTGAACTGCCTCAGGTATATTGGTGTGCTCTGCCTGTGTCTGTGTGCTATACGCCAGCGCCAAACTACAGCCGGCTGGCGCGGCCTCGGGCCTAGAGACGAAGGGAAGCGCACTCGGCGCGCGCCTCTCCGTACTCGTAGACTTTARCAGCAGCAGCAGCCTAGTAGCAGTACATACAGCCAGTCAACGCTCGGCGCTTGGATGCTTCGTTGTGTCAAAATACAAAGTACCAAGACAGGTCGACTTGTAGTATATATACGTGCAGATGTTTCAATAAACGGGCTGCTGTTGTTGRTTGTGGTTTGGCGCCGCGAAGAGACACCCCAAGTGCGCTGTACTAGGCGTAGAACCCAAGCGTCCGAAGCCACGCTGGCTGCCTCTGGTCTGGCGGCGACGCGCGGAGTGCGCTCGAGTCGACTGTCTTGGTATTATTTTGTATTTTGACACAACGAAGCATCCGAGCGTTGACGTACAGCAGTACAGGAGGACACCTATAAGAAACAGGCTAATGAGGATTTCGAGAAAAACAAGAAATTCGGAGAGTCGTTATCTTGAAATTAGTGTAGAAAGCACCCTCTCGCAAATACCAAATCGAGCCTGGACCATATTCCTTGTTTCTTATTAGGTGTCCTGTACTGTACTACTGCTGTTGTGCTGCTGTGCTGCTGTGACATGACTCATACACGTGGCGAGGCGTTGCATGTACTCATACCCGCGCGGCGCGACTTCGCATTCCCAGATCATCACAACCCCCCTTCCCCCTGCGCAAACAATATTCATCACATGATGTGGAACTCCCCAAGGTCACTCAGTGCTCGGCGTGTTTGCGTGCTGATCTGCTCTGTTCGGCTGTGTCCTCGGCGTGTCGCACACACCCCACCTCTGTTGCTGATACTCCGCCGAGGCCCATGGTGTGTGCTTGGCTGTCGAGTGCGTGCAAAAACTGTCGCGACGCCGCTGCTGTAAGCCAAGAACGGGCTTTGAGGGTCGAGGGGACAAGGGGGTACCCGTGGTTTGATGTGAGGGGGTCACTTTTCTGTCACGCTGATTGACTTCGAAAACTGGGGCCACTTTTGTCACGTCTATTATCTTGAAAATCGGGAACACTTTTGGGATTATGCTTGCTGAGTCTCCGGTCCAGCTGGACCGGAGAATACTCTATCTCGGTCAAGACAGAGATATAAATTTGGGGGAGATCATCATAAAACAATAGATTCGAGTCAATCGCCATTGTATCCACTCTATCATTTGTATTTACCCGAGTCGTACGTGCAGTTCCAGTTCTCAACGTCGTCGGAGTACTACAAGGGCTCCGCTCCGCGGGCGGCTGACGCCGCCCGCTACGCTCGCGCAAGAAAAGGGGCAGAAGAGGCCCATGATGCATAGTGCAAGCAAAAGCACCGACTTGAAAATGCCAAGAGGTTCATGGTAAGAGGTTCATGGTGCACAACGAAGAAACGGCGGACTTGACATGCATGCAAAACATGCTCGGGATGCACGTTAGCTCCTGCTCCAGGACAACAAAGAAGCTGTATGATCGAAAGAGAAAGCACAGCAACACGGCTCACAGCACGGCGCTGCGCTGCCTGCTGTGGTGGGTGTGAGTTGTGCCTTCGTGGGTATGTGTGGTAGTACAACAACAACGAACGGTGGTATGAAAGAAAAAGCACAGCACAGCTCGGTCGTCAAGTTGTGTGAAGTACGAAAAACAGGAAATCGACAAAACTGAGAAAGAAGACGTACTCGTACACATTTGTACGTACGTACATATGATACGAGTATACTCGTACGTACTCGTACTCGAAAAAAAATCCCATCGTGCCAATTGCGCCGCAAAAAACAAAAAAAAGTGTTGACGTCTTTCGCGTTCTGTCAGCCTTGATGCTCCCCGTCCCTCTGTGATCACGTCGCCATCGATTCGGTCCGGGTCGAGCTCTACTGCCTCTCTGCCCCAGTGAGCCCCGTGGCCCGCCTCGCATGAAGCCCGGTGCTCACCGTGGCCCTCGTTCGCCCGCTCCAATAATGAGGTGTTCAAATCGCCTGGTTCTCTCTCTGAAAACATACATGTTCCGATAAATAAGCACCGATTGAATGTTCGTTTACAATGATAAAGGACCCTTATAATTCTGACATACTGGATTGATACAGCAAGGAGCAACGCAGACAAAGACCCTTCATGCTTCCCTCGTGTCTCGGTGGACACGCCACGCCTAGCCACGAAAAAGACGACCGCGCTCCTTCTGACCCCCCCTCTACTGGCCAGCGCCCTCCCATACCCGCGATGGCGCCGGGCTCGCCCGCGCTGCCGTGCTGTCTGGGCACACACACGAACCCAAAACTGAAAGAGGAAGAAGCCTCTCGACAGCTATTAAAGTATATAGGGAACAAAGACAGAAAGCATGAGCAAGTAATGAACGGAGGCGGTGTTCGAAGTGGGAGCTCTGAGAGACCAGGGATGAGCANCTATACGCCAGCGCCAAACTACAGCCGGCTGGCGCGGCCTCGGCCTAGAGACGAAGGGAAGCGCACTCGGCGCGCGCCTCTCCGTACTCGTAGACTTTAYCACAGCAGCAGCAGCAGTAGCAGTACATACAGCCAGTCAACGCTCGGCGCTTGGATGCTTCGTTGTGTCAAAATACAAAGTACCAAGACAGGTCGACTTGTAGTTATATACGTGCAGATGTTTCAATAAACGGGCTGCTGTTGTTTTGTGGTTTGGCGCCGCGATGAGACCAGCCAAGTGCGCTGTACTAGGCGTAGAACCCAAGCGTCCGAAGCCACGCTGGCTGCCTCTGGTCTGGCGGCGACGCGCCGAGTGCGCTCGAGTCGATCCTGTCTTGGTAATATTTTGTATTTTGACACAACGAAGCATCCGAGCGTTGACGTACAGCAGTACAGGAGGACACCTGATAAGAAACAGGCTAATGAGGATTTCGACGGAAAACAAGAAAATTCGGAAGTCGTTATCTTGAAATTAGTGTAGAAAGCACCCTCTCGCAAATACCAAATCGAGCCTGGACCATATTCCTTGTTTCTTATTAGGTGTCCTGTACTGTACTACTGCTGTTGTGCTGCTGCTGCTGTGACATGACTCATACACGTGGCGAGGCGTTGCATGTACTCATACCCGCGCGCGCGACCTTCGCCAGTTCCCAGATCATCACAACCCCCCTTCCCCCTGCGCAAACAATATTCATCACAGATGTGGAACTCCCCAAGGTCACTCAGTGCTCGGCGTGTTTGCGTGCTGATCTGCTCTGTTCGTCGCTGCTGTCCTCGGCGTGTCGCACACACCCCACCTCTGTTGCTGATACTCCGCCGAGGCCCATGGTGTGTGCTTGGCTGTCGAGTGCGTGCAAAAACTGTCGCGACGCCGCTGCTGTAAGCCAAGAACGGGCTTTGAGGGTCGAGGGACAAGGGGGTACCCGTGGTGTGATGGAGGGGGTCACTTTTCTGTCACGCTGATTGACTTCGAAAACTGGGGCCACTTTTGTCACGCTATTATCTTGAAAATCGGGAACACTTTTGGGATTATGCTTGCTGAGTCTCCGGTCCAGCTGGACCGGAGAATAGTCGAGCTGGCACAAGACAGAACAGTATTTGGGGGGATCTCATAAAACGTATTCGAGTCAACGCATGTATCCACTCTTCATTAGTTTTATCCCGAAGTGTACGTGCCAGTTCCAGCTTCTCAAACGTCGTCGAGTACTCTACAAGGGCTCCGCTCCGCGGGCGGCTGACGCCGCCCGCTACGCTCGCGCAAGAAAAGGGGCAGAAGAGGCCCATGATGCATAGTGCAAGCAAAAGCACCGACTTGAAAATGCCAAGAGGTTCATGGTAAGAGGTTCATGGTGCACAACGAAGAAACGGCGGACTTGACATGCATGCAAAACATGCTCGGGATGCACGTTAGCTCCTGCTCCAGGACAACAAAGAAGCTGTATGATCGAAAGAGAAAGCACAGCAACACGGCTCACAGCACGGCGCTGCGCTGCCTGCTGTGGTGTGTGTGAGTTGTGCCTTCGTGGGTATGTGTGGTAGTACAACAACAACGAACGGTGGTATGAAAGAAAAAGCACAGCACAGCTCGGTCGTCAAGTTGTGAAGTACGAAAAACAGGAAATCGACAAAACTGAGAAAGAAGACGTACTCGTACACATTTGTACGTACGTACATATGATACGAGTATACTCGTACGTACTCGTACTCGAAAAAAAATCCCATCGTGCCAATTGCGCCGCAAAAAACAAAAAAAAAATTGACGCCTTTCGCGTTCTGTCAGCCTTGATGCTCCCCGTCCCTCTGTGATCACGTCGCCATCGATTCGGTCCGGGTCGAGCTCTACTGCCTCTCTGCCCCAGTGAGCCCCGTGGCCCGCCTCGCATGAAGCCCGGTGCTCACCGTGGCCCTCGTTCGCCCGCTCCATCATGAGGTGTTCAAATCGCCTGGTTCTCTCTCTGAAAACATATATGTTCCGATAAATAAGCACCGCTTGAATGTTCGTTTACAATTATAAAGGACCCTTATAATTCTGACATACTGGATTGATACAGCAAGGAGCAACGCAGACAAAGACCCTTCATGCTTCCCTCGTGTCTCGGTGGACACGCCACGCCTAGCCACGAAAAAGACGACCGCGCTCCTTCTGACCCCCCCTCTACTGGCCAGCGCCCTCCCATACCCGCGATGGCGCCGGGCTCGCCCGCGCTGCCGTGCTGTCTGGGCACACACACGAACCCAAAACTGAAAGAGGAAGAAGCCTCTCGACAGCTAATAAAGTATATAGGGAACAAAGACAGAAAGCATGAGCAAGTAATGAACGGAGGCGGTGTTCGAAGTGGGAGCTCTGAGAGTCCAGGGATGAGGGATCCCTGGGGGAGATATTAGTAAGTACAAGGGCTCCGCTGCGCGGGCGGCTAACGCCGCCCGCTACGCTCGCGGAAGGAAGAATATAACCAAACAATGTGAAAAGGGTAAAAGAGGAACATAAATTAGCTGCAACTGGCGACTTGATAATGCCAAGAGCTCCATCTGTATGTCGGCAAATACAGGACAAAGCGAATACCTATCTTCCAACACGAAAAACTGTCGCGAAGAAAGCAACGCTCCCCTCCGAGGGCGGCTGATGCCGTCTGCTACGCTCGTGCAAGGAAAGGGGCAGAAGAGGTCCACGATGTGGTTCAAGAGGACGGGACTTGAAAATGCCCAGAGATTCATGGTGCAATGCAGCGAAATACGTACTGCTGTACGTACGTACAACCGTGTATCGTACTGCAGGACAGGAGTACTGGTATGTAGCATGTGGCAAAAAGCACCTACGACGCGACAGCAGCAGCAGTCGTTCACCACAAAAGTATAAAAAAAAGAGTACCTGTACTTGCAAATGCATAGTAGTATAGATAGATAGATCTCCATGCTCCAGGACAACAAAGCTCTATATTCGAAAGGAAGAGAAAGCAGAGCAACACGGCTCACAGCTGCGCTGCCTGCTGTGTGGGTGTGATTTATGCCTTTTCCGTGACTATGTGTGCTATTAATAGTACAACAACAGCAGTAGTAGTAGTAGTATGGTGTGACAAACAACAGATCGACAACTAACTACAGCAACAGCAACGACAACAAAAGACACCCACACAACCACCCACCCATCCACCCACCCATACACCCAACATGTGCTACAGGAGCACAGCAGTACGCCGAACTATGTCAGAGCGGGGCCGGTATAGCGGAAAAAAAACAAATGCCGGCATCGATTGCGGAGCCCTGGTAACACTATGCCGGCACCTATGCGAAGCCCTGTATCGGACCGAAACAAAAAAAACTCATTTTTTCCCTCGATTTTTGTTTTTCGGAGCTTTTTATCTTGAAATTAGTGTGAAAGCCGCTAAGTCGCGAAGTTATGGGCCGATTTCGATTCTGACCGAAGTTCTGGAGATCCATATTTTCACATCTGGGGGACTCTTTGAAAAAAAAATTACTTGATCTTAGTATGGATGACTTGATTTGAGTATGGATGACTTGATGTTAGTATTGATATTTTTTATCAAAAAATTCAGGAAAGTTTCAACCATTCAATTGGTCGTACTCACAGCTGACGTATTTAAAAAAAATTAAAGTAAAAAAAGTTGAAATTGCAATTTTAGAAAAAAAACACAGAAAGCCGGGAACCTCCGGAACCTCCGGAACCTCCAGAACCTGCGGAACCTGCGGAGAGCAAATAACTTTTGCTTCGGCAATTAGAGGCTGAGAGTGGCTGTGAGGTGCCAACATATGCCGAGGAAAGCTTCCGAACCAAAGAAGATAAAGCTATGTATGTCTATGTCTATGCGATATGCGCATGCTATTATATCGCATGCTGTAGTGGGTATTTAATTCGTTGTTGCACCACTCCTCTAGGCATATCCGGGGGGGGAACCTTGTGTTTGGGTATATTTGTGTCGAGGAGTGATTTCGCCCTCCGCCCCCCAAGAGATACAGGCATCTCCGCTCATGAAGGCGGAATTTACTAGTATTATCAAGCTATACGCTGTTTAAGACGCACCCCGGCAGCTGTGTCAGCAGCAACGATACTGTAATCAGCGCTTCGTTACGTCGGTCTCCAAGGTTCATGTACCCACCATACTAGTACATTAATATAGTCCCAGTCACCGAACAGGCCCACGCGTAAGTCGTCAGTTTTGATGCTGCCATCGCTGGACGTGCGGCCGACATCGTAGCACGCATGGACGGACGAGACAGGCCCAAACAATAGGCACCACCGAGGCCTGTGTAGCTGGCACCAGCAGGTAACAAAACCAGCCCAAACATGGACCCGTGCATATTTCGGAAACACCTAATGTATATCGAATACGGGGAGTCAGATGCGCGATACGTTTCGTAGTACGAAGTACCCGATGCTGCTGACTGTGAGTACTGCTGCTGCTGTGGCAAATTGTTGCTTTGCGCAGTATCCACTGTACGCTTGCATGGCATCATTATGGGGAATCACGGGCACACGAGAATCATGGCCACATCTTCCCTCAACCACGGTCTAGACACTTTAACGGCACCAAACGATCTGCTACATCAACGTGCCCCGAACTATTACGTTTGTAACACCAGATTCTACTCTAGGCTACTGTGGCTACAATTAGGCAAGGGGAGAGGGGGTCGACCTGCTTTAAACAATTTAAAGCCCAACGACCAGATCGAAGACCGAACTCAGAAAACACGACGCAAGTACTGCGACGCCTATCGGCGACGCTGCCTGCTTGCACTATACGCTGTGCGTACTGGGACTGTGGGAGGGCTAGACACAAAACACCTTAACAAACTCTGTCCAAGCTAACGAAGAGTGCGGGGTTGTAGCAATGCCGGATGTTGTGGGGTTTTTGTTCACGTTCAGAGGACGAAACGCGCACTATCGTGTACACAGGCAGTCTACCTCTCTGTACAAAAACCCGATTTTCAAAGCCGATCTCGAAATGGACGTGAGCCTTTTCACGCAAGTGCAGGCAGCAGGAGGTGCTCTTGTCGTTTTGGGTGCACTTCCACAAACCTATAGGTAAAGAAAGATGAGCGTGGGAAGAGATTTAGAGTGGTAGACATAAATTCGGGGTCAACAACAAACCAGCGCCCAATCACAGCCACCGAACGGTTTCTCGATGCTGGCACTCGGCTCGTGCGGCGTGTATCCCACGATCGTCTCATACCTCACATCGCCTGGATGAGGCCTCTCAAGCAAGCGCATTTCAATTCCATTCGCAGCCTCATGCGGCTACCCAGCCCCTCTATCGCATGTACAGAGCTCAACATAATTCACGCCAGGATCGTGTGGGTCGCGTTACCCCCTAGTCAACGCACATCTCTACTACTATACTGCAGTACCCAGCTCGGGCAGCGAGATAGCCGCCCTCGCATACTCTCCGCCCAGCTTGGTCTTGATGATCACCATAAATCGGCCCGTCAACCCGCCAGCCTCCTACTCGTACAGCCGTCCTGTCTCTCAAACAGATATACCTGGTAACAAGCAACGAGTGCAGCGTGTAATCCACCTGCATATTCTCGCGGTCGATCATCAAATAACAAACCAACAACGCCCCACCCTCCTCCAGAAGTCCCACATCTCGAACGCATACACCCAGACTGTAATGCGTGGCGGCCACCTGCATATCTTACTGGCCTATCCGGACCTCGTCGGTAGCCATGCAGAGCCCCGACAACCCCTCCTCCTCCTCCAGCCGCCCCCTTTCTTGAATGCATGCGCTCAGCGCGTGCAGCGTGTTTGCTACCTGTATGTCCTCTCGGCCTAGCTTGGCCTCCCGAATCGCCAGACAGCGCTTCAACAAACCCTCAGCCGTCGCTAGGTTTCCTGCGTCTTGAGCGCATAGACCCAGGCGTTGCAACGTGCTAGCCACCTGAATATCCTCTCGGCCCAGCTTGGCCTCCCTAATCGCCAGACAGCGCTTCAACATTTCTGCAGCTTCCTCACACCGTCCCGCATCTTGAACACATGCACCTATCAAGGACAGTGTGTTGGCCACATCCACATTTTCTAGGCCCAGGTTGGCTTCTTCAATCGGCAGGCAGCGCCTCAGAAACTTCTCAGCTTCCTCCAGTCGCCCAGCAGCTCGAGCGCATTGACCCAAACGGTACAGGGCGTCAGCCACAGCTATATGCTCTCGGCCCAGCTTGGCCTCCCAGATCACCAGACAGCGCTTGAACAACGGTTCAGCTTCTTCAAGCCGCCCCGCCTCTTGAACACAAACTCCCAGCTCACGCAGCGTGATGGCCACCTCAATATCCTCTCGTCCCAGCTTGGCCTCGACGATCGCCAGACAACGCTTCAAGAACTCCTCAGCCTCCTCTATTTTCCCTGCCTCGTTGACGCATAGACCCAGCTCACGCAGCGTCTTAGCCACCTGTACATCCTCTTTTCCTAGCTCGGCCTCTTCGATCGCCAGACAGCGCCTCAACATGTCCTCAGCTTCTTCCAGCCGTCTCGTACGTTGCACTCGTGCGGCCATCTGGAACATACCAAAATAACAGTAGCGGCGGTGGGAGGTAGGCAAAAGGGTTGGTAACAGACGAAGGCGGGCTAGCTCATGCTCTTGCCCCCGTCGCGCACTGTGGTATTTCGCAATTGGGTAGGATGGTTGGGTCCCAGACATAAACAAATACGTACCACAGTAAGCGGATGCTGGAGGTCGGGTTGGCTGACCCGACCCGATCCGATCCGACCTAATCCGACCCGTGAGGACTGGTCTGACCCATGGACAGCGGTGCATATGTTTTGCTTGCGGCGAACTATCTTGCGGCACGCAAAGCCCAAGTTGCGGTAAGCCACACATGGTCGCGGTAAACCACAATTCAGACCCAAATGTGGCGCCAGTTCAACCACGCAACAGCTATTTGCAAAGCTCTAATATCCACCATCCCTCAGAACGCGCCATCAAAATATCGCACTCAACTTGAGAAGTCGAGTTTCGGCAAAAGTTTCGATTTCACAGCTGAGGCTCGGCTGAGGTGTTTCTTTAACTTGTACCTGGTATAAAACACAACGTGACTACTGCCGTACCAATCGCGATCTTTTCAAGTTCCGACCAGTCAAACCGGTCGAATTTGATCAAGAATTAATAATATACTACTGCTTGTAGTTGATGTGTATTATCTAAACCTGATTTCCGAATCTTCCTCAGATATACATCAGCAGTTCACCCGCTGAAATATAAAATACACGGTGTTTGCGCTGAGGTGCATGGCTGAACGATGAAAGGTTAGCGGTGGGTGATGTTGCTGGTGGGATCAACCAATTAACGCACCAACCGGCGCAAGACGCGTGCTACGCTAGAGGTAGCACTTTTTGGATGAATCGTTTTCTGAACTATCGGGCTCCTTAACCCAAATTCGTCGGACGTTCATGTTTGTGACGAATAATGTTTCAGAGTATACTTCGGTCATGAGATTTCTCATCCGGCAGCACTTTTAGTTTCATCCAAAATCCTTTTTTTCGGTGAGGCATGACGCTCCTTAGGCGAGGAGCCCAGAAAAAACATGGTGCACCTCTATCGTAGCATGCGTTGCAACCAGCAGCCCACTCACCCCCCAGCCCACATCCACCGACCTGTACCCACCTGACCACCATGTAAGGTTTGTTCGATGACGCCCATCGCTCAACAAGGAAATAGTGGTGGGCGGTTTTGGTGATGGGGCCAACCAGCTCCCGCACCAACCGACCTTCCCCGTAACAACCCACTAACCCACCAACCCCTATGTACCTACGCATACCCACCTAGCCACGATACAAGGCTTCTGCGCTGACGCGCATGGCTTAACACTGAAACCGATCCTAATACGCAAGATTGATGCTGGAACACAGAAAAACATACATTTAGAACCGCCGACGTCGTAGCCCAAGGCAAGAATAACATAAGAGCACTGCAGTCTTGGAACCAAAAAACAGTTGCAATACTATTTATGGCATAATCCTTTTCAGGGCTTATGATGGACCGACGCTGATGAGCCGGCCCGGCCAATCAATTTATAGTTTGGTAGGCCACGGCCCAGCCCGGCCCGTCAATATTTCAGAGGATGGGCCGTGGCCCGGCTTGGCCCGTCAAACTTTCAGAATATGGGCCGCGGTCCGGCCTAGCCCATCACATTGTCAAACATACACGGCCCGGCCCATCATTGTTTTCAAGTTTTATCACAGAGACTGAAAATCAAGACGGGACGGGACGGGGATGTTTTGCCTTGTTTGGCATGAAACGGAATGAAGACGGGACGGGATGGTAAAATGACGGCCAAACAGGTTGTCGAGACGAGACGGGACGGGACAGTGGGTGTGAAATTTATCAACGGAGCGGGACAGAAACTTTTAATGGGGTAGATTTTCACGATGAGACGGGACGCATAAATTCAACGGGAGTTTATCCATGAAGGTGCGGGACTGTAGATAAACCTTTTCACGACGGGACGGGACGACAAATACATTTTTCACGATGGGACGGGACGGACGTACCATGGGACCGCTTTTGCCTGCCCCAAATGTAAATAGTACACTACTGTAAAAACTATACAATGTAGTAGTAGTAGTAGTAGTAGCAGCAGCAGCAGCAGCAGCAGGAGTAGGAGTAGGAGTAGGAGTAGGAGTAGTAGTAGTAGTAGTAGTAGTAGTAGTAGTAGTAGTAGTAGTAGCAGTAGTAGTAGTAGTAGTAATAATAGGGTGGGTTGGCCATGCCCGAGACGCCGTAAGGATCTTCAGTAAAAAGTGGGTCCCGAATTAACGCTTGCGCGTCCCGCGAGAACCTCGCCACAAATTCCAATCCTTCTTTGTAGCATTCCGGGCGATTGGGGTCATAGTGGGAGACAGCAGTCCTGATACCGGCCATGCATGACTCGATCATGTTCGCGCTAAAGTTCCTATGGACAACCGAAACTCGGGCGTTCGAAATTGAAACGCTCGAGCATTGACACTCCTATTCAAAGGGTCTTTCAGCGCACGTGGGTCACCCTAAAGCGCTGTAGGAAATATGCTACCGCCGTTATTAACTCCTCCGCGGATTGTCCTGCAAAGTATATACCTGGTATGCACGAGTTATTGGATACTATGCTCTGCAGGAAGTATTTTTCGCGTTGCTTGCTGGGGGGCCTCCAGCATACGAAGGTCGCTCAATTTATGTTTATGGTACTCATAATGCATGCGACCCTCCCCCCGTTGTTCAAGATAAGGAATGTGTCGGTGAAGGTGCAACGCGGGATATGGTTGAACCCAACCGACGCAATGGATATAATCTCGACGTTGAAAGGCATGGCTGGCTGCTATGTCAAGTGGGACATAAACGCATTTCATCGACTCAGCATGGTTTGCTGGACTACCGCCAATCACCAAAACCTTGCACAGCAGTACAGTCGTCTTGTTATTCTGGATAACACCTGTCTGACGAACAAGTGGGGCCCGTTTTCGATTACGCCAATACTCTTGGATTGCTCATGGTGCTCTTGACTTTGATACCCGCTTCGCATATAGATATATATACGAATATATATATATACTTCGTATGTATGTAAACAGTCTCGCAATAGAAGTCAAGCCGTAACCGTCCGCCGTTTTTCCAACGTCATGCGTTGTGCTTGTGTGCAGGTATGATCTTAAACTGGTGATGTTCATCGGTGTTGATTCCGAAACCAATTATGCGCTTTGTGCCCCAAGGGTTTCCCTCAAACGAGCAGACAACCTCGTTTGCGTTCGCCTCAAAGCATTAAGTCGCCGTTTGTGGTGGGCACCAGGCAAGTTGCGCACGAACAGTTAGATATTACTTCCTTCTTCTGCGTCCATACAGTTTCCACGAACGGATGGTTAGGCTCGGCGATAGTTGAGGAGGTGCACCATGTAGTACATGACTCCCAAATACATGGAGTGAACGAAGTCCCTGAAGAATTACCCTACTTGGAAATACTTTACTTTACTCCCAGGTACTGGGAGCATCTGTGCAGGCAGTAGACAAAGACTACATGCACAGTGTACCTGGTGGCGTGTAAGGGGAAAATAGGTAGGGAGCGCCGCGCATTAGCTATGGGTGGCGTCCTAGGGCAGGGGGGGGTAGTGGTCGCGAGAAAACCGCGGTTGGAAGTAAGCAGAAAGGGAGAAACGGAAGACAGGGTAGCAAGACGCCAGAGCGACTACGTAAGTAGAACCTGTCTATCCTACTCGTACCACACATTTCTGTGGCTGCCTCAAAGGTGTTTTGTTGTGGTTTGGTTGTCCTATCCGTCTTTCGCTTCTGTTTAGTTTTATCGCTCTCTATTGTTTTATTGGTGGTGCATTATCCATAACATCTCCGCGGGGGGTGCACAACACCTCTTTTATTCATTGCTTTTTATGTGCCTTCGATCTTTTGTCTCGTTCGTGTTTCTCTCTGTGAACGCATTTGGAATGCTTGCATTTGTAGGTTGTGACTGTCATATCCAGTACGGTAACATGTCCGTTGCATGGTCTAGTCTTCATACTGCATTACCGCGCAATGTCTGAGCTGTGACCACAGAGCTTGTATCTCCCTATTACGGGACGAACAATCTAAGGACATGTTTGGTAGGGCACGTGCCGCAGTATATCGGATAACACTTGTTCGGTAAAAAAGCGCTACCCGACGCGCGGTGACTTCGGTACGGCCTCGATACCGGAACCCAACAATTTGGTATGTCCGTTATGTTTTCAATACCAGTACCCGACACTCCAGCAAGTTCGGTACTTTTTCATTACCGGTACCCGATACGCCGGCAAGTGCGGTACTCCCACCCAAAAAAACCCCGGTACCGGTATACCCTCGACCCCAATAGCGGCCTTACCGGTATTTGTCCGGTACGCTCGCAATACTGGTACCCGACACTTCGGCACGATCGGTATCGTTTCAATACCTGTAGCCGACACCTCGGTAAGCTCTGTATCGTTTCGATATCGGCACCCGACACTTCGGTAACCTCGGTATTTTTCGATACCAGTACGCGACAGTATTTTTCAAAATAGGTAGTACCCGCTTCGGTATGTTCAATACTTCTTCAATACCGGTACCCGAGACTTCGGAAAGTAAGGTATTCGCCAAACATACCCCTGGTAACGGTATACCCACCGAACACTGCCCTGGAAGAATCGGCACGGACACTGGGTGTGCTGTATGCCGACATGTTGAGATAATGGTTAATCGTGTTGGAAACCACATAGAGGCAGACTTCAACAGGGAGCACTCTATGCCGAACGTAGTTGCGAAAGCACTCCTGAGGGGTGTCATGGCCCGATGCCTCCTCCGCGGGGTGAAGGGTTGCACCCCGAAGAACCTACCGCACCTACACGAGGGATGTCAAGGCGGGCGAAACGTAGTAGAATGAGGTGTGCTTAACCCCCACAGCGTTTGCCGTACCAGCCCGAGAACCTAAATGGTCAATTCTTGTTTTCTTTCTCCAGAGTAATAGTCTCTGCAGACCTTGCGTGCCAGGTGTCGATGTTTTGATTGACTTGCTTGAGATATTAATATTACGCGTTGATGAAAATATCTCGGTCTAATCCAGTTTTGAACCACCATCAAACATTACGCTCAATAGGCGTTGTTCGATCTGAAAGTCGCTCTGGTAGATGCCTCTTCGCAAACAAAACAGGAAAAAATCTGGATGAACTGTGGTTCGACGTGTTGGTTGACCACTTCAATCCAGATCCGACGTCCGCCATGACGACGGAGGTCAGGCTGCATACCTGATCTGCACTATTGTTGGCACAGCGCGATCAGTCCCGGTATTGGGCGGGGGGGGCAGAGGGGGTGCAAACGGGGACCAGCTGAGATAGCGGTTCGTACATACGCGGTACAACTCCTCTACTGCTGTTGTACTGTTTTGTTTCTTTATGTTCCGGCACCCTCTTTATTCGGTATTAACGCGCTGTGAAATACCTCTGATCATCCCTTTCTTCGGTTGAAGAGACCCCTGCTGTCGAAAATGTTGTTACGAATGAACAATAACAAATATGATATTACTTGCAGGGCGTTGGGGACGCGTGCTACGGTAGAGGTAGCAGTTTTTGGCTGAATCGTTTTCTGAACGATTGGGCTTCTTAACCAAAAATTGTCGGACATTCATTTTTGTGACGAATAATGTTTCAAGTATACTTCGGTCATGAGATTTCTCATCCGGCAGCACTTTTATTCTCCTCCAAAATCCTTTTTTCGATGATGTATGGCGCTCCTTAAATGGGGAGCTCCGAAAAAAACATGGCGGGCCTGTATCGTAGCATGCGTCTGGGGTTAAGTCGCATATTATAAGTGCGAAATAGTCCTATTAATACAAGATTCCCCTTCGGGATGTTGGTCACTTGAAATCCCGGGGGTGTCGTAAGTTGAAAATAGATCGCACATGCTTCCTACTTCCCTTTTTTTAGCAAACATGTGGTATATTAGACTGCTGTCTTGTTCAAAGTTATTTCTTAACTGCAGGCACCTATACTACTATTAATACTGTATTTGTGTTGAATGGTGATTTGTTGTATCGAGTAGATTCACGAAGAACAACTCGTGAATCTTGACGCCATTCAGTGTCTTAACCGTAAAAAATCGAAATCACGATCTGCGTCTTTTTTTTGTCGTGCCTTTACTCGTACTGTATTATAATACATTTTTGCAGTAAATGCGCCTGATGAGTGTACTTCTTGTATAATCCACGCAACCCAACGGTATGTCCAAAGACCAGACATGAGGGCATACAGCTGACTCTGTCGCCTATACCGATTGCGGACAGCAAGTGGCTCCCCAAAGCAACCGCTGGGTGCTGGCGAACGAGAACATTGCGCTGGCGAAACCTCGAGGAGGAGGCGGCACGTAAAGCAAAGTATCCTGATAATCCGGGCGAGGCCGGGCATACGACCTGTGAGATTGGCATCTTGCCAGCAGGGCCACACCGGCGGCGCGGGAGATTGAAGCATCACAGCCTATGTCGTCATTCGGTCGGTGACTGTATCACGCGCCCGGCCCGGCCCGGCCCCACTCGCGTATCATTCGCAAATATTCTTGGATTCAATGTCACAACTCGTGAGTTTCGTTTTCCATTCGTTATGGATGACCCCGACTGAGCAGGCCGTCGTAGGATACTGCTAGGTACAGCAGCACCCATATCACATACCATACAGAGTACATCGAGGGCAAAATAGTTCAGTACAAAGACTAAACACACAGAGCACACCCAGAGTACACACATACCTGGCACAACAGAAACAATGCCCGCACACAGAACAGTACCGACAGCATAGCACAGAGCACATACACTACACAATACACAACGAGTGAGTACACAGAGCACACACAGTTATTAGATCTAGCTACTGTGCTGGAGAGCAGAGTACCCTGGTGCGCGTTTAGCAGCCGAGTACTCGTCTAAGGGTACCCGTCGAACACCTGGGTACCCGGGTGCCCGGAGCGCAAAATCTCGCGAGTATAAAGTGTTATCCACTCGTACTCGTGACGGGTATTATTAATAGCTGTTTTGCTGTTTTCAACCGCTGCTGTACTGCGCACTCACAGGGGGAGTTTTTGCTGGAATAGGATACATGAAACATACACACCGACACGCCCATGCAAAGAAAGACAGAACACAGCGGTATACTATAGTTCGTAGCTGTCACAACTACACCTGCTGGATCTCTCCTGCTAGCTGTGTGGTACGGGTCCTGCGCACGCATACTGGACACCACAGCCGTCACAATGGCAACAATCTGAACAGCGGCTACTACAGGGTGTTATACAGCTTCTTCTGCTGTACTGCTGTGCTGTTTGATAAGTGGCGCCTTGGATGCTTTGTAGTTTGAGGTCTAGACATGCACCCGTAACATTTAGCAGTACTCGTACGTAGTACCACTGCTATGCCAAAATATGATTCTGCATGTTGATCGGTCTATCGTTTTACGTAGATAGACTATGATTGTGTTAGTATCGCAATCGAATGAGTAACATTCGCGTTGCTAGTCTCCGGTCTTCCCCTTAACTAAAAAAAAAGGTGTTGAGAAAGGGCCGCATTATTATCGACCAAGTAGTAAGTGTTGTCCAATGTGTTACCAGTAGTATCGCAATCGATTGAGTATCATCCGCGTTGCTTGTCTCCAGTCTCAATCTATCGTAAGAGAAGATTGTTGTTAATCAGAGTGTTGGAGGTGCTGATCGCGGTTCAAGCGGGAGCTGTATGATATGGAGGATGTCCCGTTTACTCTAAATGTGCGCATGCTAAAGGCCGCGAGGTGATGGAGACACTGCTGTACAACTGGTGTGTGTGACTGACCCACGCTCACTCTCCTGAAATGTAATGGTCGCTTTGATCAAATAGGAGTAGTACCTAACTGTTCAACTACATATCTATTTTTTGTGTTTCTTCCTGAAGCCATCTCAGAAATCTACAAGACATCAGACAATATGCAGCAGAACACAAACGAGGCACAGCCCCGTGCTAGAAGCACAAGCAGCAGACATTCCTGTGGCGGGTCCGCCGTGTACTGCTGTGGCTATTAGTGGTTGCTTCATCTGGAGGCTTGCATCCGTCATCAGTCAATCACCACCACACCCCCTCTCTCTCTCTTTCACTCTCTCTCTTCTCTCTTCTGTCTCTCCCTTCTCTCTTCTCTCTCCTTGCTCTCCTCCTATCTTCTCTTCTCTCCCTTTCCCCCTTTTCCTGCCTGCTGCTATGTCTCGCATGAGTATGCGTGGATCTGTCTGCGTCTGGGCTTGTATTTTGTAGTACCAATATATACTAATGACTCTGTGTTTGCCCTATACTGCTTTACGAGCACTCTCTTCTGCGCTGCTGCCTGCTGCTGTGCTTGCATGATGATTGATGTGTGCTGGGCTCTTTTTGTACGTACAGTATACTTCTGTGTTCCTACGGTTCGAATTTCTGTCTGCCCGCTTGCTGTCGTAGATGGGGCGCCTGGGCCCACAATATGTGTACCGTTGTTTATGGGAAATTAATTTTCTGGTAGTATAGTCAAATGGTCACCATGGCCCGATGGTGGATGTAACCTTGAGTTCGATTCTCACAGCTGTTTTTTTTCCTTCTTTGTTTTGCAACTTTTTCTTTGTATTGAAGTACGTTATCGGACCCTTCTTCGGTGCATCCTTTTCATACTTACTTCTGCAAATATTTCCTACCATACTGCACGGGACTGTGTCTCATGTGTCACGTCGTGCGTGGTGTGCGGTGTGTGCCGTGTGTCACGCGTGTTATGCAGTGTGTCACGCTTGGAGTATTTTCGCATACTTTTTTGCGGCAGTCCTCGGTTTTGTGCGAGATAGACGTTCCTTACCTGAGCGCCACAACAGTTAAATCATTGCAAACATGATAACATGTTTTGTGGGATTTCTAGCATCGAGTCAACAGTAACGCGATCCACCATATTTCCGAGTGATGTGTTATTCCCTAAATTAGCAGGTGCAGTTCTAAAAAGGTCTACATTTATGTGACAGTAACACGCAGATATTAATACACGTCGTACGTATGTACTATACATTATGATATGCGTAGTAGGTTTTCGATTCGNCGAATCGAAAACCTACTACGCATATCATAATGTATAGTACATACGTACGACGTTATTAAATATCTGCGTATCACTTTACATAAATGTAGACCTTTTTAGAACTGCACCTGCATTTTGGGATAAAACACACTCGGAAATATGGTGGATCGCGTTACTTTGACTCGATCTTTAGAGAATCCTCCAAAACATGTAATCATGTTTGCAATTTTAATCTGTTGTGGCGCTCAGGTAAGGAATCTTTCCGCACAAAACCGAGGACTCCCGCAAAAAATATGCTGAAAATACTCCAAGCGTGACACGACTGCATAACACGCGTGACACACGGCACACACCGCACACACACGCACGAACCGTGACACATGAAGACACAGTGACCCGTGCAGTATTGGGTAGGGAAATATTTGCAGAAGTAAGTAAGAAAAGGATGCACCGAAGAAGGGGTCCGATAACGTACTTACTAATACAAAGAAAATTGAACAACAAAAGAAGGAAAAAGAACATGCTGTGAGAAATCGAACTCAAGGTTGACATCCACAATCGGGCCATGGTGACCATTTGACTATACTACAGATAATTAATTCCCATAAACCGGTACACATTATTTGTGGTCGCCACGACAGACTAATCAAAGCAGCAAGCAGAGGCAGCGGAGAGATGTCGGCTAGGAACAACAGAGTATTCGGCGTACAATACGGCCGACGCACGACAGCGAATCATCAGCAAGCACAAGCAGCAGGCAGCAGCGCAGAAGAGAGTGCTCGTCAAAGCGTAAGGGCAAACAGCAAGCATTATATATATTGGTACAGTACAAAATAGACAAGCACCAGACGCATGACAGGTCCCGATACACTCATGCGAGCTACATGCAGCAGGCAGAAAGAAAGAAAAAGGGGGAAGAAGAGAGAAGTAGAAAGGAGAAGAAGAAAGGGAAAGAGAGAGAGGACAGAGAGAGAGAGGAGAGGTGAGAGAGAGGAGAGAGAGAGTGTGGTTCGATTGCTGATGACGGATGCAAGCCTCCATGAAGCAACCACTAATAGCCACAGCAGTACACGCGGACCCGCCACAGGAATGTCTGCTGCTTGTGCTTCTAGGAGGGGCTGTGCCTCGTTTGTGTTGCTGCATATTGTCTGATGTCTTGTAGATTTCTGGATGAGACTTCAGGAGAAGAAACACAAAAAATATATGTAGTGAAAGTTAGGTACGTACTCCTATTTGATCAAAGCGACCATTACATTTCAGGGCAGAGTGAGCGTGGGTCAGTCACACACACCAGTACAACAGAAAGGTAGATGGTGGATTACGGACCGCTTGCTCCGATAAACACAGCTAGCCACAGCAGTACAGCGCAGATGGGTGTGTCACCCACGCACGGTGTTACCTGCTGGTGCTTATTTATGCAAAGTAGTAACGTTGTGCTCTCTGCATGTTCTGTTTCTACGTGTGGTATACCGATGTGTCTGCGCTCTCCTGTGTGTGCTTATGATCAGCTCGTGAAAGCAGGGCAAACAACAGGACACGCATGTTGTCTGTTGTCTATCTGGTACGTGTTTCTGGCCTGTGTGTATGTGAGAAAGCAAAAAACAGACAACATTTGAGAACAGAACATTATTATTTACTGGCACGTACGTACAAACTAAGGCCTCATGCACAGAACCCGGGAAATCGTCTTTTGAGCGCCTGCCACGTGACCAACAGAGCTCGGATCGAGCCCAAACCTCGACCAATGTGTCCGGCCGGGCCTCCCGTGTCGGGGTACTTGGCGTTTTGTCGAAAAGCGCTCGCGCGAAGAGAAAAGTTGCGAAAAGTGCGAAAATTTCACACAAACATAACTATACATATTGTACCAGAAATAGTACCGACGAGTATTGTCATGCTGCTGTAAAAAAGATGGAAAACATTGATTTTCGAAAGACTTTGCTTCCGATACAAATTGCTTACTCGTTTATATCTTCTGTCATATTGTAAACCCCCCTCTACCTCTGCGGGTTATATAGTATCAATGGGGAAGATTGAACGAAGGAAATCTGGGGCTTGTGGAGAGGTATTGCATCGTTGGCATGATTGATAGAGGGGATGGGGAAAGGTTTACCAAGTCGGTATCATGGTGGTGCAGTTGGTTGAACTGGAGAGACAGAGGTTGGAAGGACAGGTTTGAGACAGTAAGGAAGAAGACCATCTAGTACGGGGCTCTACTCGTGGTGTTGGCGAGCAAGGGTCTGGCACTGGGTGGAAGGTCGGCGAGTTGGAAGAAGAACCCGCCCGCCCTTCCCTGGGGGGTTAAAGTACGGTAGGCTTTCCAGTAGAAAGTGGCAGTCTATATCGGGTGTGTTTTATATATGTCAGTTTCAGTGTGGATAATATCCAGCACTTATTACGAAAAATAATTCCACATTCATGAGCAAAACAAATGTTTGTTTTCCATCCCATTTATTATCTTCGCCTTTCCTTTCTCTCTCCTTCTTAGTCGTAACTCAGATCCGGGGTCAAAAAGTAGGCTCTTCTCCCTCCCCTCCCGCTACGGTTCTTGCCTTACATTTATAACGCCAGAAGATTTCAGCACTTTCTTCCCTCGTCAATCCTTGTCAAATCGTGCTTACCCGCAATAATATGCGCTCTCGACAGCAGTAGTAGTTGGTGTAATTTGGGAGTAAAAGTTTCTATACAGAGACTCGAACCCTCGACCTCCAACATAACAGGCTTCGTGGTTACCTGCTATATAGCCCACGGGGGCGACCGTCTATGCACACAATAGTTATGGGCCAAACTTATTTAAATCATCCTGTTGACCCTTGGGTAGTATCCAGGGGAGTCATCGAACTATATCTTGATGAGGATTACATATTTTAGAACACGCGCGAACGACTATAAACAAAATGCAGACCTGAGTATCAACTCCTACCTATTAAATAGTATTATATCGTAGTATTAAACTCACTAACACCATGGCATTATTGTGAAATGGGGTATAAAACAAGTGGCCCAATGAGCGTGTCTAGTGTCTAACGTATCACGCAGCTTACAAAGTTGAGTTTCAACCTTTCACTCGATATGGTACTCACAGCTCACAGCTGACGTATTTCGTATATTTTTATCTTACTACGAAGTATATAAAAGCTGCTATTCTGTCTGTCTGTCTGTCTGTAATTGAGTAGCGCTATCCAGAGCGGTTCAGCCCCACCTTGCCCCATGGGTAGGGAGGCTGGGTGCCACAACCCGCGAACACCGGGTCCCATGCCGCACCGAGCCGTGGCCGTGGCGCAATCCCGACGCACAGTTCTGACAGTCATCTAGCCAGCCTACCTGCTGACTTCCAATTTTAGAATTACTATTCTGGCAGCTGATTGGTTGCCCAAACCCATGCTAGTGGCTACTGACTCTTCTAGAACATCGGTGCTGAAAGGAGCCACCGAGGTCCTGCCAAACCCGGGGAGGGTAGGCTCCCATCCCCGGATCAGAAATACCTCCATATCTCTACAACTCTGACCAACCGGGGACAAAAACGGCGATTTTCCGGTTCGACACTGCCCCGCACGATATGGAAACCCACCCCCATCAGTTGGTCACTGATTGGCTGAGGCTCAGGGAGCCAGATGCACTCGGGGACGATAATTTCCCATCCACGGGTCAGGAATCCTTCCACACATGTACAACTCCAACGAACCGGGGACGCAAACGGACATCCCCCGGATCGATACCGCCTCACAAGGTGTGGAAACCCCAATCCCACGGGAACAATTACGGTTGTCTGGCCCTCATAGAGCCAGCGTGCGGCGAGAGTTTTTCCTCGGGGCAACGTCGAAGTCCCGCCGCACCCGGGGACGATAACGTCCTATCCCGGGGTCAGAAGTTATTCCATACATCTACAACTCCAACAACCCGGAGACGAAAACGGACATCCCCCGATCCCCCGGGTCGATACCGCCCCGCAAGGTGTGGAAACCCCACCACCACTGGCTGATTGCTGATTTATCTGGGGCGCTGGAGTTCATAGCGCCAGCACGCAGCGAGGGTTGCCCCTCGGGGTAACATCGAGGTCCCGGGGATGATATGATCCTATCCCCGGGTCAGAAATCATTCCATACATTTACAACTCCAACGACCCGAGAACGCAAACGGTCATCCCCCGGGTCGATACCGCCTCACCAGGTGTGGAAACCCCAATACTACGGGCTATTTTACGGTTGCCTTACCCTCATAGAGCCAGCGTGCGGCGAGAGTTGCCCCTCGGGACAACGTCGAAGTACCGCGGCACCCGGGGATGATAACGTCCTATCCCCGGGTCGGAGATCCTTCCATAAATCTACAACTCCAACAACCCAGGGACGAAAACGGACATCCCCCGGGCTCGATACAGCCCCGCAAGGTGTGGAAACCCCACCACCACTGGCTGATTGCTGATTTGGCTGGGGCGCTGGAGTTCATAAGAGCCAGCACGCAGCGAGAGTTTCCCCTCGGGGCAACAGCGAGGTTCCGCCGCACCCGGGGATGTTATGATCCCATCCCCGGGTCAGAAATCCTTCCATAAATCTACAACTCCAACGACCCGGGGACGCAGACGGAAATCCCCCGGGTCGATACCGCCTCACCAGGTGTGAAAACCCAATACCACGGGCTATTTTATATTTTACAGTTGCTTGGCCCTCATAGAGCCAGCGTGGGGCGAGAGTTGCCCCTCGGGGCAACGTCGAAGTCCCGCCGCACTCGGGGATGATAAAGTCCCATCCCGGTGCAGAAATCATTCCATACATCTACAACTCCAACAACCAAGGGACGAAAACGGACATCCCCCGGGCTCGATACCGCTCCGCAACGTGTAGAAACCCCACCACCACTGGCTGATTGCTGATTTGGCTGGGGCGCTGGAGTTCATAGAGCCAGCACGCAGCGAAAGTTGCCCCTGGGGGCAACAGCGAGGTCCCGCCGCACCCGGGGATGATATTATCCCATCCCCGGGTCAGAAATCCTTCCATACATCTACAACTCCAACGACCCGGGGACGCAAACGGACACCCCCCGGGTCGATACCGCCTCGCAAGGTGTGGAAACCCCAACCCCACGGGCTATTTTACGGTTGCCTGGCCCTCATAGAGCCAGCGTGGGGCGAGAGTTGCCCCTCGGGGCATTGTCGAAGTCCCGCCGCTCCGGGGATGATAACGTCCCATCCCCGGATCAGACATCCTTGCATACACCTACAACTCCAACCACCCGGGGACGAAAACGGACATCCCCTGGGCTCGATACCGCCCCACAAGTGTGGAAACCCCACCACCACTGGCTGATTGCTGATTTGGCTGGGGCGCTGGAGCCTGGAGCCGAGAGAGCCAGCACGCAGCGAGGGTTACCCCTCGGGGCAACGGCGAGGGTTGGCTGGCTGTCACGGAGCCAGCGCGCGGCGCGAGTTGCCCCTCGGGGCAACGGCGAGGTCCTACCGCACCCGGGCATGATAACGTCGCATCCCCGGATCAGAAATCATTGCGGACATCTACAACACCAATAACCCGGGGAAGAAAACAGACACCCCCCGGGTCGATACCGCCCGCATGGTGATTCCTATTTTCCGGTTCAGAGTGGTACATCACAGCACACTGTAAATGCGAGTACTATGTACCACACCAGGATCCTACATACAACTATGGGCAACGCAAAGCTAGCGCCACGGGCGGAGCCGTGGCCGTACCGCTAGTAAAAAATAAATACTCGAGTAAGAAGAGTACGAACTTTTTTTTTGCTTTTTGACGGAGCTTGATTGACCACTTCAAGGCGTCTGTCACGCTCCTTATTCCCACCTTTCTAAGTCCGTTTCCTATACGGTTCGATTTCGAGCTTCAGATTTCTTTTTTTCGATCTCAAAAATAAAAGCATCTGCTTACATATATGCAGTCCGGTTGTGCAAAATCCGACCGGATTTTTTTTCGATCTGGGAATCCGATGGCCCAACCCGTCAGATTTTGGCCAAAATCCGAATATTGGGCCATCAGACAAGCATCAAGCCTCAGATTTTAAAATCGAAAAATGGCACGGTCTTGAAATTCAAGATATTTTCCACGCAAGCAAGCAGCAGCAAAACGATCGATGAGTTGGATGGTGACACAGCGAGTTGTTTCGCGCCTGACGCGCAGTCGGCGGTTGGCGCGTCTCTCCGTCGCGGGCCTAGAGACGAAGAGAAGCGCACTCGGCGCGCGACTCTCCGTGCTCGTAGACTACAGGAGGAGTAGCAAAGCAGCAGCAGCAGTCAGTCAGCTTCGCACTCGGCGCATCTCTTCTCACGTCGCCAGACCAATCAGATAATATGGGGGGCATATTTGAGAACATTGAAAAACATAAGTTATACTGCTGTACGAAGTACGACGGCAAATAAATTACTTCACGAAAGAAGCACCGGTTCGTGTCTGATCTGTCCCTTGCAAGCTTCCTAGGCATCTACAGCAGCAGTACGTAGCGCGTGTGGTGGAATTAATAGAGAAGGGTGAATAAAGGGCAGCACGTGGAGAAGGGCGTATCGTATAGGTGTCGAATGGAGCTAATATACCGCACAACAACAACAGCAACAACAACACAGTAGACGCGTCTTGAGTAACACTACGAGTATTAATAGGTACTCGTAGGTATAAAATACGTAAAACTCTTAATATTCAACTGTTAGTTCAACCGATTGAATAGTTGATACTCATCTGTGAGAGCTGCGTAGAATGTTTGTTCTATGTGTCGTACAAGGTACTTACGTATGTATGTGTTGTTTGTAGGGTTCGTGTGGGATTCGTGATGTACTATAAATAGGTACCCCGGTAGTTAGTACAGTACGTACTTGGTTTTAGAATAAGCCATTCGCCCGTGTTTTGTGTTTATTCTATTAATATATAGTTCAGTGACTCCCCTGGATACTACCCGAGTCAGCAGGACAATGTAACAAGGGTATCCCATGATCATTCTGCGCACTGCTGTAGTGGGATGTGGGGTGTGGCATGACAAACAGGCGACATGGGCACACGTGATACGGAGAAATCAACATATGCACGTAGTCGTAAGACCATCCGTCACTCACTCGTGTGACATAGAAACCTCTCCGTGGCTGTATTTCTTCGATGGAACAACACCTACTACCTGGTACAGCAGCAGTACAGCAGTGTACCATAGTATAAAATCTACTGGTTGTACACTTAACAGCTCCTTCTCACTTACCCTGACTGCCGTTCCTTGCCGTATCTCCGCTCACCACAGCAGCAGCGATCTTCACGTACCCGTCGTCGCTGACTGGCTTGGATCGGTTCGCTCTCTGATTGCTACGTATACTGCTGCTGCTGCTGTTGTTGTTGCTGTCTGTCGTAGTACTACTGCTGCTGTAGCATACGTACCCAAATGACGAGAGGTTTACTGACTGCGGACGATTTCACTATTTACCAGGTACTACTCGTACTGCTGTGTGAGAGGAAGAGGGGCGTGGGAATGCATTACTGCAGCACCATAACTATGATATCAGACGTACAAGTCCTCTGCAAACCCGATAAAATACTGCGGCACGACACTACTACGTACAGCAGCAAAGCTAAAACAACAATCTATCCGCATATCCCTTGGCATCCCAGCTCTCATAATGAAGTACAGTACGACTGTAAAATGGAGTACTACTCGTACATACGACCGATCGGCTGACGTTTGAAAAAATACCTTGCTACTACTGGAATCAAACTGGAAAGGTTGTCGATGGATCTTGAAACTACAGCAGTATTGTCTTGTTTTGGGAATTTGAATCTACAGTGAGGCAAGCAAGCGAATAATTCGAGGAGAAAGAAGGCTCTGGAAAAGTATCTGATCCAGCGTTCACGTTTCGTTCTTTTTTTCTCGTCATTTGGGAGATATTATACCACCATCAGAGACCAAACCAAGCCAAGCCAGTCAGCGAGGAGTACGCTAAGAGTGCTGCTGCTGCTGCGGTGAGCGGAGATATACGGCAAGAGGGGCAGGCAATCCCACAGTGTGAGGTTGTTTGTAGGTGTTCTTACTCTACAGCAATACATCGAACAAACGGTCACCACGGAGAGTGTTAAAAGAACAGAATAGAGCGGATGCTTGCTGGTATATACGTATTCCCACACCATGTATGTTCATACACATTCGGGCAGTTGAATATTTCGATAATCGAAACTAGCGGTACGGCCATGGCTCCGCCCGTGGCGCTAGCTCTGCGTTGCCCATAGTAGTATGTAAGTTCGTGGTATGGTACAAGGCACTCGCATTAACCCTTTTAGGACTGCAGTCCCGTTTTGGGGACAAGCCACTCAAATTCTAAGTAATTTGTCCCTAAAACGGGACTCCAGTCCTGTAAGGGTTAACAATGTGCTGTGATGTACCACATTGAACCGAAAAATTAGAACCACCATGTGGGGCGGTATCGACCCGGGAGGTGTCAGTTTTCGTCCCCAGGTCGTTGGAGTTGTAGATATATGGAGGAATTTATGATCCGGGGACGGGACGTTATCATCCCCGGGTTCGGCGGGACCTCGCCGTTTCCCCGAGGGGCAACTCTCACCGCGCGCTGGCTTTATGAGCCCCAGCCAAATCAGCAATCAGCCAAAATGATGTTGGGGTTCCCACATCTTGCGGGGCCGCAACGACCCCGGGGGTGTCCGGTTTCATCCCCATGTTGTTGGAGTTGTAGATGTATGGAAATATTTATGATCCGAGGATGGGACGTTATCCTCCCCGAGTGCAGCGGGACCTCGCCGTTGTCCCAAGGGGCAAGTCTCACAGCGCTGACTCTATGAATTCTAGCGCCCCAGCCAAATCAGCAATCAGTCAGTGATGTTGGGGTACACAAACTTTGTAGGGCGGTATCGACCCGGGGGGTGTCCGTTTTCGTCCCCGGGTTATTGGAGTTGTAGATGTATGGAAGGGTTTATGATCCGGGGACGGGGCGTTATCATCCCCATGTGCGCCAGGACCTCGCCGTTGCCCCGAGGGGCAACTCTCACCGCGCGCTGGCTCTATGAGCCCCAGCTAAATCAGCAATCAGCCTAAATGAGGTTGGGGTTTCCAAAACTTGCGGGTCGGTATCGACCCGGGGGGTGTCCGTTTTCGTCTCCATGTTGTTGGAGATGTAGATGTATGGAATTACTTATGATCCGGGGATGGGGCGTTATCATCCCCAGGTGCGGCAGCACTTCGCCGTTGCCCCGAGGGGCAATTATCTCCGCCTGCTGACTCTATGAACTCCAGCGCCCCAGCTAAATCAGCAATCAGTCAGTAGTGTTGGGGTACACACACTTTGCAGGGCGGTATCGACCCGGGGGGTGTCCGTTTTCGTCGCCGGGTTGTTGGAGTTGTAGATGTATGGAAGTATCTCTGATCCGGGGATTATATCATATAACCCCCGGGTGCCGCTGCCTCCCTGAGCCTCAGCCAATCAGTGATCAACTGGTGGGGGTGGGGTTTCCATACCGTGCGGGCATGTGTGGACCCGGGAAATCGCTTTGTTCGTTCCCGGTTCATCGGAGTTGTAGATGTATGAAGTGATTTCTGATCCGGCGACGAGACCCTCTCCTCCCAGGGTGTGGCGGAACGTCGGCGGCTCTTTTCAGCACCGGTCTTCTAGAAAGAGCCAGCCGCCACTGGCATGGATTTGGGCAACCAAGCAGCTGACAGAATAGTACTTTAAAACATTGTAAGGCAGCAGCTAAGCTGGCTAGATCGCTGCCAGAATTGCGTCAGGATTGCGCCACGGCCACGGCTCGGCGCGGCATGGGACCTGGTGTTCAGCCGGTTGTGGCGCCCACAGCCTCCCTACCCATGGGGCAAGGTGGGGCTGGACCGCTCTGAATAGCGCTACCCAATTACAGACAGACAGAACAGCAGTTTACATATAACTAGTGGTACAGCCACGGCTCCGCCCGTGGCGCTAGCCCTGCGTTGCCGATATGGGTGTGTGGCAGTACTCAAAGTGTGCCGTGAAGTACCGCTCTGAACAGAAATTTAAGGACCACCGTGCGGGGTGGTATCGACCCGCGGGGTGTTCCTTTTCGTCCCTGGGTTGTTGGGGTTGTAAGTGTATGGGAGGACTCATGGTCCGGAGATGGAGCTTTATCATCCCCGGGTCCGGTGCGACATCGAGACCATGAACCCCAGTAGCTGTAAGCCTGAAATCAGCCAGTGGGATCGGTGCTTCCACACTTGACAGCGCGGTATCGACTCGGGGGATGTTCGTTTTCGTTCCCGGGCTGTTGCAGTTGTATATGCATGGGAGGAGTTCTGGTGCACATATGCGACCTTCTCGTCCCCAGATGCGACGGGCCTCGCGACTTTGCCCCGAGGGGAAACTCTCGCCAAGCGCTGGCTTCATCAGCCCCAGCCAATCGTAAATCAGCCCGTAGGGTTGGGGTTCCCACGCGGTGTAGGGCGGTAATGACCCGGGGAGCGTCCGTTTTCGTTCTTGGGTTGTTGGATTTGTAGATGTATCGAAGCATGTTTGATCCGGGGATAGGACCTTAGTCTCCCCGGGTGTGCCGGGACGTGCTCGTTGTTCTGAGGGGCAACTCTCGCCGCGCGCTGGCTCCATGAGCCCCAACGACTCATGAATCAGCAATTGCGGCAGGGCTTCCCACACACCTCGCGGGGCGGTGTCGACCCGGGGGGCTGTCCGTTTTCGTCCCTGGATTGTTGGAGTCGTACATGTATGGAATAATGTCTGGTCCGGATATGGGACCTTGTCGTCCCCGAGTGCGGTGGAACTTCGACCATGAGCCTAGCTACACTCGGCATCAGATAACTGAGGTTGGGTTTCCTACACCTTGCGGGCTGGTATCGACCCGTGGAATGTCCGTGTTCATCCCCGGGTTGTTGGGGTTTTAGATGTATGGCAGGTTTTCTGATCCGAGGATGGGGCCTTATCCGCCCCGGGTGCTGCGGGACGTCGACGTTGTCCTGGGCGGCAACTCTTGACACATGCTGGAGAGCCCTAGCCAACCAGCAATTACCCGGTAGGGTTGGGGTTTTCACACCTTGCAGAGCGATATCGACTCGAGGTATGTACGTTTTCGTATCCAAGTTGTTGGAGTTGTATATGTATGGAAGGACGTTTGGTCCGGAGATGGGACCCTATCGTCCCCGGGTGCTGCTGGCTTTTCATGAGCCTCAGACAATCAGTGAGCAGTCAGTGGGGTTGGGGTTTCCACACCGTGCGGGGCGGTGCCGACCAGGGAACCCGCCGTTTTTATCCCCGGTTGGTCGCAGTTGTAGAGGTATAGACGGGTTTATGAGCAGGGGATGAGGTCCTACACTCCCCTGTTGTGGTGGAACCTCAATGGTTCTGCGTTCTATGTAGCAACAATCTTCTAGAAAGAGCCAGCGGCCCCTGGCATGGATTTGGACCAAAGATTAATCATCTGCCAGACTTACAACTCAAAATTGTAAGTTAGCAGCGTGGCTGGCTAGATATCTGTCAGGCTGATCAATTACTCCTTGTTGAACAGCAGTTCCATCCGATTTGTTATGCTGATGGTGTCCCTCTGTGTGTACAGTCTGACATATCACCACTGGTCAGCATATATTATGGTCCAGATGCCAGGTCCGCCTGTCTGTGAGCTGCTGCTGTTGATGGTGGTGGTGGTGGTGGTGGTGGTGGTGGTGATGCTGCTGTTAGTATTGGTTGTGTGTTGGTGGTAGCTGCTATTGCTGCTGCTTCTGTTGGTGGTATTGCACGCATGAATACATGGTTTGGTACAATCAGCCAATAGGCTTCGTGAATATTGGTTTGAAAACAAAATTGCCACAATTTGGTGAAAAGTGTCAAGTGCCCTCTGAAATGGATGATGATTTGCCCAGTTGGTAGAGTTGGATCGTAATTAAACATTTTCAGTCACATCAGCAAGGCCGGCGATATATCACCGCATTGCTATCCCGCGCGTTGCATATTGTCTGAGGGGCTGTCGGCAATGCTCAGCACGCGACGACCAGGACTCGGCGCGACGTGAGACGCAGTGTCCCGGTTATTGTGCCTTGCACTTTCTCTACCAATGTCGCGAGGTGGAACTGAAACACTCTGGATCGCGAGGCTCGCGAGAACGTGACGACGGTACTAGGAGTGTGCTGTGATGTACCAATCTGAACAAGAGTATAAGGATCGAAATTGAATAAATGTAGAGTTCAAATGGCCCTTACATGTCGGTATAATGTACACCTGTATGCTACGCGTGTGCAGCAGGCAGCAAGGACGGATCCAATTGCTGCAGTAGACCAGGCGTCTGCGTGTGTGTGGGTGATACCACAGCTGCAGTTATACCAGAGGAGAATAAAATGTACAATGGTTGATGTCTTTCACGTAACTTCACTCACGATAAAATAACTTGATCATGCACATGCGGTTACTCGTCCTGTGTCGATGCAGTAGAGCCGCTAGGTAGAGCTAGTCGTTCCAACCAAGGAAAGGTAGACGAGGCACGTCGCAATTTCAGGGTAGGCGGACGAAGAACTGAGGTCGATAAGCGACCGAGAAGACGTGTACTCGTAAGTATCTAGAAAATTACGTTGCACAAATATGCGGTGCAACTTGGTCGAAGTGCGGTGCAACCTAAACCAATGAGCTTCAACAAATGTAGAGATTATGTTGAAGCGTATTATCTGACACGCCCCTAGCTGAGCAGACTCGCTACATGGGTGACCGCAAACCGTATGAATAGTAATAACATAAAACGTGCTTGAATCGTAGACGAACAATAACAATGAACAAAGGTCCCAGCGAGAGCCCGACATCACCAGACATCCCTACCCCCTGGTTATATCTCGGGGTTGTTATCGTGGTGAGCGTCGCAAATCATTTACGCACATAAGACCAAGTATTCATAACACATACTTCAGAAACTCATGTCCGAGTGTATTTGGTAAAATTCGCGAATAACAAAGACTTACGATGCGTGACTATGAGGACAAAGTCTGAACATAAATAATTCGTTGAACACACAAAGTAGTATCTGAATACTAATAAAGTGCATACGAAAAACAACGAAAATAACAACCACCCGCTCCTCAATATAAGTGATTATGTAAATTTTGACGAGGATCTGGTAAAGTAGTTCAAGAAGCGAAGTTGACTATCTTGTTCAGCATGGCCTAAAACTTCGGGTACTCCAAGAAATTGGTAAAAGTATATCGTAGCTGATCTGTCGTCTCGACGTGGGATACGACGATCTTGTTTGATGCAACCAGCTCGCGTAGAAAGTTGTATGCTGTGTTTTCTTCAAAGATCTGTACAGTAGGGAAGAGAAGAAGAAAGAGAACTGCGAGAGAAAAGTGAGTCCTGAAAGGAAACGTTAGAGAACAGAGAGTTAAAAACGTATGTTGGCCTCGTAGCAATGGTATGCACGATGCATTCTTGCTCGCATGTCAAATGTAAAAAATGTAAACGCCAGCCGCTACTGCTTCGTCAGTAGTACTCCTGTTGTCATAGTCACGTAACACCTGTATCGATCGATTCGATAAGAGTTTCCCCGTTCGGTGTAGATATTAAATCGCAGACGTCGAAAGTGTATATGCTCGCCAGCTCTTCCTCGATGGATGCTCTCTGTTCGGAAGATTGCGCTGAGGCCCCCGGAACAGGCGCTTCGCGGGTAAGCATCGGTGTGTCAAGTAGTGGACGCCCTGTACTGTACATATTGCCGAAAGTAGATTCGTTGATATATCCTCCGACTTGTCTCAATCGACTCGTAATCCATACAGGCTTCGTTGTTTCAGATGACAAAAAATCGTCGTCGCTGTTGCTCACCTCACCGCTGTTGCCAATCATAGTGTCGCTCTCGTTGTCATTGGTGGTGTCATAATTTTCACAGCTTTCCTGCTCCTGGTCCTGTTAAATATCTCCTCTACATTGGAGTGTGTTCGTTGTCGCGAATCCTTGCCCGGACTCTCGATACGCAACGTCAGTGCACTCGCCTCCAGATTCCGAGCAAAGACATTGCAGTCGATACTCAGATGGAATTTCATCACATGTGCCGGCAAGACGGTCTACAGACATCAGTCCTGTATTGTGCCCAGTGGGCTTCGCTCGATAGCGTTTGTTTGTTTCAGATTATGTACTTCCTCGATCAGGTAACTCTGTATACAGTAGCTCAAAAGGTTGAGCCGCTTCAAGAATCGCAACTGGTACTTGCTTGTCGCCAGAGTGCACGTGTCATAGTTAGAACCAGAAACATCTATCTGTGTCGTTCACAACCATTCCTGTACCTTTCTCTTGCGTGCGTTTCTTCATGCTTTGAGTGTTGTTATGGCCCAAGCGACGATGCCACAACATTACGCTATTAATATACGTTTCTCCAACGTTGGCGTGTTCGCTCGGCCGTTCCGGTAGAATTGCGTCCAAACAATAAAGATTATGGTCGGCTCTTAACGGGAAGGTTTCTCCCTTTGCTGTCAACACAGGAAACGAAGATATCGTCGTCTCTACCCCGTTTGCTAGCGCTGCTGACGAAGACAACAGATTGCCACCAAGACCGGGTACCAGTAAAACAGGCATGTTCACCTCTCGTTGCTTGCTGCCGGTGTTGTCAACGCCTAGCTTGAGCATCGCCGTTCCAGTGGCTAGTAACTCGTGATCCAGCTCCATAAACGCGTTGCGGGGGTTGAAGCTCCTGGTATTGGCGAAGTTGCTGTTCGGCGTTCGGGTTCGTCGCGGGGTCGACCATATGGGATGAGCAGCCGCTGTCGACCAGTAGATGTATCCCTCCCTTCTTAACGTGCGAAAAAGACGAGCTTGCCACGAAAGTAAATGAACAAGTCTCTGCAGCAGGGGAGATAGTCGCTGGCAATTCAGAAACAGGGGGGGCTGACTTAGGCGTTGCCTGTTGAGCTATGCACTCATTGTCTGAATGTGATGCCGTCTTGTGCAGTGAGCACCACTTTATTCCGGTAGCCCCAGGGGGGGGGTTCTTAGTTGGGCACTTGTTATCATACTGCCCTTTTTCCTCGCAATAGTGACACGCTACTTCGCTCATGTCGCGCTTCATACCCGAGCGATTTACTACGGTGGTGGTAGTCATAGCTGCCTCGCTTCGGTATCCTCGGAAAGGATCCTTCTTAGATTTATTGGGCAATATGTCGTTGGCAGATACTTCCCTCAGCGTGTCGTTCACCATGATCAGGTCTAGCGACTGCATAGTGCGTAGCTGGCTCAACATTGGAATATACTCGGCTGAGCGTCCCGACAACGCATTCGCTTTAAGTTGGTAGTCATCGACCGTGCAACCAACCTGCTGTAGTTGTGATCGTAGGCAGTATAGTCTAGCGAAATAAACGTCAGGGTCCTCACTAGGCTGGAAGGTGCAGCTCTGCATTTCTGCAAGCAAGCTGCGCACGCGCGCTTCGGACCTACCCTCGTACCTGATGCGTAGGATCTTGAAAGTCTCTTGGCCGTTGCCGCGGTCCCCACTTCCGTCGACCTGACGGAGTTGCTGCAGCAAACTGTGTGCAACATTCTTGCACGTATGATATATTCTCCGAAAAAGTTCGTCGTTTTGATGATCCCCCAGTTCACATGCAGGGTTTTTTAAGAACCCGCTTCCTGCCGTGCTTCCGGCTACGACCAGAAACCTTCCTTGGAACCCTAAGGAGTTGGCCAAGGATAGGTCAACATGTCCAATTACAAGACCTGCAGGCGGTGCAGCAGGCGTCACGGGCCTTGCGAGTTCTGCTGCTTCTCGTGCGACATCCTGACTTGCGTGCTATTGGACCTCTCTCTCGGGTATTCGTTCCCATTGCTCGGGGATGGGTTTCGCCTCGAAACTTGACCGTAGAGGCTCTCGTACGTACGATGGTATGGCTGGTACATCGTTTGGTATAAGCACATACTTCTCTGGCCGCGCTTGCCCCTGAAACATGTATCAAGAAGTGCTGCTGTGGAAGAAAAATGCTTCATCCCATTTTTCCTTATATTCTACCCAGTAGGCCTGTTCACCGCTAAATCTGGGCGCATCTCGTAGGATATGTGTTCGACTGGAATCCCTCGTTTTATCAGCCATTTTATGCAATAACAAAAAACAAGAAGAGAGTGGACAAATAGACTGCAGGTCCTCGCGTTAACGATGGCTCAAAACCTGTTGGTATGATGTACACCTGTATGCTACGCGTGTGTAGCAAGCAGCAAGGACGGATCCAATGTTGCCACAATAAACCAGGCGTCTGCATGTGTGTGGGTGGTACCACAGCTGCGGTTATAACAGAGGAGAACCAAATGTACAATGCTTGATGCCTTTACCTTAACTTCACGCACGATATATTAACTTGATGATGCACCTGCGGTCACTCGCCCTGTATCAATGCAGTAGAACCGCTAGGTAGAGCTAGTTGTTCCAACGAAGGAAAGGTAGACGAAGCACGTGGCAATCTCAGGGTAGGCGGACGAAGAACTGACGTCGATAAGCGACCGAGAAGACGTGTACCCGTACGTATCTAAAAATATACGTTACACAAATATGCGGTACAATTTGATCAAAGTGCGGTGCAACCTGAACCAATGAGGTTCAACACATGTGGATAATCTGTTAAACGTTTTATATGACATTACATTGCCGTCCGTTGTCACTGTTGTTGGGATTGTGGCGATGCTCAGCACGCGACGGCCAGGACTCGGTGGGGCATAAGACCCGGCGTTCCACTGGTTGTGGCACCCAGCCTCCCTTCCCATGGAGCAAGGCTGGGCTGAAGCGCTCTGGATCGCGAGACCACAATTCCAGACAGACAGACTAACAACGTTTAATAATATAGATTATATGTTAAAAAACATCGGCTGTGAGTATGACCGATTAAACGGTTGAAACTCAACTTTTCAAGCTGCGTGATACGCTAGACAAGCTCAAGCTCGTGGAGTGAGGTTAAGACATTGTTTTAAGACACGCCCTCAAGGGCGTGTCTTAAATCCACCCCACGAGCATTGGAACGCAAGGAACGGAATAGTATGGGCGTGGTTATCTGCTGCGGTTTGGCATGGAATTGTCTTCAAGCTCAACAGATCCCAAGCGTTCCCACCCTGTCCGTAAAATTGTAAGAAGGAAGCGTATGTGTCAAAAGAGTAATCCTTCTTTAGGAGGACCGAACGGCCCACTTGGATCGAGACATTCAGCCGTTGACTGGTGCTGGACGCGTTACGACTGGTTGCGACATTTGCTGGGAGACCCACGAGGGTATGAGGAAACATGCAACGACATGGGGGCACGCGATGGAGCACATGCAGACGTGACAGGTCTCCCCTGCGGTAAGAGCCACGCGATACGGCCATGACCTGATCAGGAGGCTCACAAGGAAGAACTTCGACGGGCGAACGAGACTGTGCCAATATATTTTTAGCAAACATTCCTGACCGATATTCCCTGCTGAATATCCCCCCCCCTGCTCCTCCTCCTCCCCCCTTCAATACCCACGACGTCTTGAACGTCCAACACAAAGCCCGAATCCGCCTACCCCCTTAATATCTCTCAGACTGCACCCTCCCAGGGGCTCTCAGCCACGGGGACTGACTGCGTTTGGGGAAGGCTTCCACCATGCTGTTGCCACCGCCGTCGCCGCCTCCGAAACCTTCGCCCGCCGCCGTACAGAAGCACCATCGCCAGCCGCTTGGGCTCGCCTGCTGATTGTGCTGAATCCCCCGCTCGCCCCCGCTGCCGTCCCCCCGAAGGACGGCTGGGCTCCACCTGAGGTGAATGCGATGAATCATCACCGAGGTAATCATATCGAAAATAGCAAACGCGACGATGACATTCAACACAGCAACAATGGCAACAACAATCATCGTTGAAATGGGCTTCGGGCATGAACAACGCGGCTGTTTCAGTCTTGAGAAAGCCACCTCCCGCCCTTGCCTGCTGCCCCCCCCCCCCCCCCCCTCTCCCCCTTTCTCCCCCCCCCCCCCCCCCCCCTCTCCTCACGAGGTTAAGCGGCTGTTTTCAAAATAAATGCAAATGAGCAAACACACACCGCAACCCCCACAGATTTGATGATTTTGTTGTACAGTTCCGTACAGTAGTAGCGTTGACGGTATGCATTCAGGTCATTGTGTACTTGTAGCGTGTTCACTGAACGTCTGTGCTTGTGTGGATTGGGGTATTGTTCACCATGATCCTTTTCCCGATAATGAGCTGTGGGGCGCGTGGTTAATATCTGCCTCGTTAGCTGCGCGGAACGTGTCGCTGTAGGCCGTAAGCTGGAAGCAATCGCGAGCTGGAGCCTGGGCTCGTGAGGCTGCAAGATGGAGGCTGTAGGCTTTACATAGACGGTTGTATACCTAGTAAGTTGTAGATTAGGATAGTAGTCTGTAGACTTCAGAATGTATTGAGTCCAATATATAGGTCGTACCTAGCCTACGAAATTAGCTTCCTTCAGGGTTTAGAGGCGGTCCTTTCTTGTATGATGTACGCTCTCCGGGTGCTCCTAAAGACACCAACCGGGGTAGACTGTACCAGGTACATTATGCATTGTTATTGCACGGCCAAGGAACGGGTTGGCGTGCTTAATTCCACAAGTGTGTGTACTGCGGACCGAGCAATCGAGCTGGTGAAAAAACTTAGACCTATGCCAATGGAAAAGCGATATTTGAAAGCGATGTTTGAAATATTTCCCTGGAACTTTCAGGCTGAAGATCCGCTCGTACTGCCGCTGTGCGAAAAAGGGAAAACATGTATGATTATGAATACCTTCTACCCTCCCCGGCTAATCTGTGATATAGGGGGGGGGGGCTGTCACAGCAAAGCTAGTTGTAGGGATCGAGGAAAAGCACGATAAAATCAAGTAATTGTTTTTTTCGGATACTTTTTCGTATCCGTGATGGGTTCCAGGTGGTCCGTCGACTCAGTACAGCCAGCCAGCAAGGTACGTTGTACTTTGTTTGCCAAGTCGTCCCGCCGCCGTGTCTGGCAAGAGGAGCATGCTTCTCGAGCGATGTACGAGGGGCACTCCGCAACATCCAGTAATTAAGGCTTGATATAGATGGCACCGCAGGCCACTGCTTGCTCTCAGGACATCCAGCAGCAGTGCTACGAGGGTTTTTACTCGCGCAGGCACCAGCTCAAAGTAGCATCTCCACTACTCGTACACTGCTGTAATAATACTTCTTTTTTTTTGCTGTAATAATACTGTTCTGTGATATTACAAAATATATGTGTTGCGGTGAATTGCGCCGTACGTATAATGTTATGTCCGGTACCAGGTGTACATACTCCATTGCATCACATGTTCGATTGTGTCATATAGCACAATATACGAGATGGCCAAAAGCCCAGGGCTCAGCGCCTGTCTGCGCTTGTTTATCAGCGAGTCATTCATCTTGTGCTTTGTCACTCTCGAGGGGTGAGGCCGCTGAGGGCATTCGGCCGTCGGAGGACTCATCGTTAATAATAACAACAGTGAATAACTCGATGAACAACCGAGGAGAGGAAAAGGTTGACTCGTTTCCATATATACGTATGAATACATCAATACACATTTGCTATATATTACGAGTAGTCGTATGATGTGAATGTACGTATCTACTGCGTACAGTACGAGTCGTAGTCGTTTTTGGTTGGGATATTTCTTGGTGTCGGGCCACTCGTCGCTGATTAATGTCGGTCCACTCTAATTAATGTCGGATATGTCGGCCCGGGCCGTCCACCCAAAAAGCAAGTAATTTCATTTCCCAACTATGATTTCTACACCCTCCCCCAATTTTGTGCACACCAGCGGCCAATTGTTTATTTATCAGAAACGAAAAGAGGAGGAGGAGGACAAGGAGGAGGAGGACAAGGAGGAGGAGGAGGAGGAGGAGGGAGAGGGATGGGAGGGAGGGAGGAAGGGAGAGAGGGAGGGGGGGAGGGAGGGGGGGAGGAAGAAAGGTGTGGCTTGGAAAGACTGCTCGTACACGGATGAAATCCGATTCAACTTGAAATTCTCTACGAAATTTGGCGGTCCGCGGGGGTTGGGCGAAGGGAGGGAGGAAGGGAGGTAGGGAGGAAGGGAGGGAGGAAGGGAGAGAGGGAGGGAGGGAGGGAGGGAGGGAAGAAGAAAGGTGTGGCTTGGAAAGACTGCTCGTACACGGATGAAATCCGATTCAACTTGAAATTAGGCACTGGCCTCGGTGCTGCTCAATCTCTCGCCCGCCAATCCGTTTGGGTTGCTGGGAGCCAAGTCTGATTATTCAACACACAGGGAACCCCATTAGGTATGGTCTGGACCATGAAGATCGCCTCCTCGAGGGCTACCCACCTGTTTTGTGCGGTACGGGTATAGCAGGTTTGAAAGAAATTTGGCCGTGGGTGACCCTAAACTGACGCTCATCGGACAGACAGACAGACAGACAGCTTTTTTCAATCCGTTCCAGAGACCACAAGTTACACTTATGGAACTTCACGGATAAGGAACGGGTTGACGTGCTTAATTCCACAAGTGTGTGTACTGCGGACCGAGCAATCGAGCTGGTGAAAAAACTTAGACCTACGTACGGTTATGCCAACGGAAAAGCGATGTTTGAAAGCGATGTTTGAAATATTTCCCTGGAATTTTCAGGCTGGAGATCCGCTTGTACTGCCGCTGTGGGAAAGAAGGGAAAAAAGGTATGATTTTTTCTCGTTTTGTTCAAACGGCTGCAGGCGGCGCAATTTGCTTTTCTCGTTGCAAATCGTCAACACCCTGATAAGAATCAGCTCGTGCGACGATAGACCTTCGACCTCGACAGGCTAATCTGTGATATAGGGGGGGGGGCTGTCACAACAAAGAAAGCTAGTTGTAGGGATCGAGGAAAAGCACGATAAATCAAGTAATTGTTTTTTTCGGATAATTTTTCGCATCCGTGATGGGATCCAGGTGGTCCGTCGACTCAGTTCAGCCAGCCAGCAAGGTACGTTGTATTCTGTTTGCCAAGTGATCCCGCCGCCGTGTCTGGCAAGAGGGGAGCACAAACCAGAGTACGCTGAACGAGCATGCTACTCGAACGATGTACGAGGGGCACTCCGCAACATCCAGTAATTAAAGCTTGAGATAAATGGCACCGCAGGCCACTACTTGCTCTCAGGACATCCAGCAGCAGCGCTACGAGGGTTTTTACTGGCACAGGCACCACCTGAAAATAGCGTCTCCACTACTCGTACACTGCTGTAATAATACTCTTTCTTTTTCTATACTGTTCTGTGATATTACAAAATGTACGTGCTGTGGATACCAGGTCCCCTTCCCCTAGATAGTACCGCCTCATTACACACAAGTTCAAGGTCAATCAGAGGTTGCCCACTCCGTTCCGTGAAGACCCGAGACACCAACCCACCTCGGTGTGTCCGCCACACCACAACCACATAAGAGAGAACCTGCCAGGGGCTCCGCCCCACATTGGCGTCGTTGGCTTGGTCTCTTTCATCGGTGTTGGTGCGCAGCACGCGACGTTAGCAATATCTGTCTGCGCTGCTGTACGGATTTGTTTTTAATTTGAAGATTCTACTACGTTCGTATACTTTTACCAGCTCCATGAGCAATCCGGGTTCCCATCGTTCTCGTGAGGAGGAAGAGCACCTCTCTGCCGACGAGGAAGAGCATTTCCCCGCCGAGCAGGAAACCAGCACGAGTCACCGGAGAAGCGGAAGCAGAGATGGCGACAGTCGCGAGGTCATTGGGGCGAATCGTTCGATTCACCACACTGACTCTGTCCGCCAAGTCACAGCTGACGGGACAACCAGCAGTGAAGTTCGCAGAGAAGCAGCAGGAGAAGAAGGAGATGGAGCTGTCAGCTCAGGTGGTTCGAGTACGTCCTCGCCAGACTCCGACGACCGCTAGTTTAGCTCGAAGGACAGCGAGTACGACTACGAAGATCGTCATCGTCACCGTTAACGTCGTAGTTCGCGGCGTTCACGGTCTCCGAGCCACCATCATCATCGCGAGGCATTTGGAGGAGGAGCCAGTTCTAGTTCTTCATCCTTCCTCAACAGTACGAACGTGAAGGCGCTGAACAACCTCATCACCGAACACCTCACCAAAGGCGAAACCGCTCAGGTTATGTTGTTGTTGAACGCTGTACACAGTAATCCCCTCGTCGGTCCCCCTGTAGGTACCCCCGTTGCGTGTAGCACGACACACGTTGCGTATGGTATGTCGCAGAGTGATTCATCCCTCAAGCCTGCAGCCCCAGTTAGTACGCGTATGAACCTGACAGATTTTGCGGCTCTCACAAAGTTCTCTGGTACTGAGAACGACACAAACTTGATAGTGGACCGTATGGACCAGTATGAGGCTTTTGTCAAGGTCTCACTCAAGTCTAGATTTGGTATGACTGAATATTTGATTGACGCATCCTTGATGCAGTTTTTCCTTTACGCCTTGAAGGATGAAGCGATTGTGTTCCACACGCAATTGATGTCTGGTCTCGTCCAGTGGCGGCGTAGCGCCGACCACAAGTTGCTGCCTGACGATGAGGCGAAGTCCGTCCCGACGTCGTGGTCAGAGGTTAAGTTGGCCTTTGAATCCACGTACTTGTCCGCGAATGCCGTAGCGCGTTCGGTCGAAGATATTGTCACAATGGCAATGACGGATACTGACTCTGTCACGTCGTTTGTCAACAAGCACCGCGATAAGTTCAGTAACTTCCGTCGCCAAGCGGACCGTACCGGAGTCTCCGAGTTGGAAGCTCTAAAAATCGGTATTTTTGAGAGGGGGTTGACCCCAGAGTTGTTAGAGCGACAACGCCTAGGTCCGTACTGCACTAGTATGCAGGAGTCCACTGACCGCGCACAGCGTAATGCTGCCACGTTGGAGCAGTCCGTTGACGGCACAGTGAGTACACTGTGGTCTACTGTAGCTCGTAAGAAGCCACAGACGAGTCGTGGACGTAGCACCACTACTCAAAGTACCGTCCACACGGACCGCAAACGTTCGCGGAGTACCCAACGTGGACACAAGTCCGGTAGTTCCCCCCGTGCTCAAGCACAGTCGGCACAAGCACAGACTGCTTCACAGCAGTCTCACCAGTCGCAGTTCGAGCCGTGCAGTCTCCCAGAATGCACGTCGAACAACAAGTCCGGTCATTCGTCGCAGAGTTGCTTCGACCACCCGCTGCACGGCGCAGCAAACAAACGTCGGTTTCACGAGTACGTGAAACGGTCCAAGCAGAAACCGTGACGGTGCCCAGTTGTGGAAGTCCCCCACACAATTGGGAAACAGTATAGGGTACCCGTACAGCAGTTGTCCGATGGTATGTCGAAATCTGTACAGTTGGGTAGCCAGAGGGGCGATGCAAGAGGGTGTATGCCTTCTGAATCGCTTGACCTCACCATGTCCATAGTAGATGAGTGTGAATCCCGTAGGCTAGATACTGATATAGACGTATCTCTCCCACGTAAGCGTGTACGGTTTGCTGATTGTTTGCCTGGAAGATCGTTGGTTGACGTGTGTCCCATAGCTTCTCCCGTACGTCGTAAGCAACTACCAGTACACAATAAGCGAGTACGTAATGAGCAAGAAGTACGTTCTTCTGAGTCTGTTTGTTCCGCATCCATGTCGATGGATGTCGAAGACTGTTCTGATTCACATCTTTACAGTGTGCATAATAATGATAAACATGAAGAATGGTTTATGAGTTCTCTTTCGCGTTGTTCGCGATTGCCACTTGCACTTGCTTTCTCATCTCACCGCGTTCATGTGTGTGGACGTGTTGAAGGATATGATGTTTCCCGTGTCACAATTGATACGGCAAGCGATGTTCCATGTATAGCGTTCCCTTTTATCGAACGCCACCCAGTCCTGAAGAATGAACCTATTCATCCCATTCCCCACGCTGCCATCACGTTGAAAGCAGCGAATGGATCATTGATGGAAGTAAAAGGGTTCATCCGCTTTAATTTGCAATTGGGTGATGTCAATCGCTCAGTCGAAGCCCTTGTAATATCGTCATTACGTCCCGACGATATATTGTTAGATAACAGCGTTATGTCTTTGTTTGGTGCAAAACTCGACTGGAAAAATCAATGTCTGACTTTTCACTCGAGCAATGCAACTATTCCCGCTGTACATCGTGTCGATAACCGTTACCGTGCTCAAACGATTTCCTCACCAAGTCCTACTTCAGTCTCTGTCGCATCTGTTCATGCTGACTTTGAAGCTATCCCTGTGAGTTTGAAAACTCGTTTTTATTTACCAGCCGGTACCGAAGCATCAGTTCTTGCTTTCACCAGTAGTCCACCTCTTGTCGACACTGATGTAGTACTTGAACCTCGTTTAGTTCTGCAGTCCGAAATGTCCGAGTATTCTGGTCTTGAAAAGTTACAGGTTTTCGAGCGTTTAGTTGTGGCTCGTACAGCTACAACATGGCGTAGAACAGACGGTTCTGTCTGGTTACAAATCGCCAATCCGTCTAGTCGTGGTGTAAAAATACCCAAAGGTTTCACTTTGGCTTTTTTATCTACATCCACAGTGACGGAAAAGCCCGAAATACAAGTTAGTGCGGTAGCAGCTTCACCTGAGAATCTGGATGAGTTAGTCGCAGCGCGTATAGCAATGGAATCAGCTCTTGCGAAAGCTTTTGTTGACACCACGTTTACGCCTGAACAAATCACAGAAGTTACTCAGTTGTGCGCTAAATACCGTCCCGTGTTTTCATTGTCTCCAGACGAGCTTGGCTGTTGTAACATAGCCGAAGCTACGTTCCCGTTGCCACCAGGCACCCGTCCTGTTGATCGTGCGCCGTATCGTACCTCGCCCCATGTTCAAGAGAAAATTGATGAACAAGTAACCAAACTCTTGAAACAAGGAATAATTGAGGAGCGCACGAGTGCCTGGGGTAGTCCTGTTACAATCGTCACTAAAGCTGACGGTTCGCCAAGGTTTTGCGTTGATTATCGCAACACACTCAACCGTCACATTATTCGAAAGACTTGGCCTATGCCCAACATCGAAAGTCATCTGGATGCCGTCGGTGGAGCCAAGTTCATCACAGTCGCTGATGTACAATCCGCTTTTCACCAACTGCCTGTAGCTGAATCAGACATCGAATCAACCGCTTTCGTCACAGAGAAAGGCAAGTACTGTTTCAAGCGCATGCCTTTTGGTGTTTGTAATGCTCCTTGGTTATATCAACGTATGATGTCCCTCGCACTTGGCGATACTGGATCAGCCAGTGGTTTGTTTTGTTACATGGATGATTTAGTAGCGTGTTCCGCTACATGGAGTCATCACGTAAAGCTTCTGGACCGCATGTTTAGCGCACTTCAGAAAGCTGGATTGACACTCAAACCATCAAAAATGCAGTTCGGCTCTAAGCAAGTAAAGTACTTAGGCCATGTCATTTCAGCTGAAGGTATCACTATTGGTAATGACCGTATCAAAGCTATTAGTGAATTACCTGACCCGAAAAACATCAAGGAGTTGCGATCATTTTTGGGTACTCTCAATTTTGTACGCCGGTTTGTTCCGAATTTCGCAGAAATCACTGCACCCTTGGTTGAACTTACCAAGAAACAATTTTCGAAACGGCAAGAATTTGAGAAGAATTGGGGTCCAGCTCAGAGTAGAGCTATCACCCAATCGAAAGAGATATTGTCATCTCCACCCGTGTTGCACTTCCCTGATTTTTCGAAAGAGTTTGTAATACACGTAGATGCAAGTGAAGCCGGAGTCGGTGCATTCTTAGCCCGAAACGCCGAAGATAAATCCAGTACATCGGATTTGCACATCATTGCCTATTTCAGTAAACGATTTAGGAAAGGTCAAAGACACTACTCAGCAACGATGAAAGAATGTTGTGGAGTTGTTCTCGCTCTACAACATTGGCGGCAGTACATTTGGGGTAGACATTTCAAATGCGTCACCGACCACGCAGCTCTCACCCACCTGTATTACATGCAAGACACGTCCAATATGTTAACCCGTTGGGCTATTGCTTTGCAAAGTTTTGATTATACTGTCGAACACAAGCCCGGGAAATTACACGTTGTACCAGACACGTTACCCCACTTGTTCGGTAATGTTTCAGAGGATACTAACGTCAAAACATCATATGTTACTGATGTGTTGCAGTCGCAACCTAAGCTAGCCTCTATCTGTCGTAATGTACCTGATGATGGGTTACCGTACCACCCACCATCACCACGTGCATATGAAGTACACTCTGGTAATCTGAGTGAACTTAGTCTAGTCGAAAACGATCGTGAAAATTTTGCGAACGCCGTGTCAATATTTCCAACCCTGGACCCAGAGAAATTAATTGAGGAGCAAAAGATTGAATTCGAACAGTATTTTGAATACCTCGCGAAACCCAAACATGCTCCCCTTCCGCGAAGAGAAACAATTCAATCCGCGAGTAATTTCTTCCTAGTCGATAGCGTTTTGTACAGGTCATACTCGCCAGGTCACTTACGCAAACGTAGCTCTTTCCTAGACCAGTTAATAGTCCCGAAAACACTACGCTCACTTGTGATAAACGCGTGTCACGACCTTCCCGCGTCTGGCGGACATTTAGCTTTCAAAGCAACGTTCGATCGAGTACGCGACCGTTACTGGTGGCCCACTATGCAAGGAGACATTCAGTTTCGTTGCACCAGTTATGAAGCCTGCCAACGTCGTAAAACT
>MEHQ01002395.1:0-101850 GCA_008828725.1 Saccharina japonica
GCTCGGAAAGTTCTGCTGCGCCCCTGCCGTGGAATGACTCTCAAGTACATTCGAAAACAAAGCAGAAAACACGGGGAGGGGTGGTACTTTTATTTCGATATCACGCGATGTTTGGCCTACTACGCTTCGGTTGTACGTGCCGTAATTTACGATGGGACGCTCTCGCGAAAGCGCTGTACCTAATAACCCCAATTAGCTGGAACGTCCTACAAACAAATGCTCCAGTAATATTTCACAACAGTACGCGCGATCGATTTATCCCACACGCAGCTTGCAAATATGAGTGTGAATTCCATGGAAAATCTTCGATCTGACGTAGGATGTTTGTTGTTAGAATTTACCAAATTCCTACTCAACGTGAAGAGCCAAATACCGATCTTGTGTACTCTAAGCTTCGTCCCCAGACTTGCCTCAGATAAGCACCATACACACCCGCTTGAAATATCACGAACATAAGCTCTGATGGTCCGAATAAGGCATGGTGCGGTAGGGGTAGCTGCCACTGTTTCCGAGGCCCCTCTGACTCGCGGGAGAAGATCTCCGTGCCGCCAAAGTTGGCCACACAATATATCAATATGATAACAATACCCATGGGGCTACATTATACATTCACGTATATTATGTGGTAAATCATGTGATATTAGGTGTAGCCAAGGAGCCCCGTTGGTCGTGGATCAGTTTAGCCGATAAAGGGCTGCCGGAATCATCCTCACACGGTAGGCATTGCACATGGTTTGCACAATATCGTTTCTGGCCGGTTAGGTTCCTCACGTTAGCAACTACCCATTATAAAATTATACTTCCATCATTGGACTTCGTTTGGGACCAAGGCATAAAAATGGCGGTCGGGTGGCATGATCAAATTTATTCCGAGCAATCTTCGGGGTCATATATTGGGCTTATATATGCCCTCGTGTCAGGATCTCAGAAAATGTGTTACCAATACTAAGAGGTCTTTGCCCCCGCATCGCAGCTCGGGTCCCTACCTGACAGAGGCAGGAAGAAGCCGACGGGAACTCGGAGTGGGGCATCGTGCGAATGAAAGGCTCCCATTCCGACGCCTTGAGCGTCTGGACACCCTCACCCGGACCAGCGTAGGCCTCCACCAGGGTGTCGCCGAGTATGTCCCTACGAGGCATGAACATGTTCAAAGCAATTATAGATTTTAGATATTAATCGGTGCACCTATCTGACGGACCCCCGATCTCCAATTAATGGTCGAGATATTACTACATGATCTGCTCAATCTCGTGTGGCCGGGTGGGAGCGGCATAGTCTGCATAACCTAGCACCTATATATTTTTTATCGGTACGATACCGGCCCTGCATAACATATCATAGCGCCGGGTTGGAACCTCGATTACCTAGATCGTGTTTGGTTTGACGTGTATATATTTGTGTATACATAGATCGTGGACTAAGGGCCATTCTTATCGAGTAAAGTTTTTTTTATAAATTCCAATATTTGTTTAAAAAAATGAAAAAGAGAAAGAGAGGAAATATTGGTGGAAATATTAGAAATGTTGGAAATTCTTCAGAGGGCAAAATGTTTGAAAGGCGATGCTTCACGTTCCAGTAAATGGAAAACAAAAATGGAAAAAAAGAAAATATAGAACAATGCGCGAAACAAAAATATTGGAGAGTTTGGAAAGTGTACTAACTGTTGGCTTCGATCCGATACGAATAGTCCTGAAAGGGAGGATACCAGCTTGGACAACATCCGACACTACGTAGGGGCGGTATGAGCGCAACGCTCCCTCCTTCCGGGACGCATGGTGACACATCGGGTAATCGATCAATTGAACCCATACGGCCTAGACGTAACAGTATGCAGGCCAGAATAGCATGAATCAGTAACCTCTACTGGTAGCGCCGACATCAGTCCTAGACGGTGGGAACAATTTGGTCTTGGATGCATGTGGAACCAGCACAGGTTTAAGTGTCAACTCCTTGTCGGCGGGCACAAACCAAATATCAAGCGGATATCAAATGTTATGCAGCACTCTCTCTCTCTCACCTGACAACGGTAGGGGGGCGCGGCAGGTCGTGACGAATCTAACACGGGAAGACGGAGAGAGCACGAACATACGAAATCACAAGGCGGTAGGTCGATTAACGATTACCTATCCACGTACATATGTGTGTCCTCTACTCGTCACGATATGGACGATCTAGGCCTGCGTTCTGTATCGATGATAAAACGGTACGGCAACACCGAGAGACAACACGGTCCCAGAGGCGCGTGAGGGACGGTAACCACCATTGTCTCGCACATAAACACCTATTGCGCTACGTTGTCATTGCCTCGGCTCGACGGTTCGGCATGAACGCGTTATCTAAGGGTGCATGAAACAAACACACGCCGGTCAAGGTTTAGACCACCGACCAAGACATGAAAACAAATGGCAACACATCAACCGCTAGGACCACATTTCGAGCTGGTTTTCTCCTAACTGAGGGGTAGCAGGTAGCCAACAGACCGAGAGTAATCGCCCTTCGAGATACTGCTCATAGACGCATGTCCCGATGTTTTTACTCTATTCGTTGCTGAGGACGACGGCTTTGTGGGGTATGCATATAGGCGTGCTACCTTGCATGTTACAAGACCCAACGCCCAAAAACAGGGTTGTTAGTCTACAGTGTGATTCTTCTCCATACACAATATGTTCAATGCGTATCTACTTACCGGTAGGTTACTATTCATTACGATGAACGCTGACATTATCTTCACGTTTTTACCCTCGTAGGGAACCCCGCGTAGTTGTACGCATACAAAACCTCCGGACAGAGGCCCTTTGAGGTATTTGACACCAGAACGAGTGTTTCTACGTTGCCATGGTAACAAACCTGTCGGTTTGGTCACAGCGGTACACCCAGAGTATACACGCTATCTACTACACACACCTTTTCCCTCCAAGTGAGCACAACGCCGTTGTATACGGCAAGCTGAGTAGCAACTGTGAGGGCGTGAAAGTCAAACGTGGTCAAGGTCTCCGGGCGCCTGCCACAGGACGAAACGATACAGGTCACAACGCAACGATGGGTGTGGTTGTTGGGATCCACTCACCGCCCATCACATCTCATTGGCCGAAGGGCAACGGAACTCAACTACTCCAAGAGCAGTACGTTGGGCAGAAAGCAAGGTGGAACAGAGGTCGCACCCACCAGATATGCACTTCAGATTACTCCAACCGGGGTTCAAGTTAAACGTTGCCACACATATATTGGCCAGTAGACGAGGAAATTGCCATATTTAGTATAAAGAATCCGACGCAAGTCGATGAGGGAAGAAAGTGCTGAAACCTTCTCGCGATAAAAATGCAAGGCAAGAACCGTAGTGGGGGGGGAGGGAGAAGAGCCTACTTTGAGACCCCGGATCTGAGTTACGTCCAGGAAGGAGAGAGAAAGGAAGGGCAAAGATAATAAATGGGATGGACAAAGAAAAAAAGAAAAAAAAACTGCAAATAACCGCCAAAAACGATACGACAATGGTTGCATGTATGACGTTGTTTCATGAGGTACAAGCTCTGGCGATACCCCGGGGATACGCTCCTCAACAGGTAAATACCTAAAACAACATACTGCATAGCGTTACGTATCAGGATACGCAGGAGTACCCATTCGGCTGTCCTACGAGCAAAGCCGGCTTTATCCGCGCAACGGTGTCCGATGCCATACACGGTTAAGGGTTCACGGAATACTTCTCGTTTATCTGTTGGTGGAAACCAACGTATTATTTGTGTTTTAGCTCGGGCATCATCACTCCAGGTGAAGGAAAAAACGCCATGAAAAAAGTAGTAAGTAACTGGTTAGTTGAAAAGCCAAGATAACGCAGTGGTTCGATCCCTACTGCAGCACGCGCGGCATGGCGTGACTTCGCACCGTCTATTTCTCCCTTTTCCTGGCCTCCGTAAACTCACTGTCGAAAAAACACTCCCTTTAGAGGCACGAGAGAGGTACCCTTGTTGTCGAAGAAAGAGATAGCTGCCTGCTTGAACGGATCATCGGCGGTGATCGCTGATTCGTCGAGGGCCTCTTGCGCAACCTCTTCGTACCTGGGATTGGCGGAAGACACGCAACAACAGACCCGCCATGAAGCAAACGATCGTGGGATATATACATCGATGAACCATAGACCACATTCAAGGAATGGGCACAGCATTGGATTGATAGTACCACTCACGCGTAGAGAAGCCGAAGCAAACTAGCAGCCAAAATGTGAGGCTGTACAGGAAGACATTGTCACGGCGCACTTACACAAAACACAAGGAAACCACCCACAAAGCATTCTACTGTGCACACACAAGGTGGTAGACTACCTTGTGCTAGCATCAGCATCTCACAGCAAACCACTCAGAAACACAATACATTGTTACAACATGTCGTGATCAGCGGGAAGAAAACATAAATATCGATGCGGCAACCGTTGCAAGTAGCGCTTTCAAGGAAACCGCTATCCAACATGCACACCGCGTTCGTTGTACCTCTAAAACATCCAAACCAGAATCGCGGGGGGCTACAGGACTGGGCAGGTCATCCCTCCGACGCCACTACATTCAACTCCGCCACAGGCAAGCTTTACCGAGATATGTACTCCGGTGTGTTGAGTTGCCGTGAAGCAAAGGCCTCCTCGTCTTGTTTCGAGTTGAAGCCGAAGAACCGGGCGGTGACCCCGATGTGGGGAGTGACGTGCTCTTGGGTGGAGAGGTAGCCCAGGCCGTCGGATTCAACGAGCGGTTGCCACCGAAGCGGGTTCGTCAACTGTGGTAGGTCACGGTTTTCACGCAGTGCCAAACGAACGACGATTGAAAAGAGGAATACCTTACAAGGGTAGTGTCTTACTCTATTGGCCGAGTTCCTCGCATCAGCAGCTCAATGTCTCACCCGAAATATGACGTCGAAGAAGATTGTTCGCGCAGCACAACAAGATAGTCTATGCACTAGTCCAAAGACAAGCTAATCTCAGCGAATGTATCGTGCTAGCTGGAAGTTGCTCGCCTGAAGAGCTTAACCGGTCAGATAATATCAAGCCAACGTCGTGCTACCCCTACCATGCGCTGAGTATGAGGTGGGTGACAGTTTCGAGGTTTGAAGCGTTAAATGATTTGACTGTGTTTGGTATTATATTTAAAAGACCAAGCAAATGGTTGGCAGCGTATACTACGGATTTCGAGTGTCTGTCGACTTTCCAGTCACTAAATAGACCGGACGCTGCTTCTCGGAGAGCCGTATAGCGTTAGCACGGAAGCCCTGAAATTAGCGAATCATTGGTTTCTTTGAATGTTATTGCCAGTAATCGGTGTGCGGACAGTGTACATAAGGCTGTCGTCGTTCTGTGCCTGCAGTGCCTTTAACGTTTGATCGATGGCGAGACGACGTGAGCATACGTCAGTGCTTCGTTGCCTCGTGGAGACGCATGTAACGACAGGCGCACGATTCGGTAGAGGTGCGCCATGTTGTTTTTATGGGCTCCTCGCACGAGGAGATCCATACTAATACTAATACTAATCTAAGTAAAAACGGGTGTGGAGGAAAACAAAAGGTACTACTCGATGAACAAACCCCATGGCTTACAGCAGCATGTTATGAAAAAGATGTTGCAACACAGGAATGAAGTCTGACGATTGTTTTTTGTTAAGGAGCCCGATCATCCAAAAACCGTTTTAGCCAAAAAAAAGGTATATACCTCTATCGTAGCACGCATCGACAGGGGTGCACCTACGTTATTTAGGGGTCTGCTCCCTCCAGGAGATGTATGCCCGGCCCAAGCACTGCAGTCGTTACCTTGTAAGGGCTGTTCTGAGGTTCGTACGGCGTCCACGTGTTGCCTGCCGAGTCTTCAGCCGCGTAGTCGCTGAACGGGATGCGGTTGAATTCCCGGCTCTTGCTCCCATCGGCGTTCCAGCCGTCGTTCTCGAGCATGTACGCCGTCACCTCGTCGACGTACGCCTTCGCGAGCCCCCAGGGAGTGTCGGTGCTGGTGTCTTCCTGCATGATAACAGATGGCGAATGTCCCTGTTCCTCCATTACAAGTTCCAACTCCTCGGTGCAAAAGGGCAACGTTTCGATGCCGAAGTAAAATAACGTGTATGTGATGGTCACGCGCCGGTGCAGATCGAACAGGAACTGGGCGTCTGTGTCATCCTCGCCAGGCCGGCAGCGACGACGTGCATCGGACGCTTGATTGTCCCCGAAGATGTCCAGCGCCTTGGAGTTGGGGTGGAACATGCTAGACACCGAGAATAGCGCGGTGTCGAGTTCTGCAAGCCGAGCGACGACGACGGGCAGTGACGGGTTTGGGTGGAACCAACAAGCATGTGTTGAGAACCAGCTATGGTGCGTGTACGAAAGAAGTATCAGCATTAGGTCAAAAATGAATATGCCGGACTATTTGTACGATCCTCAACTATGAAACTGCCCAAAACCGTATTGTTTTAAAAACCCATTAGTATCCTACTTATTCATAGGGCTACAGCAGCGATGGCCGATTTTTCACAAGTATTTCCCTTGATTTTAGATTGGAAGGGTGCACACCTCGAGCACGCTTGATGTACATTGCCCCAGAAACTTGTTCCACGGCATAGACTCCACTGTGTCGCCGTCCACCATTGTTGCCCTTGTCAGGACGAACAAAGGTTGGTATCTATGGTATCTACGCACTCTCTGCTACCTCTGTAGGCTCGGCGCCTATGCCGGTGTGACCCCTGGGCATGTTATTACATAACGACGACCTCAGCGCATACTCCGAAATCTCGGGGCCTGTACGTTGTGTGGAGATGTGGGAAGGATGTAAAACAAGATGCTGATAGGGTGTTTAATGGTGGTTTGATTTTGTCAAAAAGCGAGTTTAAAAAAACGATGCTGATAGGTGTTTAATGGTAGTTTGGCTTTGTTAAAAAGCGATTTTTTTTTCTGCACGTGTATAGGTGTATTGCTGATAATAAATACGAATAACTACCTAGCGAGACGCATTCGCGTTCATGCTACGAGCAAATAATCAATACCCTACAACCAAGCGAATGCATCATACACAAGTCGGAAAAATTCTAGTTTTATCGTAGTATATGTACAGCCAGTCCTGCGACCTTCACTGTATCAGCCGCCTTTACTCTGCAACGACAACAGAGTTATCCCACGGTAGGGGAGCAGCAGGATTTTCTGAGCTCCTCACATGAGGGGCTCAATGTCTCACCCGAAACATGACTTCGGAAACATTCGTTCGCTCAACCCGACCAAACCTCCTAACAATGCGGTAATCCAAAAACAACTACCAGTATACCAGTAAATTAATAATAGTATCCGGTGGTTACTCACGTGAGGAGCACAACCAGCCAGAAAATATTGAGCCTAAAGGTGGTACCCCTACCGTGGAATTGCTCAACAACCGATGCCTCAAAGTCCGTCGCCTCTGATCCGGTTGATTTCCAGCAGACTGTATATTGACATATCGCTTATATGCTTTCTGTCCGCCCACTTTCTTCCTGTTGCGCAGATCCTCTTGTACCCTGCCCTCCTAGCTTGAGAGCAATCCCACGGTAGGGGCACCACGTTTAGGCTCAATATTGTCTGACCGGTTGTGCTCCTCGCGTGAGTAACCACCGGATACTATTGAAATTTTACTGGTATGTTTGTTTGTGGACTACCGAATTGGAAGCTTTGGTCGGGTTGCGCGAACTAATGTTTCGGAAGTCATGTTTCTGGTGAGGTATTGAGCTCCTTATGTGAGGAGCTCAGAAAATTCTGTTGCACCCCTACCGTGGGATGACTCTTGAGTACTTTCTACCATATACGGGAAATGCTTGCGTAGTCTCCGCAGGCAAACATTTTAGCGTGACAACATATTATTATCAAACGTCGCCGGTGTCCCATCAAACGTTGTCCTCCTTCTTTCAACGCCTACATCGGCAAAGGACACACACAAAGATCCGCATTAGACAAGTAGCCTCACCGTTACAAAAACACAAACGATTAGGAAGTGCTCAAACCGAAGATGTCGCTGTAGGGTACGTATACTCGTTGAAATCGCCCATTCTAAAAATGGAAATTGAGCCGGGAACAGCCTCCCTGTTTCTTTTTTTGTCGGTTTCCGGTACTGTACTACTGCTGACGTGTGCCACGAAAGGGGTAGCATGTTTTGGCTGATTTTGTCTCCGAATGATCGAGCGCCTTAGCCTAACATTGTCCGGTCTTTCATTATTGTGTTGCAATGTTTTTCATCGTTTATCGGGTAGCACTGTTGTTTTCATGAAAACTCATTTTTTGGATGTGATATACTGTAGGGCATCTCGTGTAACTCTGTTCAGATAAAGCATGGTGCACCTCTACCGTAGCATGCGTCTGCTGCTGCTGCCGTCGTCTAGACACTAGAAGTACGCATCAAATTGCACTTTTGCATTCATTCGTAGGAGATGCTGCTGGTCAGAAAAAAGGTTGCGACAGCAAGCAAGGGTGACAAAACTGGTTCAGAGGTACAACAAGACAGGATCACGGCGGCGTGAGAGACAGGGCATGCTCTAGACTTTGACGATTGAAACGTTTGCTTCAACATCTGTCCTGACACCTTCAAGCACTCCGTGCATCCTGTTGATTGTTCGGTCATTTCCCCCCGTGTTACTAGGCTTCAGTCCGTCCATCGAATGCTAGCGTTTCCACTACCCAATTCGCGTGCTATTGGCACGAAACTCCGAGTTAACGTAAATGCGCCAGGAGTGGTTTCTGGTGGCATACACCTACTGCCTGACTCACACAGTTCCTATACACACCCCTCGCGGAGCGTGCTTCTATGTCGCGGGAGATCGTCTAATTTGAGGGAATGTACGGCTATCCGCAATTCGCTGGCCGTCCCACATTTGGGGTGTTTTTGTTTTCTTTTTTAATTGTGTATCTTCTTTTATTCATACCGTTTTTCGTCACTGCAAGGCCCCGACGCCAACGCGTAGTCCTCCTTCAGCAAAACACGAACACGGCTATGTAGCGGACGGTCTAAATCTACTGTTGATGTGTTTTACGATGCTTACTCCCGCTGACTGCTCACGATACGAACCAGGCAAACTTGTATCCATGGGGCGTGTTACGTAGCGACGTATTTGCATGCACCTTGTATGCACCCTCTCACTCTTGACAGTAGAGTCCCCGCGAATGCACGCTGCTTTAGTACTGCAAAGGAAACACTGTCTACACATTGTCCAGGCTTCTTTGTGGCGATATCTTCTATTCAAATTATGGCCGGTCTACCATTATATGGGGGGAGGGGCGGCCAGTCATAAACCCTACCTCCTGATATACCTGCCGTGGACGAGGGCTCTGTTAGGGGTAGCACGTTTTGGTCAGAATAGGTTCTGGACGACGGAGCTTCTTAACCTACTTTCTTCGGAATGCCGTTTTATTTTCGACATATGATCGTTTTTTATACCAAGGCCATGGGATTGTAGATCGGTCTTTACTTCCATTTTTTACCACCATCGGTTTCGGGTGAGGTATATTGCGCCTCAAGGTAGGAACCTCATAAACAAAATAGTGCAGCCCTGCCTTCTTAGCATATACGATATATATGTGCTTTCTGTACGGGTAGGCCATGGGAGTTTTGGTCGAGTTTCCCATTCATTTATGGATCAACAAACAAACCTCCGTGTTTGGGTAAGGTAAATAGCTGATTGAACGATGAGCATTTTAAATCGCAGGTGCTACATACATATCGTACGAACACGTGCGGCACGCAACCATTCACACCAGAATCTCTACAGAATCTTTTTGTTATTGTTGTTGCGGTTCCTGTGTTGCTGTTGCCGCTGCTGTTGTTGTTGCAATGGTTGTTCTTGTCCCTGCTGCTGTGTTGCTGTTGGCATAGTCGTGCTGCACATCCAGACGCGCGTACAGTGCTTGCAGCGGTATTACTATAGCTCGTGCGGGCTAGACCGGCTCAACATGTTTACATCGAAGTTCATGCAAGGAAGTATCTCCCCCGTGGAAATATCCCTGGACGGACGATGTTTTGCCGCTTGTTGCTGGTGTTTCCGTGTGCGCAACTTGCCACTAAAAAACGTGAAAACAAACTGTCAAGTAGGCTGTGCGCCAGTAGGCACGATGTGCATGGCGTCTGACCGTGACCTATACTCGTATTGACAAACCTCAGGTCAGCATGGAATCCTAAGATTCGAATCCTCAGGATGGATTTGTTTTTGCAAACTTCACCGAAATGAGTGTAACAGCAAACCCGATGGTGTATTGGCCACTTGCGCCTACTCCTTACGCGAACGGAACCTAACCCGTTAAGAACTGGTCCCCCGTTTTTGGGGACAAACTACTTGAAATTAGTATGGGATAAGTGTTTCAGTTCTGGATGGCTAAGGTGCGGATATTAAACCCACAGATTCGAATCATCAGATGCGTGTTTCGTGCGCACTACGATGAAGTGAGTGTAACGGCAAGACTGGTGCTACGGTAGGTGGATTATGTATAGGTGCTTGCTTTTCACCTGCACAGAGCCACTCGGCCGAGTGACTGCTTTACTGAGTTGTACTCATAACTTGTTTTAATTCTATACAGTACAGGACACCTAATAAGAAACAGGACATCTGGTTCAGGCTTGATTTCTCATTTTCCTTACAAATCTCAGCCTGGCTTTCTTATTAGCCTGTTTCTTATTAGATGTGTCCTGTACTGTATATTGCACCGTCATTGGAGGTTTCTTTACGCAACGCCAATAAACTATGTTTAGGTCCTATTTTCAGTCAGATTCGGAGCCACTCGTTCAAGCGTCCAAACCCCGGTAGTGAAAATATGGGTACCCCCCCTATCACAGCACCAGTCGCAACCCCGATGGTTGAATTGCCACTTGCGCCTATTAGGTACGCAAACGGACGCCTGGTTGTGGATCTTGCCGACACTCACACCTCTTGTAACACGACAAGGCCAATCTTGACATAGACAGCACAACATTCGGCAGACGATATCACCAACGATGGTGTATCAAACCATAGTATACAAGGTACCCGTATGCTAAAGAAAACCGCCTGCACTAGCCTACTCAGTACACCAACAACAGCAGCTGTGTAAGGATGGCTGCAAATGCAGTGTGATACTGGTCACACGCCGAACTGGTTCTACCCGCGAACAAACCGCGCAAAGCGAAGAGGGCCATGATAACGAGTTGTTGTGTATACAGTACTGTAGAGGACACCTAATAAGAAACAGGAGATATGGTCCAGGCTGGATTTATTATTTGACAGAGGGTGCTTTCTACACTAATTTCAAGATAACGACCGCCGAATTTCTTGTTTTCCGTCAAATCTCAGCCTGGCTTTCTTGTTGACCTGTTTCTTATTAGGTGTTCCGTACTGTAGTTGAGATGGTCGAGAACGAATCCAGCACGATCCTTCGTGCAAATAGTCGGAAATGATATATTCGTGCGCACCGAAGCATCCAATCGTTGCCGTCTACTGACAACACCCTTGGTACCAGCACGACCCTAACGAGTAATTGTGTCTACAGTAGTAGTTGAGATGGTCGAGAACTTACCCAGCGCGATAATTGGTGCAAATTGTCGGAAACGAAATATTCGCGCGTAATGAAGCACCCAATCGTTGCAGTCTACTGACAGCGCCCTCGGTACCAGCACGGCCCTAACTAATGATTGTGTCTACATTAGTTGAGATGGTCGTGAACGTAGCAAGCGGGGTCATTCGTGTAAACCATCGGAAACGCTATATTCGTGCGCACCGAAGCAGTCTACTGACAGCGCTCTGGGTACTAGTACGACCCCAACGAAGGTAAGGTGGGGGGTCCGGTCCACGTGTCTCGTTCTCAATTTCGACAATGCAAGCGTAAAGGTACCCACATTATTTAAACACCTTACTCCTATGTCCACTCCCGCTAAGCTTTATCCACAATACTACATGTGTTGTCCTTGCTCCCTCCGTATTTTTAATATGCACTCTTTACGTCATATCCTTACGTCCTAAGGGCATCCAAGATCCATCCCCACGCCATCGGTGTTGGTCATCTCTAGACAACCCTATGACCGAAATAAAAACGAGCTTTCCACCAAGAAAGGGAAGCTCTGTCGCGACCGTCAGCTTGACATAGAGAATGCCGCATTGTAACACTCAAGACGGGGAGAACAAAACCAGTTTTCCTTGCGTGCCATGTACCGTGTTCAAAGTGCCTCTTAGAGTTGTGACGCGGCACGACCTACGTCACCAACGTGCAGGTACTGCAGTAGGTATTAGTCGGACGAATAGAGTATCTTGCTCCGGAAGTACTGCTGTGTCAATCATCGGGACCCAAGGATTTTACCGTACTCGTGGGAAGCGCTGTTGGATGCGGGATGCACTCGGTCAGTTCTAGGTGGGGCGCTGCTGTGTTCTCGGGAGAGGGCGAATCCGGCTCGCTGCGCTCACATGGTTCAAGCCGGCAAGTCGGCTGGCCATAGGCAGGCTTCCCCAGCCGACTTGAAGAATATATACTGGTGCTATGGTAGGGGGGTCGCTTTTATGTCCAATAGTTTCAGCGGATGAGAGCCATTCCGCCGACTGCAAATAGTCAGATAGTCGGTTAACGGCACTGGCTGGTGAATGATGAATCGCGAAGGCCCTTTGGACTCACAACTGTTTTTTGTGTTGCTCCCGGGAACAATACCGAGTTCAGTGCCCAGTTGGTTTTCCGTCTTACCTGTACTGCTGTAGACGGCTGTACTATGAATAGACGCATTACCTACGTAGTGCCTCTTCGTCGGCACTGACGGTAACGACGAGCGAGTGCACTTTATCAACAACAACTTCTTGCTGAATGTACAGGAAGCGTGAACCTTGTTATGAGATAAGGTACTGAATACACGCGAGGGACCGACGCACGTTCTCTGCTGGCCCACTGGTCGGGCTGTACGTTGGCGGAAGGCTAGAAAGCCTGTACCCGCATCCGTGCCCTGGGGAGAAACGGGCTGAGGGGTCGCTTGGAAAGTAATTGCGCCCCGGACGAATTGCTGTCAGTCGTGGAGTTACACCTAAGTCCGTGGCGCAGGTTGAATCCGGACCATTCGGTGTCGCAATGGGGGTGCATATTCGACGGATACACATCCAACAAAAGCCGTGACAGCACATACATGAGATAACTGAAAGCCCTCTCCTTGCATGCAATGCAAGCTTGCGCATTATCCAAATCAAACGCGGCGTGTGTCCTAAATGGAGATACGTTCAGTACCGGGAGTTGGTGTGTGTACCTTACCCGGACGCCGTGTGTGCTCTTTACATGTAACGGTTTATGGTTGCTCTGCACACCATTTAAATATTCGACGTTGCCGTATGTTTGTGTAAAGTTCGATAACCAAAAAGCGGCACACCGGCGTGTTTGACACCATTTGACGGTACAAAGGAAATCACTCATAAGCGGCACCATCCGTCGGCAGTACCCATTGACCTATAAGCCCCTCTGTACCGAAAAACGCTGAAAAACATAAGAGTGCACATATTTCTTGCGTTTAGTGTCTCGCGTTGGCTCTCATTGTTTACATATTAAGAGCAGGTATAAATATAAATATATACATGTATTGCATGACATAAAATAGAACCTGTACGAGCACGAGCGGTCGACGCATCACACACAACAGCTCGCAAAGATGAGCTTCGACAGTATCCTCGATCTCACAGCTACTGCTTGTCTTGTTGTTATTATCTCTGACATCTGTCAATCAATGTGTGTGTAGCATGAGCCTCGACATTGACCACTCATAATCATTCCGAAAGAAGATAACGACACAAACAAAGAAGCGTGCTCTGCACAAAATCTATTAACCTCTGACACGTTCGTTAACATGACGCAGGCTACGATAGACGTAGCCATTTTTGGCTGAAATGTTTCGGTCTTTCCATTGTTGTAGTTAGGCCAAGGTATTGTTCATCGGGTAGCCTTTTTTTCCCCCTCCAGGCTCAGGTTGTGGGAGGGGAATAGGGGGCTCCTCAGGTGACTACCCTCAGAAAAATCATGGTGCACCTCTACCGTAGCATGTGTCACATGTGGAGCGGGGTTCCGTGATTGCCAACTCTAGAACCAAGTAAGAGAACTGATACGCGACTCAGGCGCTCATTTTGAGGACCGTTCGAGCACTAGACCCAACATCGGCGATAATATATTCAAACGGCGGGGACTTTGTTCATCTTTCCACTGCTACTGTAAGTATGTGGGTTAGCTAAATATATATACATGAGCTGTGGCGATCCGAAGCAAAGCAAAAATATTATCCAGAATGGCGCAACAACCACCACTAACCAAGGGCACTCGGAGCTCGCTTTGCGATTGCTCCACCAGTTGAAAGGCCCTTCCTATGTTTTTGTATGAATTACAATGCGCCGAAATCTCCGACCCGAACTGCGAATTTTATACGTAGGTCACAACAAAACGTAACCACGACCGGCCCCTTCGCAGTGCCAATTGTTTGGGGGGGTAGATTGCGTTGTAGACAGCTCAGCGAATTTTCAGAAGACGATCAACATCTCCGATATTCAGTCGATTACGGTGATCATATAAATATGTTGAAAAAATCTTTGCTTGTTGTTTTTCGGAAACAGATCCGAAGGACGAAATTCGAACAAAGCCAGAGGGGTTTCACTTTCTTCGTGTCCTCCTCTGCCTTACGCAAGTTATCGCACGGTATACATATTCATACATGAAATAAAAAACAAAACGTGACTGTCGGGGAGTTGTCTCTGTCCTACAGTATATATCGAGCCAAACCTTGGAACGATATATACTCGAAGTAAACATAATATATATATTAGATTTATATATATTTGGCGCGTTACGCGCGGTCCCTACCATGTGCTCCAGAGTTTTCTATACCACGGAGCAACAACAAACAATTCACCAGAGCAATGCCAAGAGTCCGAACACAACGTTTCCTTGGGTCACCCGCCGCTTGTCGGAGACCCTTTTGAATTTGGGCTCCGGCGTGCCCACCTCGTGGTAAAACATAGCCACAAACGAGGAAGCAAGGTGTCCCCATGACAAAAATACATCATGCAAGTCCCCCAATCGAGTTTGTCCGCGATCTTTACATGGTTACACGCTCGAGGATCGCAGTTGTGACTAGTTAATATGTTTGTTTGCAAACGGAACAACCTTCATTTTAAGCCAGCCGGACCAACGCCTACGCAAGGATCAAAAGACCAAGTAAGATCCACGTTTGGAGTGCATGTATACCCCACCCCCCTATCAAAAACAATGTCTCCGGCATCCGCCAGGTGTCCCTTCCGAGGGGCCCCCGGCAGACCGCCAGGGACATCGGCGGGTCAGCTGATATACCCCGCCTTCGACTTGTGGGGTCGAACCAAAGGCCCGCCGTCTAAACTTTCCGCTGGTGGTCGCTTATAAAATAAAGAAGACGCCCGCTAGGATTTGGGAGTAGCGTTTTCTGGCCAAATAGTTAGGACCGATAGGGACTTTTATCGAAAGGAACTACTCAGTATATGTACAATGATGGTGTTGAATATCGAAACTCTATGAGTTCCGGTACGACAACAGAGAATAAAGACGATTAATTATCACGATAGCGATGGTGATCGTTACCGAACCGATCCGCGAACTTTTCGATAAAGGATGACGGCGACGATGAACGAGGCGAAAACCCGCCCCGCACACAGCCTACAATCCACCAGTCTGAGGATTGTTCGTTTTCGGTGATTACTATAGGTACGAGCCGGTAAATCCGCGTCTAAAATTATGGACGTCTGAACGTGGAAGGTTCTGCCGTTCTATGCGACGTGCACACGTCGATGCATTAGAATGATCGTGCGATCCATGTTTAAATTTTACTTGGTATGTGCTGGTATGGGAGTAGGCCAGAACGAGTTTCTACCGCACATACTCCGCATATATTTGGTGTGAAACAAAACATCGTGGGACGAAAAAATCGGCAGATGGAGCCAAGAGACACGCCAAGGGCACCCGGGAAAACAAATGCGCGACCACCCGCCCGCAGGACGAAAAACCTAATACGACCGTTCTGTTATTCTGATAAATAGTCGTACTTTTTACACGCTTTATGAAGTTGTGAACATTATTACCTTGCGCAGCCAAGGTCTTCTTGTTGTTCTTTCTACTGATACATCCACGGTCAACGTACGTTCATTCTGATAGAGAAACGTCCATAACGCAGCCACCACTACATATCGTTTCCATCCATTTAAAAGGAATACATCCACTATAATACGCTTACGTAGCTCCATGCAACGGCCTTGAAATACCGGTAATTACCTCATAAGCCACCTTACTAGATCGTGTGCACAGGGTCGCGGTTGGTGGTCCTGACGAATCGGCCAAGCTCTGAAAAGTTGGCTGTGGTAACATTTTACGTCTGACTCGGGCCAGGTTAGAGGTAGCACTTTTGGCCGAAAACGTTTCTGAATGAAGGGGCTCATTAACCCAAAACCGTCGAAAATTCCATTTTAATGTTGCGATATTGTTTGGTGGATCGTTAGGCCATGATATCTTGCATCGGGTAGCGCTTTGTTTTAATCCACAATCAATTTTTGGTCGGGGTATAGAGCTCCTCAAGTGTTCGGGCGGGGAAAAAGCATGGTGCCCCTCTATCGTAGCATGCGTCGTCTGTCGACAACGATTGATGGCGCTCGTCACATCGTGTGTCCGCGATCGGCAAGGTCGAGTTTCAGTTTTTCTAGAGTTTGGTGTGACATAGACTGTATGGGAAAAGCGAAACAGGGAATACAAATATCCAAAAACTGCAACGTATCGGATTACTAAACAAGTCCATTTTCACTTTTCCCATGCTATAAATAGGGAAAAAGATGCCACACAGACGACCCTCCACCCTCCGGAGCCCGGGCACACGATCTGATTAGCGCACTCGTTTTTATACACATGAAGGGAATGCTACGACCAGCATTTCACGGCTTAGTTCGTTGAACTTAATGTTTGTTCGAAGCCGCAAACAGGTTTGTGCGGCAACGCCTAGCCGGACCAAACAAGCCCGTACCTCACTGGGAAAACGTCGGACAACCACGGAGGAAATACCATTCACATCTATATCTACCTGGTGGAGTCGATTTCTGCATGGGGTAAGTTTTGAATCGAAGGTCTTGGGGGTGAAATCGGTTCCGCCACATAGTCTTTCTCGAAAAAAGATGGGTCAAATAAATGCTTTTTTAATCAAATTATCCCTTCCGAAATCGGCGTGTACGGGAAATTCCGAAGTTGAACCGTTCTTCCTTGTCTCCACCGACGAAAAAATCATAAAGTACGGAGAAGTTGCGCACGAGCTCGGAAGACGCCCTAATAATTGGTTATGGATCCGTTTTGATATGGGTTGAATGGCGTTCGTATTCTGGGTAATCATGAATAGGGGAGGCCTATGCACCCTTGTCGTGCCAGAAGCCACCACTCACTCATCTAAGATTCATGTAGCAGTCTCTCTCCTACTTCTGAGCTACACGATGATAGTAAGTACCACCAAGAAGTTGACTAATAGGCAGACCTGTCGAGGGACTATATATACTCTGTGTCTCACCCAGTCGCCTCAGATTTGGCGTCTTTCGACAAGTCATCAATTAATTAGTTGCATCCAACCATAACCCTGCAAACAAAATGAAAATAATGAACCGCCGTAACAACCACAGTCAATACTGCTGTATAGCTACCAGTTCTCCAGAACATGGTGATCTATACAGCCGGTGTCATGCACAATTTGTGCATCGTACCAAGTATTCCGTTTCGGGAAATCGACTACATATACCAGAGGAATAGTGTTGAAACAGTTCCAGTAGTACGACATGTTTTCTTTTTTCTGTAAAAGGAATGTAGTGTGGAAACCGTTTTAGTATGTAGAGGAGTTAGTTGGTCATTTCGGGAAGCTGGCCAGCCACATTCCCTGTTTTTATGTAGGAATTACTGTAATGGGGAAACACATACCAGGTCGGAGTTAATATGGCATTTCAGGGAGGAGACCCGGCCACAAAAACCCTGTTTTTCATCTAGGAATTAGCGTCTAAACAGTCTACAGAATAGGCGTTATAGAATGTTAAATCGAAGAGGGGACCCCGCCACGTTATCTGTTTTTATCTGCAACAGGAATTTATGCGATACGGTTTTTGAATAGCCTCGGCCACGATATTGTCCACACCTCTGAAGCGTTTGCCACAGCCTGTCGTGGTGCCAAAGTGCTCCGTTCGTGCTGCCAGCTGCTAGCGATAGTGTTGGGTGGGATGGTTCTCTCCTTCCCTGCTGTTTGACGCTGTGTCGCCTGGTTTCCTGATAGGCGTTTCTCTTTTCTCTTTTTCGTTGTTGTACTTATCGTGGTCGTTTTATGGTTGTATCGCTATCGTCACCTAAATACATTTTTTTTCACTGGTTGTTCTCGTTTCGTTACGAAACGGTATTGCCGAACGCTTCTTCTGTACGATATCCCCACAACTAACGACATTAGACATCTTTCAAACAAGCTAAACCAATCGTATAAAGTTGGATACAGGCAAGGGGAAGGGGTGGATGAAATCCACGAAGCAGTTTCTTGGGCTACGACGTAGTGATGATTAATTGATTTCAACCAAAAGAGGGGCCCGGATCACACAACCCGACCGACAGTATAAATACGCGCACAATATTTTTCGCAACCGTTTACCAAGAAGGGAGATCACAATTTCCGCGCGGAAATATTTTATTGCGACACCCGGCCCCCGTTTAGCACATTCACCAAGCCTACTATACAACGCCATTTTTTCTTTAGTGCATTATACCAAGATTCACGAGATTAATTCGTTTTACAAACGAAGGACACGATATAGAGATGTGTTGAAAATTACATGTTGGTGACATCGAAAAATAATATACCAAGGTATACCGCTAGCTGTGCCCCAAGACTATAAAACACCGTTGGTTATCGATATTAATACGCCAACGGTCCCTTTATTTCCGTCCCGATAGGCAAGTTTGTCAACAAGCCGCGGCACAGACAGCTTTATTTTATACACCCGGCGCACCAGGCAAAAAAGTGGAAGGTTGAAAGAGTGGAATCTGCGGTTTATGGCGAGGTATCTAATCGTTTAGGCATGCTTGAAGGAGGGGATGGGAAAATGTTAATCAAGTCTCGGTATCACGGTGTTGTTGCAGTTGGTTGAAGTGGAGAGACAGAGGTTGGGAAAGTTTGAGACGGTAAGGAAGAAGACAATATATAGTGTACGGGACTTACAAGTGATTTTTTTCTTGACCGAAGAGGCCCTTAAGGCGTGTAGCGAACAACACAAAAAAAACCACCGCTCTCTGCGTGCAGTACAAAACCCTGAGCTACAGCTGTCGTGCGGTATTAGTAGTACCGTCTATCACGGAAGAAAGCACACCCCGCGCGGTGTTAACACTTTGACCAAACACTATGGTCACCGGGTGTGTTGTTATAGTATATAACGTACCCTCGGTGATCACAGGGTGTGATATCTAACATACTCCCGGTGATACTTATCATGCGCGGTAGCCCCACAGCTGCGGGGTGTGGTATTGAGGGCGTGTGGTAGCAGTTGTGATAATGCTACGAAAGGGGCGTTAAAAGGCCTCGGGCAGACTGCAGATGGTGTGATAACAAGAAACCTCTCTTTCCAGCCGATGCCCTCAACAATACACCGTACCAGGTATATCAGATATAGCATTACGCGCTGGTTTGTTTTCGAGGTAATGCTACAATGACACGCGACAAGTCCCGTGACTGGCCACAAACCCACTATAGTATACACCGGCGCCGGTGGTTGGGGCATAGGGCACAGTAGGTGTTGTGGGTGACTGGTACCCACCAGGCCGTGTGATTACTTTGGCGTTTGATGATGTTTTCAGACGCACCTCCGTAGGGGGTGTGGTATTCAACGTACCCCCGGTGATAAATTCGACGATCAAAAACAGCCCAAACAATATATCACCGGGTGTGCTCATGTAGGGGTGTGTGGTATCTAGGGGGGGGGGGGGTGATTTCTTCCGTATTATACGGTATTCAGTTGGTATTCAGTTTTCATCCGACCCCTCGAAGATCTTTTGCTGGACGACCAGTTGCCAGTTCTCCCGCTGTCTACGACGTACAGCAAAACAACCCATCCAATCGACCAATGACGCGAATAGCACCTGTATACAGCAATCAATATGTCCCTGTATACAGCAAATAATCTGTATATTCAATGGAGCGTATTGCAACATAGCATCGCAATGCGTATGCCAGGGACACCAGGTGCTGCCTACTTCGTACGAGCTGCTACCTACCAGGCGTAGTCTCTGTCAATGACGACACATCACAGGGAGATTGGTTCGCTTATTTAATTACCGTTACCTTTGTACGTCGTATACGTACGTATTGTCCTATACTAGAGGTGTTAATACAACCTGTCACGAAATGATCGCACATCAACACTGCTTGCTGTCGACAGCTTTCGTTTAAATAACAGATTTAGCAAGATGTACTCGTACGTACTCGTACGCGTCTGGAACCACCCAATCACCCACTACTATCTATAGTAATATTAACATTACGGTGACCCATAATAAGCAATTGATACTACTGCTGTAAGTACCCCAAGCGGAAATACATTATTCGTATCTTCCCACAATGTTCATTTGTTTTTGTCATGCATTTTCGTGCTTTATTGAGAAAACAAAGTCAAGTGCATCTGGACTAATTTCATCGCAGCTACAAAGAAGCACGCAGCAGGCGTTTGTAAATCCGTGGTTAGGTTCTACAGAAAGCTGGGGACTCCAGCTTTCCCACCGATCCTACTCGCAGCCGAGGGTATGAAGTTGCCGGTGAGGCACTGATCGTTGGGGGGGGGTATGGCTGTAGAGTGTGGTGTATGACTGTAGAGTGAGCGCTCTACATGGTAAGCAACAGCGAGCGGCACCCGCAGCAGCAGCAGCACAGCAGCTTCTTCCTTCTGCTACTGCGGTGCTGCTACTGCTGCCGGTCGGTGTGTTTCACTCTTGTCTCTGTGTTTATCACCGCAAATGCCTTTCTTCGCTGTGCGTGGTGCGCGATCGGCATCACGCCAAACTAAAAACCACAAAAATACGACATAAAAAAACACAACAACCAGATACGTACGTCACATATGTATGCACGTCTGTCTATAGCTGGGGTTTTTTTTCTTGGTATTTTTACACATCATAATTGTGCGGCACAGCCACAAGTATGTAAGTTCAAATATACCGCACATACACATGCGCACATACAAAAAGTCAACAAGTTTGACAGGGAATCGTTTCTTCGTACACTACGTAAACATTGCACAGCCTCCGCAACAGCACACAGTACATAATAACATCCTGCATGAAAACATATAAAACCCGCAAGTACGCGCGATCGACGTATATCACAATCAGCTATTAATAGCAAATATGTATGCATGTATGCGTTTCGATGAAATCCTCGATCGCACAGCTGTTTTGTTTATTATTGTTGATATATGGTGCATATTCCCTAATGGTTTCGGGGACGAACTACTGTATGACGCACCTTCGACGCATGCTTCGATCGAAGTGCACCATGTTTTTTTCTGGACCTCCTCGTTTTAGTAGCGCTCTACCTAACCCAAAAACGATCCCGGAGTAAACCAAACCTAAGTGCTACCCGGTCAACAATCCCATGGTCCTACAAGTATACCACGAAAAATAATTCAACACACAACAAACTTGAAAGAGTCCGACGATTTTGAGTTAAGGAGGTCGATTATAATGAAAAGGTTTCAAGCAAAAAATGTCGCCTATATCGTGGCACGCGCGTCCCACGGGAAAGCCCTACGCGCATACCACGGCCTGCGAGACTAACTCCAAGTAAATGATGTCCCACCATAGACGCCTGGTACGATGATAGAGGTATAGGTATACCTTTTTTTGGCTGAAACGTTTTCTGAATGACCTAGTAAAGGTTAAAGGCTCCTTAACCCAAAATCGTCGTAATTCAGTTTTGGCGTTACACTTTTTTTTTCGTTGTATATTTAGGCCATGGGATAGTCCCTCGGGTACGTACGTACTGTAGTACGTTTTTTTTTGCATTAATCCAAAGTCTGATTTTGGGTGGGGTCATATAGCTCCTCAAGTGACTAACTTTTTTATTTTTATATTTTTATAATCCTCCGGCGGATGGGTAAAAATAAAGCTTACGCCCTCCACACTTCCACGTCTCACTGCGTGTCGTGTGTCAATTAACTCCATGCCCCCTCGGAAGTATCAGCCCTTGCTGCCTACTACTAACCTCAAACACAAAAGGATGCACCTCTATGGCAGCATGCATGCGTCTTAATAGTGCATGATGAGCTGTGGTCACGTCAAAGAGTCAATTTTGCTGCTATTATGGGGGACCATATAATACTAAATAGAACCTACGGTGTACACGAAAACCTATATATTTACCTATGTTTAACAAAAATATTTGGTCCTATTTACTATGTGTGATGGTCCTTCGTAATGGCTGTAGAAAACCTTTACATCGTACAACATCACTATCATCAGTACCACAGACAGAGTCCCCGGTTCGGCCTTACCTCCATTTCCGACAAACAAACCCGAATAATCGATTTACTACCAGATACCACTTAGTGTACTATACTACTGCTGTTCATATTTCCGATCAACCTGCCACGGTACGTACATAGGAAAAGTAACCCCATGCCACATGCATTATGCAACGCTCCTTCCACTGTACATTAAGGATACCAGATACAGTAACACGTGTTATTACATTTATTTGCCATCTGACATTTGCAGCGCTTTTGTTTCCAACTTACACAAACATCTACGAGCTGGTCTGGCTTAGGGGCTGTCGTGACAGTTATTAAATGGTTTTTCGCAGCGCAGTTTTACGAAATTGAAACTGAAATTTTGACACGTGATTCAGAGCGCATTTATCCAGGCCGTCAAGCCAGCTCCAGAAAAAAAAAAGTTGACAAGCCGTTAGAGTGAAAATCCAAGATGGAATCGACCGAAAGATACGTATTATATGCGCAGTAAATTCTTTTATATGGACCTCGTACGTAGGTCACGGGAACAACTACCAGTCGTCGGCTTAATGCGTACACACGTTTTTTTATTATTTATTTATTCTTTCTTTTTTCCATCCCACATTTATTATCTTCGAACTTCTGTCTTTCTCCCTCCCTAGTCGTACCTCAGATCCGGGGTCACAAAGTAGGCTCCTCTCCCTCCTCCCCCACTACGGTTCTTGCTTTGATTTTTATCGCGCAGAGGGTTCAGCGTTCCAAACACTCGTCGATCTTCATCGAATTTTGCTAACTCACGCTCTCCCGCTTTCAGCTAGTCAATATATTTTTTGCGAGAAAAAGTTCCTACAAGTATGCACTCGGGGGGGCTCGAACTCACGACCTTGACGCTAACAAGCTTTGCGGTTACCTGCTAGCCCACCGGGGCGACCGGTCTCTTTGTAGTCAACATAAATGTACATTTGTAATATACATATCATACGTATAGTAACACTGGTTGTACAGCAACCGGTAGTTTCGTGTTGTTCAAACACAAGCATATATATGTGTATTTGATAGCATACACCAACAGTAGTGCAACTACAGTAGTAGTCCTCCATCCACCAAAAAGCACACAACAAGTTGATATCCGGCTTCAGGCGTTTCAGTGGAATTGATGAGCTACGTATGTATATATTTCTGCTGCGAATTCATTTTGGCACGGTATGGCTTACATTTTTGCAATGGGGGGAAAACAATTTGGGGTGTCTTCATTAAATCAGGTAGTTAATGACTTGGGCTATTTCGGGTGAGCATAGTAAATACATAGGACCTATGGTACAGGCGAAAACCTGTAAGTACATTAATAACAACATTTGGTCATATTTGCTATATATAAATAGTCCCCCGTAATAGTTTGGATGATTTGATTTTGACCAAAGAGGGACACCTTGTTACTACGTATATCGACAGCTAAGAGTAACGCAAACCAAGTACTATAACATTTTCGTGAGGTGATCTTCCACTATTATTATAATACCGGTCGCCCCGGTGTGGGCTAGCAGGTAACCACGAAGCCTGGTAGCGTCGAGATCGCGAGTTCGAGCCCCGCCGAGTGCATGCTCTTAGGTACGTTTTCTCGCAAAAAAATATCTTGACTAGCGGGAAGCGCGAGAGCGTGAGTTAGCAAAATTCGATGAAAATCGACGAGCGTTGGGAAGGCTGAACCCTCTGCGCGATTAAAACAAGGCAAGAACCGTAGTGGGGGAGGAGGGAGAGGAGCCTGCTTTGTGGCCCCGGATCTGAGTTACGAATGGGGAGGGAGAAAGACGGAAGTGCGAAGATAATAAATGGGATGGGAAAAATAAAAAAATAATATATACGAGTATATATATACAGAGACATTGGAGCCTGTCCTGTGAGTACGTACAGTATAGATCACGGCTACCCACCTAAAAGGTTCCTCATGGCGATGGGGGTCTCCAGGCTCGCCTGGCACTCGGTGAACGTGGCACCGACGGGGTTGGTCACGTTGAAGTTGTTCTTCAGGGACACTCTAATGACGTCCAAGTCTAGAAAGCGGTCGGGATCCAGGGCTCCCGTGGCGTTGCTTTCGATACCCTGGAGTGGTACACATGTTCGAGCAGTAGCAGTAGTATGGGTGCCGGTCCTATCGGTAGCAGAGCTCGACGTTGCGGACGTGGCGGCCACCACTCCTTGCCGGGAGAGCAAGGCGGCGAAGCAGCATATCACCAGCAGCAGCAGCAGTGGCGGTGGTCGTTGAAGCCGCGGCCGTGGCGTTAGCACTCCGTGGGCGGTGCTCATCCGAAAAGCGAGACACGTACGTAGTCAGGTGCGGGAGCGATGCCGTGATTGCTTGGTTGTTTGATGACTGGAGGAGTGAGAGCGTGTGTGTGGGGGACAACAACAGGCAACCATCTCCCTCTGCACGTATATGTATCATATATAGGAGTTGCACTTTTTGTCTCTACATGTTTCGACGGCTCGAGCTCCTTCACAGCGGCCACCTATACTACTTGGAGATACGTACGTACCAGGTACATATGCATATACGTACCGGTTGATGTGTGTACCTTGTAACTACTGCTGTACAGTACAGCTAAGAGTAGTAAGATTCCTTTACTCCGAAGAGCGTAGCATGTATGTTGGCAAGCGCTATGGACGGCATGATAATAGTATTCCGAACCTACACTCTACCCGGAACCGTCAGCAGGTACTGCTGTAACCCCCCTACGTTTACCCACCGTATTGAGCTATGATTGCCATGTTCCGCCGTTACAGCATGTATGTATGATACGATGTATGATACGTTGTATCACAGACCAGGAAAGAAAAATTCCGTCGTACTCGTACATACGTTGTATCTGTATGGTTGTGGAATGTTCTTCCTTTTTCGAACACAACTCTTCGACCGAGCACTTTTCGGCAAAACGCTAAGGACGCCCTCTCCGGAATCCCGTCCGGGCACATTTGTCAAGGTTTGAGCTCGATCCGACCACTGCTGTAGCTCGCGCGGCAAGCGCTCAGAGTTTTATTTCCCCGCGGGAGTGGATAAGACGATTCCCCGGGTTCTCTGCACCAGGCCTTATATTTGTATGTACGCACCCGTGAATGTGTCTGTTTTTCACAATAAACCTTCCTTTCTACCCGTCGACATCCAGCACACTCAGTGTCCGTGCCGATTCTTCGTCCTAAAAAGGTACCAGTTATGTGGTCACAAAACTACGCCACAGAGAAAGCCGGTCGCCCCGGTGGTCTAACTGGTAGCCACGAAGCCTGTAGGCCCGGATGTCGAGGGTTCGATTCTCCCCGTGGAGGTGTTTATTCTCTAATGACACCGTCTGTCGAGAGCGCATATTATAGCGTGGGTAAGCAAAATTCGACGAGAGTTGACGAGGGAAGAAAGTGCTGAAATCTTCCCGCGATAAAATGCACGGCAAGAACCGTAGTGGGGGAGAAAGGAGAGGAGCCTACTTTGTGACCCCGGATCTGAGTTGCGACTATTAGTAGGGAGGGAGAAAGACGGAAGTGCGAAGATAATGAATGGGGTGGACAAAAAAAAAAAGAGATACTACGCTCAGTGCAGTAAGCAGAGCAGACAATGCAATGCCACGTATACGACAGGCAAGACCTACCCTGCTAGCAATCCAGGTGCATGGGAGAGAAAAAGAGGAAAAAGAAAAAAAGCGAAAAGGAAAAATAATATAAAGTAAAGATACTGAAGCAAATCAACAAATCAAGCAACCAAACAAAAGCATGACAAGATGAAAGAAAGTGTCGTGCTTCTCCCAGAGGAGATGCGACATCCAATAAAAAGTAAACCAAATGAAATGAAACGAAATGAAATGGACCGAAAAAACAGCGCCAACAGAGCAAGACTAAGAACGACAGGAAAGGACAGGCAGCCGGAGCACACCAAAAACACCTTCCAGCCAGCCGAGGCAGGTTTGTGCCCGTAGTACAGGCAGGTTCTACCAGCTAGTCGGTCTGGTACTGGTACCTACTCTGTTTGCTGTTTATTTCCTGCTTTCGTCCGCCGCGGTTTCCCTACGAATCCCCCACCCTTCGTCTCCATTCCCTTGGGCGCCACCGATACAACGGATACGTGGCACTTCCTACTCAGTTATTTTTCGTTCTCGTGTCACACACGAGAGTCCACTGGAAAGAGAAGAGGAAATAACAAAAACGTACGCACCCGTGAATGCGTCTGTTTTTCGCCCTTTGAGGTGAGCTCATGAGCACACAGCCCAGACATATACCCGTATACTACATAGAAGGTTCTCCGGGGGGCTATTCCCGCCGCACCTGGCCCCTTCGGGGGTCAGGCCGGGCCAAGATGCTCAAGTCTCCGGAGTAGTAGCAGCAGGGGCTGATACTTTCGAGGGGGCATGGAGTGAATTTTACACACGACACGAAGTGAGACGTGGAAGTGTGGAGGGCTTAAGATTTGTTTTTACCCCATCCGCCGGAGGATTGAAAAAAAAGAATACAAAGAAGGTTGACACCAGAACACGCAGAAAGTACAGTTTTACAACGCTGCTGCGCATAGGCACCACCAGCACGTAACACCCTGTGTGTATGACACGCCCATCTGATATGTGCTGCTGTGGCTAGCTGTGTTTATCGGGGCCTGCGGTCCGTATAATCCGCCAGCTACCTGTCTGTTATGTTGCCGTGTATAACAAACAACGCCCACTCTCGCTGGAAATGATAGAGCCGATTTGATTAAATATAAGAACCTCAACTAATTGTCGTTGTCTTTTCGACTATTTGTGTTGCTTCCCAGGCGCTAACCTCATAAATCTACGAGGCATCAAATTGAAAGAACGCAAACATCGTCGCAACAGCGTCTACTCGTAACAACATCACGAATGCAGCAGGCGTGCGTGTTGCCGGTCAGCCGCGTGTTCTTGTGGCTATTAACAGTTGCTAAATTGGAGGTTTGCACCCATCCGTCATCACAACCTCTCTCTGTTCTGTGCTGCAGGGCACACATGATGTGCGTGAAGGCGTGTGGCGCGCGTCTGACGCGCACCGCGACAGATAATACTCCTGTACCGATACATGATGAGCATATGCATCTTTGAAAATTTGGTAAAGCACACCACATGCTGCCCCATTTTGGATTCGAAGGCTTGATTTCGATCTCCGGCCACTGCATTCTTAGTGTATTTTTGTTTCCATCATTTTTAGACGGGCGATCTGCAGGAGTTTCACAACGCTATGCACACGCCTGCCTGCCGTCCGTCAGCAGAGCAGGAAGCAAGTCGCCCGCTTTCGGTAGTTTGTCCGTGCTGTATTTCTGTGAGTCACTACTAGTAACTGTACTGTAGTTGCTTTTTTATCCGACCCTGCGATCTGTAGAACTAGGATTTTTTTCCGCTGTGTGGTACATGCGTGCTGCCACAGTTACAACAACATTACCGATGTTGCTGTGTTTTGCCGCAAGATACAGCAAAAACAGCAGCAGCAGCAGCAGCAGCAGCAGCAGCCGCAGCGACAGCAGCAGCGGCAAAGCAGTGATGCGGTTCTTGTAGGCAGCCGAGAGCGCAGCCTGTCCACAGCCGACAGGGTCAGGCGCTGCATATACACACAGCTACAGGAGATTATACATACATAACGAAGCGAATGAATGCAAAAAGCTTCGGCCGACACTAAAGGGACGCGATATCTATCGATCTCGTCAAATAATCCTTCGAACATCAGGTGAGGGGTTAGTGGTGAACGATGCACCTTTGAACCCCGCACACCACAACCAAGTAAGTTTTGGCCCAGACGCAAATATCTACCAGGTATTAAACATCGATACCCACACTAAAACCAAGTCATTTTTGCCCGCAAACTAACAAAATCAAGTCAAGTTCGACCCCCCGCACAAAAAAAAATCCCAATTCGATGTCCAAACAAACACCAGCCGATTTCGATCTCCCACACTAAAACATGTTGATTTCGACCCAAAGACTAAAACCAAGTCAAGTTCGATCCCTATCGTCAACCCAAGACAGTTTCAAGGCCCCGACACTAAAACCAACACCCATACACGAACAACAGGTTCATTCGACCTTAACACCAGAATCAAGACAAGCTCGATCCCAGACAATTTCGATGCGCTGACATCAAGAACAGGTCAATGTCAACCACAAAAGCACAAAAAAATAGTATATTCGACCTACACAAAAGAACAGTTAATTTCGATACAGACACTATTGATAAAACCATTCCTTTTAGGCCACGACATAAAAAAAGAACAAAAAATCGACCTCCCACACCAAAACCAATCGAATTTCGATCCTTCACACAAAATGCAAGGTAATTTCAACCCTAACGCTAAGACCAAGAAACAATCGATGTCCCGATAGCAAAAACAAGCCAACTTCAACCGCCCACACCACAGCCAAGTATTTTTCAAACCACACAGGAAAATAAACAAATGTATTTCGACCACCCGTACAAGAACGATCACGCACACAAAGCGCAAGTAAATTTTAAGCTCCAACGCATAAACGAATTCAATCTGACCCCACATTAAAACAAGTCACGTTTCCCCCGCACAAAAACTTCAATTCAATTTCAACCATCTACGCAAAAACCAAGTCAATCTTTGATCCCCACACTAAACCCAAGGTGTTTTGGCCTCCCCACAAAAACCAAATGGATATCGTACGTAGGTGTGGTCGAGAGTTTCAGCCCCTTCTTCGGTGCATCCCTTTATATTTCTTCAAATGTTGACCCTTCGTACACTGTACGAACGCCGTGTCTCGTTTGTCACGTGTGCGTGCATGTGCGGTGTGTGTCATATATGCCACGCGCGTGTGTGCAGTGTATCATGGGATGATATGCTCTAGGGGTATACACAGTGGTTGTAAGATAACCGTATATGCCATCCTAAGATCATTCTCGTGTACTGAAGTTTCTTTGGTGAATCCGATAGGCAGTAGTATCGAGGCTTCGTAAGCACGTAGGAATGTTTTGAACATCAGAATATTCCTCAAAGACGAGAGGACCCGTAGAGTTAGCTTTTAGAATACCACGGGATCGGTATTTTGCCCTTATATCTCTGTAGGTATCACCCTCACACTAGACGTCCCCGGGAACCCGGAATCGAATCTCACTTCGACCGTTCCTTTCTGGAAACGATTCGCGCGCGTCCCAAAAACAAATGCTTCCCGGGTTCCCCAGGTATTAAAACGAAAAGGGTATGTTAACGTCCGGCCGTATATCCGGTACCGGCGTCCCAAATATTCCTTCTTTCAGAGGCGTCAGCGGTGGAATGACAGGTGAATCTCGTCCCTGTCAGAGTCGAGGTCGCTGGTTCAAACCCCCCCGAGTCCACGCTCGTAGGGACTTTTTCTCGCAGTAAATATCTTGCCTAGTGGAAAGCGCGAGAGCGTGAGTAAGCAAAACTCGATGAAACTCGACGAGCGTTGGGAACGCTGAACCCTCTGCGCGATAAAAATCAAAGGACAAAATGTGGCGAGGAGGAGGGAGAAGAGTGGTGAGGACGTAAGGACCCAGATATCAGTTACGTCTATAGAGGGTGAGGGACAAAAGTGTGAATATAATATATGAGATGGAAACATTATAAAAAAAGAAAAAAAGGTGGGGATAGTGGATTATCCTGTGCTGGGTCATCGATCGATATTGTACCCCTATAGATCAGTAGGTATCACCCACACATTAGCAACACTAGCCGAGGTCAACCTGGTGCATCAGTCAGGCGCCCCAGCGTTTACCGGCAATTACAGGGTGGGCATGCGCGCCCGCGAGGACCTTCCGACACGGCACAATTCTTCTCAGACGGGTATCAGACAACCCCACCCTCAGGGTCTACCGACCTCGAGCCTGGTCACCTCATTGGAACCACCACTTCCCCGCGGGTACAAGTACCTTGAGTCACCATCCGACACCTTTCCTTGGACCCCGGTACCCCGAACGTGCGTGCTCTCCACCACAAAACCCCAGCAGCAAACGAGGGCCCACCGCTGAACGACCCCCCTCCCCCATCGAGTCCCCATGCCCACAACACCTTACAAGCCTCGACACCGGCCAAATATCCAGCTTCCTCTGCCTCTGGGGCCGTTTACGGTTGCTCCTAATCGACGTCATGTTCGACTTTCACGGCTTCTCTATCGTCGTCGTCGGTGATCGACGGCTTGGGTGGCGTCTTCTGCGAGTTCCAGGACGCCTTCTCCACCTCCAAGACCGACTTTAACTCCTGTATTGCCTTATCCCTTGAAGATGTTCGTACCCCCGGACAGCGCTCCGGTTGACTCCGGCCCATACCGAACAAACCATATTTTCGCCAAAGGTGTGGACACCGTCCTCGACCAGACCTTGGCCGCCGGCATGATCCAGCCATACTAAAGAAGGATTGAAGCATCCGTATCACACTCAGATAGAAGAAGCTGAACGCCATCGGCTACCTCGGGTAGCCCCACACACCCTGCGTGAACGAGGTATTCGACTCCTTAGGCGTAGGTCGCAACTGTTTGCTGTTCGACTTGGTCTCCTCTTTCCAATAAATTACCATCGACAAGAACACCATCCCCATGACAGCGTTCTGCACCACCCACCAACTATTCGAATTACTTGTTATGTCGAAAGGCAGCAGTGCCTCCCCTGGCTGGTTGGTAAAGGTCATCGGCGAGGTCATCAACGAGGTCATCAAAAGCCTGGAACGCGTTACCGTATACCTCGACGACATCATTGTCTTCGACTGCATCCGTATAGCCCACACCGCCAACATCGGGGCACTATTCGCACGCCTGCGGAAGTATAACCACATTTTCCCCCCTGAAAAAGCCAAACGTGGCGCCATCACCGCCGATTGTTTGGGTCAGACTATCACCGCCCGTGGTCTAAGCCCCAACTCCGCCCGGGTCGCCGCCCTTATTGAGATACCCATGCCCCAAAACCAGAAACAAGTACACTCACTCCTTGGATGCATCAACTATTACTGCAAGTTCCTGGTCAATCGTTCGCGACGCTTTCGCCCCATTGACCCCTTACTGAAACAGAGAGCCGCCTTCGACTCTACCCCCTGTATGAAAACCACCGTCCGCGACACCCTTCCTGAACTAGCCAAACCCCAGATCCGGGTCTGCCCTCGGCTGCGATGTCGTCGCCAACAACTCCCGCCCCTTCTGGCAGTATCGCGACGCCAGCCTTGACGACGTTTGCGCCGCCTGGACCAAGAACAACATGACGGCCCCGTCCGACTCATGCTGTACATCTTTCACGCGACCCTAGACTCTGGTCGTTCGCAAATGCCCCTCGACCCCAAGGACGGAAGCATCGTTTGGCCCATCCAAAGGCTGCGCGGTCACCCTCTGGTCCAACAAAATCGGCATCGAATCGGAGCCACAAGGTGTCCGAGAACATCGCCCACGTAGGCGAACACAACCCTCGCGTCCGCCGATGGGTCAAACTCCTCTCGCCGTACACCTTCACCGTTTAATACCGCAAATGTTACAAACAACAGCAACTCCGTTTTCCTTTCGCGCCTTCCGCAACCACCGACCGGAGTCGACCGCATGACACTCAACCTCCTCAGCGGTCTCGACACCGCCGGCATCTACCTCCCACGCCCCTGTGGCTTCATACCGTGCGAGCCACTCGCGCCGGGTATCGCCTTGGGTGGGCTTGTATCCCCCCCATTCCCGCCTTATCCCAATGATCCAGGCTGTTCCCTTCGTTTCCGTGGACGTCTCCGATTCCTGTCTCCTGTAATCACAGCTTGAGCGCACTGACCCCTGATCGCCCCTCAACGCCTTCGCCGGGGCTATATCGGCTTATGCCACCGTCGACGGACAGTCTCCATGCCCTAGAAAAGCTACCGTCGACACAGGCGCTTCTCCAGGCTCGGGTTCCAGGCCAACCGTTGTCTCCTCGCCATCCAACTTCGGCACCACGATCCCAGCTCGTTCAGGCCTGATCTCTTCTCGGACTCGTAATCGTGCCACCGCTGCCGCCGAACCCCCCCAATAACAGCCAACAGGTTCCATAATATCTCGAGCCACCCGCCGCACGTAAGCGCCTCCAACTAGGGCCCATCCGAGGTCTCTCCAAACGACGCCGTCTTCAGCCCCAAACCGAGAGAAGCCTTGTCCCGCCCACGCTTCCGACACCCACCCAACAACGGCCGGCCTCCTTCGACAACGCCTTCTACGCCGACTCCAACGTCGCTGATCCCGATCTCAGAGCCCGGCATCAAAGTAGACGATGACCCCCCCCTTACTCGCTCGCATCGAGCACCGCACCTACAACGACTGGGGGCACGAACTAACGTGCCGAGCCCCTATATCCTGCTCATTCTCTTCCTATCGCTAGGGTCCCTTCCCCACCACCAATCGACCGTTTCGACATCATCCTCTGCGCTCGGCGCGCACAGCTTCCCGACACCCTCGCTCCTGCCCACAAACGTATACTCCACCGCACCGACGACGAAACCCTCCCTCCTGGTACAACGAACGCCCAGCCCCTGGGGAACGCATTCGGAGAAGCGCACGACCCTTTGGACAGCGTTCCGGGTCCAAAACACCAATAACTGGGCAAAACAAAAACATATCGAGAACTGAAACAAATCGAACTAGCGTAACAAACAGCCTGTGAACCTACTTTTGCGATAATATATTTCGTTCATGAGATACAAGCATCCCAACAACGGTACCCCCAACCCCACGCGTCCACCTGTACCTCGTTTGCTACCCCATACGTTCGGCTTCGATTGGCGCCGTTGGAAAGCTGGAGTCGATAACTATCCGTGGAACCCAGGACGCGTGCTACGGTAAATCTAGCACTTTTGGAATAAATCGTTTTCCAAACGATCGGGCTCCTTAACCCAAGTTCGTCGGACTTTCATGTTTGTGACGAAATGTGTTTCAGAGGACACTTCGGTCATGAGATTTATCATCCGGTAGCACTACTTTTTCGTCTTCCAAAAGCGTTTTTTCGGTGAGGTACGATGGTCCTTAAGTGAAGAGCTCAGAAACAACATGCTGCACCTCTATCGTAGTATGCGTCCCGACCGATGATTTTTGGGTCCCTGTGTGCGACTGTGTTTGTGTTTGTTTTGTCCAGAGTATAATGCTGTACTTCTCTATCTGGTAGTTTATTTCAATAACAAAGGGAAAAATTGCCACATAAACAAAACAAAAACTGGGAAGATACAAATGTCCCTCACTAATAATTTCAAGTAGTTCGTCCCCAAATTCGTGGGACCAGTTTTTGAGGGGTTAACAATGGGCCGTATTAAGAGGCCACGGCCTTGAGCGGCTCGCGAAAACACGCGGGCCAGACTCGTTGGGCAGGGGCAAACGGCCCATATAGAGTCCACCTTTCATAGACACGATCCGGTCGGATCTATGGAACACCGAGATGATTGACCGCGGCCAGGCCGGTCTTCTACATGGCTAGTTGCTTCTGTAGAATATTTCGTGGAAGCTTCTAGAGCTTCCACGAAAGCTTCCACCACTTCCACAGAAACTTTTTCCACTTCCGTGGAAGCGGACGCCATGCGGGGGGTCATGCATGGGGTCGCCACCGGCTACCATGCCATCGCCTTGACAACCCGTGGCGTTTTGTCATGACACTCCACGGCATTTCCGTCATGGCCTTGCCACGGGTTGCCATGGAATATCCACGACACACCATATCATGACATGATATGGCCTATTAAAATGCAATGGTACCCCAAGGTGACTCACGACGATACTATGGCGTGCCACGAAAATTCACGGCAACGCGATGGCAAGCCGTGGAGATGCATGGTCAGACATGACGTGCTATCAAGGTTCATTACAATGGCACGCCGTGCCATGAAGGTTCATGGGATTTTCATGACATGCCACCCTGGTGGCCCATGGTCCGGTCGCGCCAGTGGTCCAGCAGGTAATCACGAAGCCTGCTGAGTTGGACGTCGAGAGTTCGAGTTTCCCTATGGAGATTTTTATTCTCAAGTGATACCAACTGTCGAGAGCGCATATTATAGCGTGGGTAGTCACAATTCGACGAGAGTTGGCGAGGGAAGAAGGTGCTAAAATCTTGTCGCGATACAAATGCAAGGCACGCACGTACCGTAGTGGGGAGGGTGGAGAAGAGCCTACTTAGTGACCCTGGATCTGAGTTACCACTGAAGAGGGAGAGAGAATAAAAGGGCGGAGATAATAAAATGGGATAGACAAAAAGAACACAATGGCATGCCATGTCAATACCATGCGATGAAAAATAATCAAACAAAAACAATGTAGATAATGTATTCAACCATGCCGGTGCTGTGGTACATCGGCATGCCGTGGCAAGTGCCATGTTATCGCCAGAGCATTTTCATGCCGTGTTCCCATGAAGGTTTTCGATGGCGATCACCTGCCATGGGCCGTCATGGTGCGCAATTACGTATGATATTGTCATGGGCATGTCATGGTGCCACGGCATTATCATCCATGTCACGCAGTAGAAAAGTCAAGAAATTTAGATCTCCGCTCCGCACAGCAGGTAGTGCAAGCTATCCAAGTTGTACCCTCAGGACATAGCTTTCACCATATGATATAACCGTCGCGGCTTGACGAGGACTGCTGGAGTCTACACATACCCATCGATAGAGTCTCGTTCGACACCCTGCTAGACATATCGCTGGAGCCCCGTTCGACACCCTTCTTGTTTCACCGCGAGCCTCCTTGTCAGGCCATGGCCATACAGCGTGGGTTCTAACCCAGGTGAGTACTACTGTAGCGTCTACACGGTCTGCATCGAGTGCTCCCATGTCGTGCCAGGTATCCCTATATCCCTATGGGCATCCCAGTGAATAGCGCAACACGTCCAGCGCTACACACTGCAACGCATCTCGTTCTTTGTTCCTGTTCAATCCCGCCGTTCGGTCCACCTGAACAAGCTTATCTCTCTTTTGATGAATATGACTCGTATCCCAAAAAGTAAGGACAGAGTGGAAACGCATGTAATATGTGGAAGATTGAACGAGAACATCTGGGGTTTGTGGAGAGATATTGAATCGTTGGCATGATTGAAAGAGTATTGATTGTACTTGGTACTCGATACAGCAGGTATGATGACGGTTTCATATATTAAGGAGTTCATATACTTGATGAGGCTTTCTCCATCTGTGAGGTCTCGTGTTTGCTGGTGACTTGACTGACTTGACTTGCTCGCTGCGCCTCGATGGTGGCCTGCGAGGTCCGACGATAATATATACGTGGTTTATGTCTACATGAGGAGCGCTCCAGCTCCCTGACCTTGCCCGCCTGTGCTAGGCCCCGTCATGCGCCCGAGGTCGTATCAATACGCTATAGCGAGTCATCATGGCTTATGATCTCGGGTTGCTTGGGGCATCAGGCAGTGGTGGCTTTTTCCGCGTTGAGATGAATGACGCGGAATCGGACAATGCTAGGTGGAGAGCTAGTGAGCAGGGCGAGAGTTACCTCGAGCTCCGGGTATTGTGTTTGGAGAAGGAAAGGTGGCAGACGGTGCAGCTGATGGGGTGTGTGGACGAGCTGTATGCCGAGCGCTTGGTCCTGGTAGAGCGCATCGGGGACTATGAAGGAGCTTGGGCTGCGCGGACCGGAAGGGTTACTGCTGTGCTCACGAAAGAGAGGGCCCGTCTCAACCAGGTGGATAGTTGGATATCCTCGGGTCAGCAGAAAATCAAGTGGCGGCAAGAGGTAGTCCACCCGATACGGCCGCGGCAACAGCGTGCCGCCTCGGCCAGACGTGAGCTGGCGCTGGTGGACCCGCTTGCTGCTCGAGGCACGAGCAACGCAGGCGAGCCGCTGCAGCAGGAGCAGCAGCAGCCGTAACCACCGGAGCAGCAGCAGCAGCCGCAGCAGCTGCAGCTGGCAGCCCGGCGGCAGCTGCAGCTGGCAGCCCTTCGGAGGAAGATGATAGCGAGGCTGCGTGACACGCCGAGCGAGGCCCATCGCGCTGATTCGGAGAGGACAGCGGCAGAGCAGAGAAAGACAGCAGCAGTTGGGCCGACAGTGCGGCAACAAGGGCAGGAGGCCCACGCAAGCACGTTGGCCACTGCTGTAAACCATACCCGCTCTACGCCCACCCCCGAACTTGATGAGGAAGCGATGAGAGGAGAAAAAGGAGAAGATATGGGTGACGAGGACAGAGAAGAAGCACAAGCTGAGGATCTTAGTGGAGTACAGACCTCTCGGAGCGGCAGACGTGCACAGGATGGGCAGGAGGCCCTTCCGCAGCCGCTTCCGATTGAGAGGAGCCCCTTTGAGCCGGTTTGTTGGGTGAGCCCGGGCGCTCTAGTAGAGCAGGTGGCTCTGTCTGCGCGCCACGCTGAAACCCCCCCCACGGTGACGAAGGAAACGTCACACGCGGAAGAGAAAGAGGTCGGAGAGATGGTTTTATGTGCGAGTGGAAGGGGGTCTCTGGAGGAGGAAAGTAGAGTAGGAGTCGGAGATGACGGCGTTGGGATGGGCGAGGAGCAGGAACATCAGCCGTTGCCACCGCCGCTGCCGCCACCGCCGCCTCTACCACCGCCTCCGCCACCGCCCGCGAAAGGCATGCGTGCAGATCTCGAGGCGGAGCAGGACGCGCTGGTAGTGGCGAGCCGCTTGGTACTGGCACACGCAGCCCTGTTATCATTCGAGCAACGGAAAGAGGAGGAAGAGGAGGATAAGGAAGGGGAGGAGCAGCAGCAGCAGCAGCAGCACGGCAGCAAGGACGGGCGGGGCGGTGGCAAGCAACACCACCTACAGCAAGGTTGTGTTTGGGCCAGCATGGAAGCTGGGCCGAGGTGGCGCGTGGGTGCTGGGCTCATGCCCCCGTTCAGCCCTGATTGAGGTATACGCTTTGTTTGTGCTGCTTGATTGATTGCCTGTTTCTTGTTTCTGATGATGTTTTTGATGATACGTACGAAGATGCCGCTACTGCTGTTCAGGTATATTAATAGTAGGTGTGTCGTAGGTTAGGCTTGTTTGGACCACCTATTATTATACTGAATACGAGTAGTTGGTTCTGTTGTCTTGCGCTTTTCACGCGGGATGGTAGACTACGTACTTGGGTTGGGGCTTGGGGAGGATGACGCACGCATGATAAGATTGAGTACGCACGTGACGAGTACTTGACGAGCCGACATTGTTATGTTTCGGTTGTGTGCTTTGCTTCGAACGCTGTGCTACAATACTGCACGTACTAACCTTGTTAGATAGCAACACATCAGTATACGTATGATAATAGCCGACATGCAGCAATTCTGCTGTAACTTTTGCTTGGACCTGCTGTAATCAACAGGGGAAGGTACTTGGAACATGCTCATACGGTTATTTTGTCTGTCTGCGATGTGTTTGCTATTTGTACGAGAAGTACTATTATACTGCTGTGAGTATACCAGGTATATGCGTGCGGTGTTTTTTTTCTTTATGAGCATTTTCGTATGGTTATTTTGTGTGTACCTGATGTAAACGGTAGTGCTCTGTGTGCGGACAGTTTTATGATCGCGAAGGTCGTATATACATCCATGCATACATGTAAGACACTGCGCTATACCATGGTACAACGCAACTGCGAACGTACTACTGCTCAGATAAGGTTATCATGGTTGGTATAATACGATGCTGGAAAACTCTAGGCGTTGTGATATTATATGAATATGCGATGGAATGGAGCATTGATACCGAGTGAAAATATGTTTTGGGTGACTCAGATTGACTGCTGTATGTTGTGTGCTCTTCCGCCCCCCCCTCCCTCCCTCCCTCCGTAGCGAACCAGTTATAGGTACGAGATGGTTCTGATCATTAATCATGTAGCACAAATGCTATGTACGTACTTAAAAGCAGGAGGAGTATAAGCGGAGTAGGTGCTTTAAACACGTAATTGTTATGAGGATTACCCTGGGCTGGGTAATCGATCGATCTTTTACCCCTATAGCTCAGCAGGTAATACCCTCACATTTGACGTCGTCGAGGACACGGGTTCGAATCTCACTTTGAACGTTTCTTTTTTCAGAAACGCTTGCGCGTGCGTCCCCAAATATAACACGTCTCCCTGGTTCCCCAGGTATTGAAACGAAGCGAGCAGGTCAACGTACGGCCGTATACGGTCCCGACGTCCCAAGTATCCCGCCGTTCGGAGGGGGGGAGAGTGATATAAGGATTACCCTGGGCTGGGCAATCGATCGATCTGTTACCCCTATAGCTCAGCAGGTAATACCCTCACATAATCATATAGCAGTTACTACGTGCTCTTTGTTGGCGATGTGAAATATGCACTTGCGCTTGTCTGATCACGCCATTCGAATCTTGATGAATGTATATACGAATGCGTTTTGTCTTTCCGCGCGCTGCTATTGGTTGGTTAAAACGCTGTTCTTAAGGCCTTGTTGCTTGGTGATAAAATAGTACACTTCAGAGCTTTCCTTGTGTGGAAATCGCTCGAAGGTTCTTGATTATACCAGCAGCTCGTGGCAAGGGGAGATCAGTTGCCCCGATGATAAGATGGCATACATAACTACTGCTGTAAGCGTGGAACCATAGCATGCGGTCGGATAAATTGCGTTTGCGTATGAATGGGGATTTGAGATTTATTTTTTTAGTTTTAGAGTCAATCTCAATGGTGATACCGTCTCTGGCTGTCTGGCCTGGGTGGCTTTTCTGGTAGTTCGGAAAATACTTTGATTGACTTGTTGACCGACTGCAATGAGGATCTGATATTCTGGTAGTTCGGAAAATTCATTGATTGACTGGTTGACTGATTGAACGAGGATCCGAGAATGGAGGATTTTGATTGAGTTTTTCTATTGGGCTGGTGGGGTTAAGGTTGGGTTGTTGTTTTTTTATTGGTGGTTTTCGGGCATTGAAAATTCTGCCTGTTTACTGATTAAAATGGTGGATACTGCTGTGCGGATATACTCTTTTTGGTCGAACCGTGATCGGGAGCTGTATTGTTGATTGTCAGGGAAATATTCAATGATAATAACGGCTTGTCTGGTAGTTCCGAGAATACATTGTACGGTATTGAGATTTTTATTGAGATTTTTTCAGGTTTTGAGATTCTTGCAACGTGCAGTGATGCTGAAGTTAGTACTACTGGACAAACTTGTATCTACCTATTGACACTGAGCTGATGGCCGTCTGATTAGTGGGGCCTTATGCCCCAGTTTTGTCAGCTGAGTGTCTTGGAAGATTGTTGAAGTTTGAGCCAGTATGGTTGGGATTTTGGTATCTGAAGTTAGTACTACTGGATATACCTGTATCGACCTATTGACACCGAGCTGATGGCCGTCTGATTATCGAAGCCTTACGCCCTAGTTTCGGCAGCTGAGTGTCTTGGAATATTGTTGAAGTTTGAGCCAGTATGGTTTAGATCTTGGTATTTGAGTTTGAATGAATGTGCTTGAATTTCTGGTATTCGGTACTTTGAATTTGCTTGAGGTTTTTATTAATCTTGTGATATTCGGTACTTTGGATTTTCTTGACGTTTTGGGACATTGTGGTCCACATTCGGCACATGAATTTGGAATATGATTCGGGATGATGATTTGTGGTTTTCGGGACAGCTATGAGGTATGCCCATGCTATGATATTGTGATGCTTTATTGCCATACTGTTCACCATGCAGGGAGGATATTAGTTGATGGGACTGTACACCTGTTGGGTATACATACTGCGGATGTGTGGTGTCGCACACTATCGATTGCAAAGCAGGGAGGATATTTATTGTGCTTGGTACTCGATACAGCAGGTATGATGACGGTTTCATATATTAGGGAGTTCATATACTTGATGAGGCTTTCTCCATCTGTGAGGTCTCGTGTTTGCTGGCGACTTGACTGACTTGACTTGCTTGCTGCGCCTCGATGGTGGCCTGCGAGGTCCGACGATAATATATACCTGGTACGTGGTTTATGTCTACATGAGGAGCGCCCCAGCTCCCTGACCTTGCCCGCCTGTGCTAGGCCCCGTCATGCGCCCGAGGTCGTATCAATAAAGAGGGGATCGGGAAAGGTTTATAAAGTATGTGTCATGGTGGTGCAGTTGATTGAGCTGGAGAGACAGAAATTGGGAAGGTTTGAGACAGGAAGGAAGAAGACCATCTACTGTAGTACGGGGCTCTACTCGTGGTGTCGACGAGCAAGGGTTTGGCACTGGGTGGAAGGTCGGGCAGTTGAAAGAAGAACCATCCGGAACCAATCAGTAGCAATTGTTAGGAACCAACGTTATTCATTCCGACTGATCCGGGAGCCTATACCCTGATCTCAAAAACGGACCCAACACGAACAAGAAACGGGCGAGAAAGCGAGAAAGTTGCCAAAATATTCCGATCGCCGTCCACGATTCCGAAATGCAGACCACACGCACACTCCAATTTTCAAGAGGAACACTTCCCATAATTATACCATTCTCACGGATTGTACAAACTACTGCTCTTAAATACAAAACGCGAACGGAAACGGGATTAGCCTTTTCCTGTGTTTTTGACCCATAACTCGTAGCAGAGGGAGTACAAAACAACTATGAATTTTGTTGCGAGCCGCACATTTTGTTCAGGTTGTCCAAAACGCGATGCGGAGCCGTTCACAGTTGTTGTTGTTGTTGTTGCTGTTGTTGTCTTCACATGAAACCCGTTCTTTTTAATCAACGACGTCAGTACACCCAGTGCGTGTCCTGATTCCCAATCCTAGAGAGATAAAAATTATGTGGTCACAGACTGTGAGACAGAGAAAAAATACAAACCAAAACCAAAACCAAAATGAAACGCAAATTAATGGGCAAAGCAAGTGAGATGCTTAACGTACTGGGTACGAGAACACAACGACACGAGCCGATCCAAAAAAAAAAAGACAAATAAAGACGAATTCTGAAATGAGACTCAGTACAAATGACGTAAATGACGCAGGGAGACATAAGTGCCCCTAGAAGAGAAACACACATGCCCAAGTGGAACAACTAACTGCTGCACGGGCGAGGCAACATGAAAAATATGAGGACGCCGGTATAGGGTGGAAACAAAGGGAGAAACAAGGCAAAAAAAAAGCAAGAAAGAAGACACGAGAGAAGAAAAGAGAAAAATCGTGCACAAGGCAAGCTCAAGGCGATGGTAATAACAGGTTCCCGTCTCTGCTATAAAAACCGATACGGGGGCCATGTCACACCTTCTGCCATCTCATTCCCACTCCAAAAACAAAAACAGTGTCAAAAGCCGGTACTACCTCTGCCGCGCCCCCCCCAGTGAACAAATCAACAGGAAACAAATAATAGGATTCAAGGACTGGTCGAGCGGATACCTTGCCGCACGATCTACCATTTCATTTCTGCATTCGTCGACAGCTGCATCAGTACGGTCGCCCCCGCCCCCCCCCCCCTCTCTCCTTGTCACCTCTCCTGGCGTCCTCAGCTGCATGCCGTATCCAGCTCTTCTCTGCTTTGGCTGTGTGCCACCTCGCCATGAAATGGTCCGCCGCCTCGCCGACCCCCCGTTACCACACCCCCCTCTTCTTAGCCGCCCTCGGCCATAGTACCGTATCTGCTCCGAACAGTAAAGGGGAGCTTTCTGTGGACCCCTCTGTCGCTCGAAAAACTCTGAGGTCATCTGCTAGACATTGTGCCCAGTTCTTTTCTGGGCGACCAGATCCCGGGTTCGTTCCACCGACGATCGTCCCAAACATCACCCGCCGGGTCAGCCACTCATTGGTCGTGCGCTGTAAGCCCCCCGCAAATAGGAGGCGTCGCTTGTGGATGGTCGTCTCAATGCTCCCGCATTGTGCCTTCTTGAGAGCCTTGGCGTACGACATGAGGTGGTCGGTGCGTTGTCGGCGCTGGAAACCAATGATCCGTAGGAGGAAATTGTGGTGTGCCGTTCGGAGCTCAGCGGAGTACTCCTGGCCAAAGGTCCACGTCACACACCCATACAGCAGTGTCTCCATCACCTCGGCCTTTAGCTTGCGCACCTTTGGGTGAACGGGGCATCCTCCATATCGTACAGCTCCCGCTTGAACCGATTGTAGCATGCCCATGCGAGTCGGATGCGTGGTTTGATATCTGGCATAATATCCGCGCTTGCGACGACAAGACCACCAAGGTACAAAAACTGCATCGTCTGTTTATACCTCTGGCCCGCTGCTTCGATTACGAGCGGTGAGATCCGGTGTGCTTGGTTTCGTGTCCGCAGCAGATAGTATCCGTTTTTTTCCGGATACGGTGAGACCAGCTGCTTCGAAAACAGTCACAATAACGGTCATCATCTTCGCAAGCCCTTCCGCCGATTTAGACACAATTCCTGCATCGTCGGCGTACAGCATACCCCATATTGCTCTCCGTACACGTCCTAGTGGGTCCTCCCTCACTCCGTCCCCCCCGAGGTCCTCCTCGAGGTGAACTAGGTCCCTCAAGATGTCTAGGTCCTCACTGAAGCGTATCAGTACGGCCTGTATCACAGCAGTGAAGAAGACATTGAACAGAAGCGGTGACAACACACATTCTTGCCGCAGTCCCTGAGTGACATCGAACCATTCAGAGTGCTCACCGTCATCCGTACGCACGCGAGCTCGCATGTCTTCGTGGAATTGGCGGATAACGGTCAGCATCTTCTCTGGTATGCCGAAGCGTGCGAGCACCACCCACAACAACCCTCGGTCGACGGAGTCATAAGCCTTCTGCGGGATTTGTTTGGCTCGTCCGAGTTCTTGCAGTCGACGCACGACGAATAGCATGTCGGCTGTTGATCGTGCTGGGCGAAAGCCGCACTGTTCCTCGGGGAGTATCCCTTCGGCCTCGCAGTAATTGCTGAGATGTGACGCGACCATTTTCAGCAATACTTTGCCTGAATGGGCAACAAGCGAAATGCCTCGATAGTTGTTGCAATCGAATCGATCCTTCTTTTATGAAGGACCTTAATGGTCGCATGTTTCCCTTGCTGGGGGACGTCACCCGTTCTCCACACATTGACAAGCAAGTTGTGTAGATACCGGATGAATTACAGCTCGCGAGACTGGCTGTGCTGATGATCAAGATCATTTGACTCGTGCATGCTTGCATACCAATTTTTTTGTGAAACATATAATAGGGCACAAATACTATTACGGGGGGCCATAGTAAATAGGACCTACGAAACACACAAAAACCAATATATTTACCTATTTTCACTATTAATATTTGGTCCTATTTACTAGGGTCCCCCGTAATACATACTCTGCAGGTAGCATTGATCGCTGGATGTAGGTCGTAGTTATGCACATTTAACGCACGTATCATACTGTACCATGGTAGTAGATACAGGGGTTGATATGTACGTCATATACGTACGTACTTTTCATACGTGCACAGACAGCAGTAAGTATTTGGTTAGGGGAGGACATAGTATCCCCCCCCCTGGGAGGGGTTCATTGCGTCCCCGGGGATACAGGGATGCGCTGATCGTGTGCTCGGGTATACGTACGGTAGCAGTGTGTTCGTAGTACGTACGTATAATAGAAATACGTACTGCTGCATACGTAAGCACATTGTTCGTACATACGTATATACAGCAGGAACATTGTATGTACGTACGTACGTGCGCAGACAGCATGATTGCACAGCATGATGCAGGCTCGCGAGAATGCCAAGTGGGCATGTCACCTGTGCATCGCTCTGAACGTGATGTGTTGTAAAAACAAAACCAGCAAACACAACCACCACCACCACCACCACCAGCGACAAGTTGCTGCTGTATATACGTACGTACGTATGTACGTGCACAGACATCATGATTACAGCGTGATACAGGCTCGCGAGAATGTCACGTGAGCATGTCATCTGGGCATCGCTCTGAACGTCATGTGTCGTCGAAGAGCGATGGTGTCTCGCGGCACCGTCTATCTAACATCTAGCCTGGTATGATACCTCGTATCAAATGTTTGCGCCGCATTATTCGCATACTCGTCTATTATTGCCATCGGGGCTGATCGGAGAGTGATCGAGATCTGCTGTAAAACCAAAAACACAAAACGCAACCACCACACCACCACCACCAGCGACAAGTTTATGCTGCTGCTGCTGGTGCTCAGCTGGTGGTGTGGTAGTGGTGGCGGTGCTTGACTTGAGGATGGTTGTTGGCGATCTCTGGTATCTGCTCGTACCTGGTACCTGGTATGGGGTGGAATACGTATGCTTGTTTCACCCAGGACCACCACTGGTACCTGGTAAGTAGGCCATGCAAAATGACCAAGCTTCGCGAACTCCAACGGCTTTGAACACGAGCAGAGGCAGGAGGGGGGGATGTTATCTATTAATAGGGGCCTTCAGAGACCCCGTCCTTTTCTAAAGCAGTACTCGTAGTGCTTTCGTCGCGCACGGTGACAGAAGGCGACGTACGTATGATACGATATGAGTACGACCAGAACGAGGATAAACGATACAATCTCAGCAAAGGTTAAAAGTAGCAACCGCACTGCTGCAATACTCGTACGTAAAGCTGCCGCGAATCGCTGTGGCCACGACGACAAGCACGGCGCACGTACGAGTTGTACTACAGTATGTCAGCCGGCAACGTAAGAAGACGGTGCCGGGCATGCCGGCGTAGGGCGAAGCGTGCGTTTTGAACGTGTGTGGGAGAAAAACCTGTTGCTTTTTTGTGCATTTATTTGCTCCACTCTAAGTTGCTATGATATATTGGGCATCAAATATCACTTGATTAAAGTATTTTTCTGGGCATCAGACGAACTATATATAATAGATAAATATATAATTATATGTTAATGGCATGATTGATATGTTTATATATGTGAATGGCATGATTGATATACCTAACAATAAGACTTGCACATTGTCAGATGGCAAATTGAGTCATATATTATGTAGGGTACCGTCGGAATCATTGCCCCAACACGCGCACCAAATATGTTTCCTGGAAAATTCGTCGCCAACTATCGCTCTCTTCTGGATCGTTCTGTCTGGTGTGTGTACATCGAGCCCTACAAGTGAGGAGACTACCCGTAAAGGCTACTGTAAGTGCTGACCCTGTTTTGCATGGCATCCGTCGTCTATAAAGAAGGGTGCACGGTTGGAACCATTGCCCCAATGTGCGTACACCGAATCATTTCGTGGATTGTAATTGCGTCGACATCCACAATAATAATTATTGCCTCCGCTTCTCGCACTGTGTTCCAGGGGCTTCGTTTCAGGGAAATTTCTGTCTTGGGGTCGAACGGGCTCCGCTGGATTCACCGACTCCAGCAACATCACGTGAGTTGCGACACCACGGCGAAAAAAACACAGAGCGGTTTACAAATGCTAGCTAGAAACACATGGACGCGCACTACTACGGGCGACCATAGTGAATAGGACCTACGGTAAACACAAAAACCTATATATTTTCCCAATTTTCCCATAAAAAATTGGTCCTGTTTACTATGGTCCTCTGTAACACGATAAAGAGGCACTCGTATAGTGGCACGTTTTGGCTGGAAGATTTCGTGAATGGCGGGGCCCTCCTGTTGATAGAAGACCGTCGGGATGTCGGTCTTGTGTTGCAACTCGTATGCATATTTTGAATCGCTATGGCAAACGGTGAGTGGTAGACGTTGTCTCCAAAAGACAATCAAAGTAGTTTTATTTTGTTTTTATCATTGTTGTTTTCGTTCGTCGCCGACACCCACGAAGCAGCAGCACGCTACACACTCTACGTACACGCTAGCTTTCCGCCATGTAACGAACACATACATACATTGTCTCACGTTGGGCGGTGCATTCCACACCATGTATTGACCCAGAAACAAAATGAGAAACAAAAGATAAATCGGTGCGTACTGTCTGTAGAACGACTCTACAGCCGTTTCTTAAGACTCTCCAGAACTCTTCCTTGAAAATGAACACCACCACCACGGAAGGCGCTGACTGTGTATCGGGTTTAGCTTGTAATGTTGTTTGTTGTTTGTTTTTCTGTTTTGTGGTGTTCTTCCGGAGACCGTATATGGGTCAATGTTGAAGCTCATGCGTTCGCATTGTCGCCCGGCCAGGATATAACGAATATTATATATATATCAATTATGTTATCCTTGCCCCGCAGAGGCGAATTGTCCGTGTACCGAAGCCCGCGAAAAATTGTGTAGCCAGGTCCTACCCCTGTATGACAACACGTGTTTGGTGCACGCCTCCATACAGGGCAACACCGGAGTCGCGAAGCAATAGCCTATGTATGACGTGTTCAACGGTATTGGCAAGAACACACGCGTGACTACATACCCGTTTCTGACCGAGATGGGGCTTACTCGACTAAGGAACAAAACAACATATTGTGCGTGTTTTACAAGTTTCACAACCATGTTCGACACAGGCCCAAACTGTTGGGGGCATGGGATTACTCGCTGAGTAAAGCGTGCAGCTGTTTCCTAAGGGCAATATTGGGGAGAGACATGGAAGCTGTGCTCAAGCCAGGAGAGCCTCCTGTAATTGTTTGCGGGTGCACACCTGCTGTGGTATGCGTCATTACCCCGGGTATGGCTTCAACTCGATATATTCTCGTCGGACTACAGTTCATAGTCCGATAGAGGTACCAATGGTGTAGCGAAACAACCCTGACGGACCGAAGGATCCTCCACTCAACATCGCTGCATGGCCATCAGTGATTGTTCACTGGAGTTTTGTAGTGACATACACCCAAGACTATGGGGTTATTCATCGAGGCATGCTACAGTAGAGGTTCACACCTCCTTTGATTATGTGGCTCCTCACTTGAGGGAGCTCAATTGCCTCAATGTCTGCAGTAGTGTTTGAATCGAAACTTCAAGAAAGTATTGAAAGTGAAACCCGATGAACCATCCCACCCATGCCCCTGGTATACAACGGATAGCATTGTCAAACCATAATAACGTTATCTCGCGATTGTTTTGTTAACCCCTTAAGAACTGGTCCCACGAAATTGGGGACAAAATACTCGTATTACGTAGTGTGGGACAAGTGTTTTCAGTTTTGAATGGGGTAAGGGGCGCCCTTTCATTCAGAGACACTAGGTATCACTAGAAGCGTTCTACGTACGCGCGTACGTACGTACGTCGTACGTGCCAATGCCATCGTTGCACTTTTGGGTTTCCTCAAAGTCGTACTTTCTGTGAGGAGTAGAGCTCCTGCACTGTGATCAAGTCAAACACACAACCTCGAAACCAATGGTGCTTCCCTGACCGTAAAATGCATCAAATGCACACCTCAGGCGGAATACAAGAGTGGTACTTTATCATACTGCCGTTTCATCGTGCTGGGTAATATCGCGGCATCTGCTGGCATCACGTGTACGCGTGTTGCACATGAAGGCATTTGCCCGGGAGGATGGGTCCCCCGCATTTCGAACGTGACACATATATGTGCAGTACTTATTGCGTTTGCCTGAACTGCACCACCACCACCACCAACACCCCCACCACCACCACCACCACCACCACCACCACCACCACCACCACCGCATGTCCTCGCATTTGCTCCGTGCGTCTCATCAGAACATTCGATTTCCGGGGGGGGGTGGAGTTCCCGAGACGGGAAACTACATGGAGCTGGCACGCGTTGACGACTTCGCCGTTTTTGCCTTCGGCGTGAGTGCGATTCGTAGCCCCTTTTTTTCTGGACGAACGAGCCGATAGCGTATCGGGGTGCGCGCTCTTCTGATTGGTTCGGGCTTCTCGCACATGAGGCGGGCTACGATAAACATTATCTAAATAGCCGAGCTCCTTTAACCTCAAAATCGGCGAGGACTTTTTGATGGTCTTGGTGTTGTGAAACTATGTTTCGCGATGAACGAACACATGGTGCGTACGGTAAAGGCGCACCATGTTTCTGCCTCATAAGGGTGGTCACTTAAGGGGCTCTACCGTATATACCTCGCTCAAAAACTGGTTTTTAGAGGGAAACAAAAGTGCTACTCGATGCGATGCACAATCCCATGGCCTAAGTTAAAATATATACAAGGTATATATTATTATATATATATGGTAGCCGGTCGCCCCGGTGGTCTAACTGGTAGCCGCGAAGCCTGTTAGCGTTGGAGGTCGGGGGTTCGAGTCTCCTCGTATGGAGATTTATATGATCAAATGACACCAACTGTCGAGAGCACATATTATAGCGTGGGTAAGCACAATTCGACGAAAGTTGACGAGGAAAGAAAGTGCTGAAATCTTCTCGCGATAAAAATGCACGGCAAGAACCGTAGTGGGGAAGGAGGGAGAAGAGCCTACTTTGTGACCCCGGATCTGAGTTACGACTAATAATAGGAAGGAGAGAGAAAGGAAGGGCGAAGATAATCAATGGGATGGACAAAAAAACAAAACAAAAATGTAAGACCAATACTAAGGGCCCATATTAACGAGTACAAAAAAAAATCAACTTGGAAAAAAATAAAATTCAAAAAAGCTTTTCATTGGTCAACACACGCACCAGCACCAAAGATTAGGATCTTGGGGTATAATCTTGGGTGGTGGTGCGGGTTCTGACCAATAAAAAATAAATTAGATTTTTTGTTTTTCCAAATTGATTTTTTTTCTTCGTTAAAACGGGCCCTAAAATTCGTGTCGAATTTGGATTTAGGAACCCCCCGTCATTCGAAAACAAAATTAGCCGGAACATGATATATGCCTCTATCGTAGCACGCGTCGATGTACTTTGAGGGGCCGTGGGGTGGTTCGTCCATCGGGTACGCGGCACTTTTATTCTTCTCCTACCTATTGAATCAGTCTTTGGGAGGGTTACGTCGTATAATATAGACCTCCTTGAAAAGAAGGAGCTCCCGGAAAAACACGGGGCCCACAGCACACCTCTATCGTACGTAGCATGCGTCATTCATATTGAGGTTAGCTATCCCATTTCATAACCTGATTTGATTTAAAAAAAAAACGAAAGTGCGACCAAGATGAGCAAAATCCCCATTATCCTAGACTAGGCAGGCAAACATCCATATTGCAAACATATGGCTATTATTCCCGACGAAATTGGATTAGCCCCTTAAGAACTGGTCCCGCGAACTTAGGGACAAAATACTTGGCGTTAGTGTGTGGCATTTGTTTCAGTTCTGAATAGGTTGGGGATGTTAAGGTACTCTGCTACAGCATCAGTAACCAGTAACTTACTAAGTCGCTGATCGGGAACAATGTCGTACTATAGTTAGCAGGTATGATAGTAGGTGTATGTACCAGCCTATCTATCCAACTCAGTAGCATGGATTGCTATTGAAGAAAGGGTGTACTCCGTCATGTACGTACAAATAGTACTTGGTATCAGTACAGCCATGGATATGCGGCGAAATACGAATAGGAACTTCCTAAGAAACTATGCGGGGCATCTAGACACTGTTCGACGCTGAAGGTCTGGAAGAGCTGCGTTCTTGGGAGCAGTACGTAGTACGTGGAACGGTCACGAGCAAGCATCCAAGGAACGTTGCTGTGGGTCGGTCAGTACAACCACCCGGTAGAGAGTACATCTAGCCATAGAGCCGAGCGTGTCGAGGCTGGTTGCGCCCCCCTAGCTCACAACCAATCTTCTCAGCTCTGCCTGATATTTTCTTTTGTCTTCTTTCATCTTGGCCCAGAGAGAGCCTTCTTTTTAACATGATATATTCCTTCTGAGAGAAGCTAACGAGCGCGCCCAACGGCGGCTCGCGCCAAGCCTCTAGATTAGCACGTCCACCACAATGCCACACGAGGACACTGTCACCCAATAGAGGAGCCCCGTCCGCCATTCAGAGCGAACAAATAGCGAGACAATGCTAGCGCGATATTCTCGTGGTACGCGTCTTCTTGTTCTTGGGACGTTTTTAGAAATTAGTACGGACAAAACCTACATCCGGGCACGTAACCCTTTTGTTGAATGCACTGCCGTTAAAGGGCTACAAACCATTCAGGGGATATGTGTCGTATTTAATTTTCCACACAGTAGTGCGGTAAGTAGTACAACAAGTTTTACCGGCGAGCGCTACGTACTCACGAGTCCTTCACCATGTACAGGTGTTCGGATTCGGAACCATTCGCTTGCACAGAGGTTTGGGCGAAAACAATATCGCTGCCGGGATATTGAACAGTTTAGAACACCAGTCGGCGTGGAGCGGTTGCCGACAGCCTTGTGGGGTGTTTGCCATATAAACACTGTTTGATGTCGGCGCACACGGAGTTTTACTAACGCCTGCATTGTGCCAGAGGGGGGGGAGGGGGGGAGATCTGGGTGCACAAAGAGTATGACCCCCTCTATATGTCGCCGGTTTTGGGGTTGGCCGTTTCGAGGTCAACCATGTGTCACTGCCCGGGCTTCTCAACCGCGGTATCTCTCAAAGTAATCAACAAATCCTTCGTTCGGACACTATTATCCGTGGGTTGGTTTATCTTGTCTTCCTATTGCATCCCATGGCGGTTTCGTATGGGGCGTATCTATGCCAGATAGTAGCAACTGTGTACACTAGTTTATCGAAATATCGCCTGTAGTGTGAGGTACGCTATTATAGTGATCCTCAAGCGGAGAGCATTTGAGTTTAGGCACGCGAGACGCATGCTACGGTAGAGGCGCACCACGCTTTTGGTTCTGAGGGGAAACCAGTCACTTGAGGAGCTGTATACCTCACCTGAAAAAAAAACAATTTTGGAGGCAAAACCAAAGTGGTACCCGACGAACAACACCATGGCCTACTGTAGGTACATAAAACACAATAATTGGAAATACGACGATTCTGGGTTAAGGAGCTCCACTATTACAGTGGACCATTGTAAATAGGACCAAATTTTCTTAGCAAAAATAGGTAAGTATATAGTTTTTTGTGTGCACCATAGGTCCTATTTACTATGGTCCTCCGTAATAATCAGAAACAAAATCAGCCCAAAAGTGCTACCTCGATCGTAGCAACGCGTCACCAATAGGAGCCGACGTGTCCTGGGGTAGGGTAACGTAGCACCTGAGACTCGTCCCACGGCAGGTATACCGTGTAGGGGTTTCAGTTACTCGTTGCCTTTTGAGGTGATATTTTCCGAAACCGTCGAACTCAAGTGAACAACTACTGTACCGGTTCGTACAATTGTTTTGACTACGTACGTACGTAGTGTATTTGGTGTATTGAGCACTAGCGCATAGTAGTCGTACGTAGTCGGGTGGAGCGAACTAACTTGTATACAGTCGTGTTTCAGGCGAAGTTGGTATATTTGATTATTTATGTGGTGAGTTTAGAAAGTATGGCGCCACACCTCCAAAGTAACATTGCTCACCTGAATGTTGTGAGGTTGGTCTACGTGGGAAGAGCTACGTAATGCTAAAACAATTGTCATTCACCGACGTTTTGACACCTTTTCAAGATAAACCTGATCGAACGATCAAATCGGCTCGTAACTGATAGCGAGCAACACACCTAGGCTTGGAAACGTATCGGGTAGCTTCCTTGTTGAAGATGGGTGACGTTCGAGCTCAAACACCGTTACCCTATACGAGTATACGTACCGTATATATACGGTTCTGTCATCCCGACAGTAGCACGCATCGTGTCACGGTAAGATAGCTAGGATATCTCAAATAATACAGGTGTTCTTTTCTGGGCCGGCCCATACCGTACAACACGTACACCCACCGGATATATAGGTAGGCGTGTTTGTGATAAGGATTCATACTTCGCCTTCGGAGCGTGCATAAGTGCACATTACCACGTGTCGCAGAGGGTACACTTGTTCCCTTTTCAGATACGTGCTTCCCCTCTCGAATAACGCGCCAAATGTGTCTAGACCCCACAGTAGCCGTAGCACTGCTCACCCCATCCATTTTTTTGTTTACCCGCCGCCCGACGCAACGATGGTTTCTCCCCCGTGACCTCTCGGTACACAGAACATGTACGGGCTCCGCATGGACACCTGCACCAACATTGTTTGGGAGGGTTTTGACGCGTTCGAAATCCCTACCCCTAAGATCAGCCTGCCCGCAGAGGGTGGTCAGACGGCGAACCTGGTCATCACGGGCGACTCCTCCAACATCATCATCAAGGATTGTTCGATAGAGTCCGGGGCAGGTGAACGAAAGGCCGCCTTTACGGGGTGTACACTTTGCCGAGGAAGAGGTGCACCACTTATTTTTGGAGTGTGGTCAACTTGAGGAGCTCTGTCTGCCCCTCTCACCCAAACACTGGTTTTGAGCAAACAAATATCAAATTCCGAACCCGATTAACAATTCCTCGGCTTAGGTTTAAGCCACAAATCGTATTGAAAAAACAAATAATGGCAATTCCGGCCATTTTGGGTTAAAAAGAGGTCCGTCATTCACGAAAATACTGTCTCGAAAAAAACATCTACCCATATGGTATAGAACACGGGGCGGTAGTGGCTTTTTTCCCTCTATGAGCTGCTCACACGAGCGGAGACTGAAATAAATCACCCGAATCGTGGCTGATAATGGAGTGTGTGTACTCGCGCGACCCCGGCCAAGATAATATGGGATGGTTGAACACGACCAATGTATACTAGATATACGGTAGAGGCGAGCAAAGCAAATCAACATCAGAGGGGGCTAGTAGTGGTGATACAGTAGGGGGGGGGAGTATGATGTCATTATTTCGACCACCGCGTTCACGCCACTAAGGCGAGTGGCTTATCATATATATATTATTCAAAATTGGACGCAGATCTACCTTGTTGGTGAAGAGTAATACGCAACACCCGGCGGCCCACCCATCGCAAACAAAAAAATAGCTAATATTCTAACTTGTGTTTCTACCGCATCGATGATGGCTGTGGTGAGGTGGCTGGCACAGGTTATTGAGAGTGGAAACGACTCTCACAACTACTCGCTCACGATACTTTTCGTGGGACATAAAACACCTTCCAGTCAAACGGCCGCCCTTTTTGGCGTCTTGCGTGCTTAGCGGTTGAATGAGAAGTGTCCTGAGAGACGAACCATCCTGTATACGAGGTTGGTTGTTATCTGGGCATAGTTCAAATATGGCAAATCGCCTTTACTATTTTGCATTATTCATCGACCAATGCCTGTGTGCGATATATGCCGAGACATGTCCAGAGACTCGCCGGATGAGCGACACAACTCCGTCGAGTCGAGCTTGAACGTCCAAACATTAACACCCGATGACGAACTCAACCGAGAGCGAAGATGTGATACACGCGCGGGGTCGCAACCGCGCTGGATGACCGAAAAACGTCGAGAAAAAACCGCGCTCCGTGAACAGGGCTTTATACTCCTGCGATGTTGATCCGATGAGGGTTGGTGGCTTATTTTATGACCTCCTCACACGAGGGCTTGTTTTATGACCCTCATCACGACTTCGATCAACTTTGTCACGCAATCCGACCAACGAGATTATGTGCGCTAACACTAGTCCAAACATATGTAGATACGGGTGTAGGAGACGCATCACACTAACCGGCAGTTGTTGCTCACTTGGCGAGCTCAACCGCGCACACACTTTCGACCCAAACAAGGAAACCGCTAACAACGTGGGAAGAGTTCCTACAGAAAGTTCCACGCAGGTGTCGTATTCTGCCTGTGTGCAGGTGTGTTGTTTATCGAACGTTGTCGCAGCTCCAAACGGCTTATACATAACACCAGCTACCATCGCCTTTGAGTTTTTCTTTTGGTGTTGGAGAAGACATTTGTTACGAGTGGTCGTTGGTGAAGTTCACGCTGTTCAATAATACCGCATCACACGGCCATTCACGATTACATCATCCATCGCTACGATTATATTGTGTGCTCCACTCGTCGCCAACTTTCTCGCGGTTGTTGTGCTTCGTTTCCATTTTTAATTTAGTTTTAGAGCGGGTTCACACCCCGGTGGGTGGGTGGGTCGACCCCGCTGAATTTCCACCTCTAACGTGCGGCCTAGTCTGTGTCCCCGTTGCCCTGCGTATATAGAACCCCGCATTCAGATGGAGGCTGCGATGCCGCTTATCCTGGACAACCTCGAGTACGACGAGGCCGAGAGCGGAGACTGCATTGTGGAGGTGGAACCGGTGAGCTCATCGACGGGGCTCGATGCTTCTCGAAAGGTCCATATCACTGCCGGCCGTAAGTGGCACTACCTCTCCCGGATTCGTAGTTTTACACGAGAAGGGTCCGGTTGTTTGCAGACATACTGGTTGTTGAAAAAAACAGGCCTGTGCGTGTACCCGTCAATGGGCTATCGACGAGCAGGGCCCACGGAGGATGTGTAAAAACCTACGCGTGCTATGTACGATAAAAGTACAGTACCGTTTTTTGCTCAACATATGTTCGGAAAAAAGGGGCTCCTTAAACCAAAATCGTCGGAAGTGCAGTCTTGTGTGTTGTGTCGCACGGCTCCTTAACCCAAATTCGTCGGACTTTCATTTTTTTTTACGAATAATGTTTCAGAGTATACTTCGGTCAGGATATTTCGCATCCGGCAGCACTTATATTTTCCTCCAAAAATATTTTTTCGGTGAGGTATGACGCTCCTTAAGTGAGAAGCTCAGAAAAAACTTGGCGCACCTCTATCGTAGCATGTGTCTTTGTTTTGATTGTATCCCAAACATAGGTTTATTTTCATATTAGAGTCCAAACGGAGATTACATTGCCATCGAGACGTAGAAAAACTCGGCTGAAAAAAAATCGGAATGACGGGGCTCCTTAACCCATTCAAAATCGAAAACACGTCCCCACACTAATTCCAAGTAGTTTGTCCCCAAAATACGTGGGACCAGTTCTTAAGGGGTTATATATATAACCCAAAATCGTCGGAATTTCAGTATGTTACACATTTTTTTTTGTTTAATCCGAAATTCTTTTTTTATTTTCGTACTATGTAGTGCAAACGGGGATTAAATCGCCATCCCGATGGGTATTAGATTGTTTCAAGAGTTAGCCATGTCGTAGAAATACATACTATGGTTGCGGTCGGCAAGCCAAACATGGCCCATCAGTGGCTAATAATCTAATGTGTACCTTGACGTATTCCATTGCGTCCGCCGTGCTACGTACCACCCCCTCTCTCTCATATCAGGGGACGACGGAGGATCTGATTGTTCAGGTCAATTCCGCGCAGGCCTTGTCGAAGTCAGGCGACTGCTGGGTTCTGGACTCCATTTATCGGCGTTGCTACCGTGTGGAAAAAACGAGCGAGACCCGCGCTGGTGCTCCCCCTAATTCAGATCGCACTACGTCTCCGCTGGTCAACGGTGTCCTTATATTTGTTGTAGGACGTGGGTTGGTGGAAACCCCGCGGAGCTTGGACGCGCGACAACCAATACCGACCCATGCTACGGTAGAGAGGTGCACCGAGGTTTTGTCTGAGGGTGATCACCTTGAGGAGTCCCCATATCTCACCCAAAAAAACAGAATTTAGAGGAGATTGAAAATGCTACCCCCGATGAAAAATACCATGGCCTAACGGGCAAGAGATAAAATTCCGACGATTTTGGGTTAAGGAGCCCCGGACGCGTGCTACGGTAGAGGTAGAAATTTTTGGCTGAATCGTTTTCTGAACGATCGGGCTCCTTAACCCAAATTCGTCGGACTTTCATTTTTGTGAATGAATCACATTTCAGAACATACTTCGGTCATGATATTTCTCATCCGGCAGCACTTTCATTTTCCTCCCAAATATTGTTTTCGGTGAGGTATGGCGCTCCTTAAGTGAGGAGCTCAAGAAAAAACATTGGGCACCTCTATCGTAGCATGTGTCCCCGTCGTTCAGAAAACGTTTCAGCCAAAAAAAGGTACAGCACATCTATCGTAGCACGCGTCGTATGTAAGTATTCGTGTTGCCCACGACAAAATACTGAAGGGTGCAAGCTTTCTTTTCCACGCGGTATTTGTACCAGAGGGGAAGCAGGCCGTGGGTATACGTTGTTATATGATATGTTACTACAGTAACTGTAGATGTCGTTGTTTTTTTAACGACTTACTGTATACGGTATAGAAAGGCAGAACAATACCACCTTATAAGGGTGCCGGCTAATTCTCAAGAGAGTTTGTTTGGCGCAAGCCGCGACCAACCTATATTTGTAGGAGCTACGCGTAGCCCTGTGCGAGGAAACCATCATACGACGAGCCACTTAGATTGTCATTCCAACCGGTCGATACTCACGTGGATAAGCTCAACCGGTCAGACAACATGGACCCAAAACTTATAACCCCTACCTTGGCATTTGGGTATGGGTACAGGCTAACCAAGGAAGAGAGAGGATTCGCGCGTGCCCCGATGAAGGCAAGCGTCGTTGATGTAATCGATGCATGTGGAAGCTCCTGTCGAAAATTATGTCGAAGATACCTAATTTCCTTAAATGGGGGAATATTTTTATGAGGCGCGCGAAACGCGAAGCGCGAGCCTTTTTTTCTTGGTTTTCCAAGGGAAAAAAGCCTCTTCATAGAGGCTTGCGTTCTCCGTAGAAACCCATCTAGCGTTGTGCTTTCAGACTTTCTCTGTGTGTGTGTTTGCGCCAATCAACATCGACGTTTGTACACCGCATTCAACGTAGACGGCACCAACGCCAGTCCCGTCGGACTCTGAGCACGCACACTTTTTAACGAAGTCTTCTCGTGCTGGTATCGCTGTAACTCGTTCAGAGTTGGTCGAGCTAGGTGCGACAACGCGTGTGATTTACAGGCACACATGCCTTTTTTAAAAATTCGGGACGTCAAACATCATAACGTTTTTTTTATAAAATGTTAAAAATACGTCACAGCGATGAGTTTTTTAGTTTTAGTTTTCGGAGTTCTATGATGTAGGTGGTATTGTAAGGCCCACTCTCCTACTGATGAGGAGAAGTAGAAGCTCTGCTGTATTGTCGTACAGCAGTAGTTGTGGTGGCACCTGCTACGATAATTGGCGCGGCAACGTGTGTGTGTTTTCAAACAAGGCTGTGGGCCATGTTTTTTTACAGGCACATAAATCAGAACGTAAATCATCACAAAGTTTTTTGTTTCTGGAGTTCTACCGAACACAACCCAGCTTTCTTCAAATTATGCCGAATATCACTACGACGTATCATCGTGTTGGGGAACCAGGAGACACGTGTACACAACAGCTTGAATACGAGTACAGAGAGTTCAAGGGCTAGATCGACAAGCCGAGCGTACAGTGACGCTGGCCCTGGCCTCATGTGTCCTACTGCTGCTGCTGTTGCTGCCGTTCGTGTTGTTGCTGCGGCCGCCACAGCTGCTGCTGCTGCTGCTGCTGTATGCTGTATGCTGTTGCTTGTTTTTGTTTCAAGAAATATTAACCCAAACGGCACGTATACGTAGATGTTCGTTCGTGTTTTGGCTCAGCACTGAGCACAGCAGTATCCCCCCAGCGTGATGCAATGCAGATTTGACTACTGCAGGTACCCGAGGTCGCGCCTCATTACCACCAATTACTAGTAGAGAGAAGTACTACCGGCTCGCGTGGGAGGGAGACCCGTCGGTCGGAGCGGGGGGGGGGGGGGGTCACACGGTTTAAGTCGGCGTTGCTCGGGGGCAATAGTGGTAAGGGTCGTACGGTTTAATCAGTGCGTTCACGAGTTTTTCGTTGAAAGAGGTGTTGCAGCAAAGTCGGGCATCTCTTTACGTAGGATATGCAAATATTTCAGTACCGTGACGAGGCAAACTGAAAGACTGTGCCACGGTTGATATTTATTATTATATGATTTGCCTTCCGACACTGTGCAGGGTATTATTCATTCATAATGAAAAATCTGACACAATTCGTCGAATACCACCAATCTCATTCAACCACTTCTCCTCTGCGTGTACTCAATAGAATACGCACCCTTTACCCAATTATTGTACCTGCTATATATCTATTCGCCGTGCTTCCTACTCCGCATCTACATTCCACCCCCACGCCATGGGAAGCAATCCTCCCTCCTCCTCCCTTCCCCCTATTCCTTGCGGCCTGCCGGTCTCGCAGGGTGAGCTGGTATCGGTGCACCCGGCGTGAGATCGCGACCTGGGTGGTTACCGATATGACCTGGAAAAAGTATAAAACATTATATTCGATCGGCGTTTCACAAGATACCGGGGGATGCGGGGGTGGGTGCTAAGACTCCGTATATACTATATAGATATTACTTCTATACATAAATAATTTTAACGGCGAGCACAGAGACACGCTCGACCAGACAAACGGCGGACAATTCCACCCGCACTCTCGACCGGAACAACACATAATAAGCCAGATTATTGGGGTTTGCAGACTTTACGTAAGAAACTAAAAAGACTACCGGTATTGTTTTTGTGGGGGGGGGGTTTCGTTTTTACCCCCCCCCCTGGAAAATGAACAAGGCAAGCAATTCATGGTTACCAATGCCTGCCTGGTTGGTGAAAACCTAGTGCGTGCTCCGTCTCGGCTTTTTAGGGATGCGAGGGTCTATGGTCACACGACTACGACATGAGTACACCCTTCTCCTCCGTCCTTGGTTGTCGGCGAATAGGCGGGTGACTGGTGTTTCGGTTGAGGTGGGCATCACGTTTTGGGTGTTCTGTTCCAGCCGATCGGAGCTACTCGGCCTTCTATGTGATCCATCCATTGCCTCCGCAGTCTCGAGCTCCGACGTGTGACTTTTTTTTAAAATATTTTTTAGCGATGTGCACCTACATGGGATGATTCGTTTGTTATGCTGCGCCAAACAAAACCTATCACCAAGTGGACTAAAAAGCAATACCTGCCCTGTAGGGGTGGCGGCTTTTTATTCTGAGCTCGTCACATGAGGAGCTCAATATATCATACACCCGGAACACGATTTATTGGCGTCTTCGAAGAGGTTTTTTTCGTGCAATGTCCCGACTAACATGTGTATGCGTATTTATATGCGTTGCTCTGAAAACAAAAGTAACTGAAAACATATAATACACTAACTGGTAGTTGTTCACACGAGCTCTTGGGTGTGCTGGCAGCATGATAGGAAACAAGAAGCAGCGGCCGGTGCCGCAGTTATCGTGCTGTGCCAGTATAGAGCCCCTCCCCAACGTTGCAGATAATAATAATATGCCATTTCGAAGGATATACATGATGAACTGGTAGTTGTTCGCACGAGCTCACAACATCGGTCGGACGATATCGAGCCAGAGAGCGTTTACCCCTAACGTGGGAGGAATTATCACAGAATGGCTCGCCGGTGTGGCCTAAATCGCGGTAGGGAAAGCATTGCCACCATGCGCCCCCACTACTGAAGCAACCAGTCGGTGTAAAAACTATCCGACGTCACGCGACGAAAAACAAAAACATGATCGTACGTATGCATGCGTAGATATCATACGAACGAACTGTCCTGTACCCCACACAGCAGGATCATACACTGACACGTCTACTTGCAGTAGTGAAAGCATTAGTGGTAGCAGTAGTACAGTAGTAACAGCAGCAGCAGTAGTAGAGTAGTAGTAGCAATAGTAGTACTGTAGTAGTAGCAGTAGTAGTGGCAGTAGTAGTAGTAGTAGTAGTAGTAGTAGTAGTAGTAGTAGTAGTAGTAGTAGTAGTAGTAGTAGTAGTAGTAGTAGTAGTAGTAGCAGTAGTAGTAGCAGTAGTAGCAGTAGTAGCACTATTAATAGGAGTAGTAGCAGCAACAACAGTAGTAGTAGTTACACACATGCTCCCCGTAATGGCATTTTCCTTTGACTGCGTGCACTGAGCGCAGCCTGGCCATCTCACTATCGAATATGTCTCCTCCAAGTCCCCCCCTCCCCCTCTGTTCCTGACATCCCGGTCGGCAGCCGTTCGTGACACGAGCGGCGCCCCGTTAAGCTCGGTCGCCCACTGGACGAAACGACTTTGGAACGAGGTCGTTCCAAACAGTTTCAAAAGGTGGTCTCGAAATGTCTACAAATGTAAACATGTTTTTTTTCAAAACAAACCGATCCTTATATTATCGAACGAGTAGATCAGAGCTAACCCCGATAAGACCAGTCACAGCCCCTCAATCTTGCTGCACCACTCGTCTCCCTATGATCGCGCACCGCCCTAGCACGAAAGCGGCTAAGCCCGTCCTCCCAACCCCCTTCCCCCCTCTATACGCCAGCGACCGCACCGCCGACACTCGAGGCTGCGCGTCTAGCTCGAGAATACACGCCATACTCGTTACAAAACCATACGTTTCGCCTACATTCGTGGAAATGTAATCGAAATGTAAACGCTGCTCGCTTCTTACTTCTCACAAAGAACTGACCCAGCGAAACAACCACAACAAGCAAAACCAATGCCAACAAAAAAACACCAACCGCGCGGCACAAGGGAAGAGGAACACATTTACTTGTACTCTCGTCTTGGGGGGGGTGACACCCTGGTTATATTATTCGCGCGCGTGTTACTTACGCTAGTTTTAGTGTACACGGGTGGGGCACGCGCTGTTGATAGGGATTTAGATTACATGTTATAGAGGTACATATAGTGTATAGGTCGATGGGCATCGATGCATCTTCTTTTCACTTATCAACCTACCTCCTGACTGGTGCCAAGATGAGGGGACGGCAACCCCCCATTTTCACTACGACGTAGAAACCGTGTTTAGGCCAGTCGGGTGGAGGTGGCTTCGTACCCCACTCCAAACTGGACACGAACGCATTGTGTTGACGCAAAAAAAGTTAAAACAAAATCCCATGGTGGCGTTTCCATCGCCAAAACAAAAAATGAAAAACAAGAAAAGCTCAAGTCTGCCATGAAATATGGTACGTTGTAACTAGGCCTAGTGTGGCACTGAGCGGTCCACAAAAACTAACCCGAAAAAAAAATAGACCTTCCTTCCTTCCCCTGCCGTAGTAGCAGAGACCCCTGCGTCAAATTTCATGCCTTGGCCCTTGTAGGTTGTAGTGTGACCTATATCTACTGCTGTAGGGAGCTCGATCTTTGTTGCGAAACAGAGCGCGAAGGCGCGGAGCTTGCTCATCATGGGCACGCGGTGAACGCGCCACCCCATGCCCTAGCCTAGTCCAGAAGCCAGCAGTCGCCTGACTTCGACAAGCTCTGCTCGGCATTGACCTGAACGATCAGATCTTCCGTCGTAGCCTGGGTGAGGGGGGGGGGGGTGGAATACAGCACGGCGGAAGACGCAGGAAATGGGTTATACAACGTACGCACCATACTCTGAGTCCCCGAGCTCACTGGATAACGCACTCAGGCGTGCCATCGGTACTATAAAAAAAAACATCAGTCAACGTTCATAAACCTTCCCCCGAATAAACGGGATTCAATAAGAAACAGAGAAGAGCAACCCGAACACAAACTCTATAGCCTGTGTGTTATCGCCCGGACATTACAGAAAAAAATGCTCTCCATTATTCGACGACACCTGGGTTAGTATATGGAGCGTGTTCCATCGTCAGAAAAAAAAATTACCAACAAAACAGCATACCCGTATCGTACCACCACGCGTCGATCGCGAGCCATCTCTAAACTCACCGGGTCGACCTGTACCATGCAGTCTCCGCTCACGGCCTCGTCGTACTCGATGGCGTCCAGCGTGAGCGGCATCGTGGACTCCATCAGGATGCGGGGCTCTGGATATTCGCGTGGAAAAAGCGAGCGGCAACGGAGAGCCGAGCATGTTAAAATTACACATTTAGCGGGTCTACCCGGAGGTCGACGACACCGAAATAATTATATACCTGGTATATGTATATATATATATGTATATATGTACATACGAGTAGCGTTTATCTGCGTTGGAAAGTTATTTAGTGTGTGAGAAACATCACCATCTTCCCCTGCTACTAACGTCGCCTGACGAGATGTCAAAACCTCAAGCGTGCTGTACACCCCCCCCCTCCCCCCGCACCCCGTTAACACTTCCCTCGATCTACACACACACACCTGCGCCAGAGCTCAGGATGTCGCAATCCTTGATGATGATGTTCGAGGAGTCACCAGTGATGACAACGTTCGCCGTCTGGCCACTCCCTGCTGCAGGCGCGCTGATCTCCGCGTCGGGAATCTCAAACTCGTCCAGACCCTCCCAGAAAATGTTGTTGCACGTGTCCATGAGGAGCCCGTGCATGGTCTGCGCGAGTAGGTGTCACGGTGGTGGTCACCGTTGGGCGGTTATGACGAGAAGGTTGGACGTCAAGAGTTGTGCGGGTACGGCAGGGTTTCGCAAATATGGAGGCCACACACTGCTCGATGACGAGCTCCCCAACAAAGGCGAGCTCAACGACAAATCAGCAGTTCGATATGCGTGCAAAATATATTTGCAAAATCTGGTGTTCGACAATATTCCATTTTCATACGCGTACTCGTAGCCCTGCGTCTTGGCTGTACGCATCGAGCTGATCTTTTTACGGTTCCTCTCAAACAATCTGTCGTTTAGTCAGGTATGAAGCCGAAGCCTCGAGCGAGGAGCTTGAACAACAGTAGCGTAGGTGCTACTGCCGATCGTAGCACGCCGAGTGAAGAAAAAAAGGCCAGGGTGCCAAATGCAACCTCGAAAAAGAACTCAGGGCGACGGCCCTCGACAGGTATATCCTGCACGTAAGAACTCTACATACGTCTATCTATAGGTAGGAGGAGGAGGAGTTGCGCAATACGACAATACCGCCTTTTGACCGGCACAAAAAATAGCCTGTTTTTTTCACTCACTCCGAAGGCGGTCACGCTGAAGTCGTCAACGCGCGTTAGCTCCATGTAGACTCCCGTCTCGGGGCTTCCACCATCATCGAACAGAAACGCTCTGACGATATGCAAAAACAGACGCCAGGACAGGTGGTTGTGGCGGCGGTGGCGAGCGGGTTAGCACGACAGCTAAATGACACGCGACTGGCGCAGGGGGGGGGGGTCACTGGTATAGGTCCCTTTTTGTTTTGCCTCTCCGAGCCCACTCGGCGGAGCGACTCGGGCACTATATATGGCTGTGCAAGTCCTACTTTTACCCAGCTTTATTGGATAGTGGTTTTGGTGTGGCGACACGCACTGCCCGTGCGGGATCGTTGTCATATAATACGCCGTGGCGACTAAAATATTTCCAAGACCCCGAGTTTTAATGTGGAGTTCGGAGCCAGTTCGTCCGAGTGGCCTAAACGCCGCAGTAAACAAAAATGGCGTCATGCCTCTAACACCAGTCACACTCGAAATGAGCGAGATCCATCATCCCTAACACGGTTTCGCACACCACATTAACGTTGCACACGGGCAACTGGAAAGCAACGTGATGAGTCAAAGCTAAATTATTAAGAGTGTTGTGAGGTATACCGTCGTGCACTGCATCATACAGGGCCAAGCGCGAGTGTGTAACACGCGGTGGGATTACGGGGACAGCGCGCCTGAGCATAGTTTCCACCTTCACGACATGCTCCGGCTGCATCGACGTGTGATAGTGTACCAACAGTGATGCATACCAACCACATATCACAAGTTGCGTCCACGGTGTCTGCGCTCACGAGCAGAAAACAGCGAAAGGTGGTTACACACGTGTTCCGTATGAGACCACTCCAAGGCTACTCACTTATCGTACGTACGCCAAAAGGATAGTGTGTTGAGGACGTGTATCAGGGATATCCACTACTGTGTGCTTGCCCGGTGTTTCAACGGTGTATCACACAATTTGGCGTCCACTTCACCGAACATGGAGACGGAGGGTGTACTACTTCTTCATTTTCATGCATGGCCGTAGTCGTATGACCGAGACCCTCGCATCCCTACAATGCCGGGACGGAGCATGTCGGGTTTTCACCGACCAGGCAGACATTGATGGCACCAAGCGCCAAGCGCCGTGAGGTGTTGGACGAGTCGCATGAAGGGTGAGCCGCATCCCACTAAGAACCGCTTGTGGGGCGGACTTGCATACGGATGACAGCTTCAAATGAGTTAATTTAATTTCTGGTGTGGCCACTTCCTGAGACAGCAATGGGAGCACTATGTAACTGCCTCGTGGGTGCCTTACCATATACACACTACGTGATACGATCATTCCCCTCGTGCGGAGCAAAGGTTCTCCACCCCGCACAAATGATCTGTCTCGACCGCCAGCCTTGGCGACCGCCACAAGCACAAAAAAAAAAAAAAAAAACTGTACCCTGGTGGTCTAGCTCACGCAGTGAGGGGCGTGTTTTACAGCCCAACCGACGCCAACTAATATCTCGACAAGAGAGGGGGGCAATGTTTTTAACGCATATCTTCGGAACTCACGTGATGTTGCTGGAGTCGGTGAATCGAGCAGAGCCGGTTCGCCCCCCTCCAAAGTCCAGGTCCGCGAAACGAAGGGCCTGGATAACGTCCCAAGGACGGTGAAGAAGAACAATATGGTTGGCGGCGGTTTTTTTTTACAGGAAAATTGTTTGTTTTTTTTCGAGTGATTTTTTATAATTTCTTCCGACCGTACTTAGTACGGATATCGCGTTGTTTTTTTGGTTTCCCTCCTTGTAAGCAAAATATTAAAATCCAACGCCACTGCTCAAGGCACAAATCAATTAGCGTCACACCCCCTCCCCGCGCCCGCCCCCCCTGCATACAGGCATGGAGTGTGGAGGAGACCCCGGAATTATATGGGCATTTTTAATACACCATCCAATTTCGTGTGGCCCTTGTGTGCGATTCGTCCCCGTATGCAGAGATAGGGGTGGCATATAAACTTTCTGAGGTTGTGTGTTTACTTGGTTATAGTATAAGAGCTTTTTACCTCGTCAAAACCACGAATGATGAAAAAAACACGTATTCACGCTTGAACCTGAACAACATCCATCGCCACGACCAAGGTGTTCGACGCATGGTATAGTAGAGAACCCGAGTCTGAGTTGGTAGGCTCTTCAGCTGCAAGGAGCCCGGTCAATCATCAGAAGAGCTACGTTAAAAAGTGCTAGCGGTACCTCTCTCTCGTGTATAGCACTTGTCTACGCCCATCCACGTAAATACTCAAAAGGTTGATCCATCCCACATCAAGTAAAACCCGAATAAAACCCGTCCCCTCACGTAAGTAAGCTCGCCCCGTTGAAGCCTCAGCTTTCGGACGGCTGCTGCTTATTAGGGTGGAAAAATTATCCCGCTCTCGTGACATCCTATTTCTCAAATGGTTGAGACCCCTCTTGCATACCCTATACCATGAAGGTTCTGATCTGGGTGGAGTTTGTGTTGAAGGAGCGGCGATATTTTTAGAGAGGATTTGTCCACAAGGCAGCAATTCACTTGTATTCACGTTCGCGTGCGACAGTGATTGGAACTCCCAGATTGTTTTGCAACGATAGAGGTAGGTAGCACTTGTTGGCGCTGAACCACTTTCTGGATGATCGGACTGTACGACCCAAAATCGTCGGACTCATTTCCGTTCTTAGGTTGCAACCATTTTCATAGTTGTACTTAGCCCATGGGATTGTTCGTCGGGTATGATAGATTTGTTTATTTTTTCATCAGATAACAGTATTCGACTACTGCAGGTATTGAGGTATGGAGCTCCTCAGTTGAGGAGAGCTCATAGAAAACAATGGTTGGTGCACCTCTACCGTAGCCTGCATTCCAATCATTGAGTGTTTGCGCGTGACAAGGTTGTCGTGTGAGAGGACGCTGAAATACGCGACTATGTCGGCAAACTCTGGATGTGCCGCACCTGTGAGTTCTTGACGTCCATGTCGAGGTTTCCAATCGTACCGGGTACGATTTCGCCAGTCGGTTCGTAGTTTCGGGAGATCCCTATGTTTTCCACCTGTTGGGCACGGCCAAAATATACACCAGGTATTGAAGAGTGCGCCGTTCGCATACGTGTAAGGGGCACGTTATGCAGGGAACACAACATAATATAGCGGACATCGTATCGGAAAACACGTCATGTCGGCAAGTAAGCGAAGACGAAAACATGAAGCGAACACAGCAGAGGGAACACATCCTTTAGTAAACAAATAAAAAAGGGAACGCATTGTAGAGGGGCAACATCCTACAGGAAACACACAATAAAGGGAACACACGTAGCGAGAAGCCGAAGCTAAAAATATATAGAGATAGAGATAGGGCTAGAGATGGAGATAGATATAGATACAGAGATAAAGATAAGATAGAGAGAGATAGACATAACGATAGGCATAGAGACGGAGATAGAGATGGAGATAAATATGGACATTGAGAAAGAGATAGAGATAGAGAAAAAGTGCGGTTTCAGTGACGTTGGTGCGTTTGTCGGCGGTGATAACTATTTGTACCTACCGCGCCATCGACATGCCCAGCAAGCAAACGGCACCTACAAAACAGACGGTTGCCACGGAACTATGCTCGACATTCGCACAGGATGCAACAACGCCACACTTTACACCGAGCATATTGGTGTAATAAACCACAACTACGCTTGAGCCTGGCACCACATCGGAGTTCACTATTTTGTGGCGACTGCTTTGTCGTGTTAAGAACACACGGATAGCGCATCGCCCGCGCGGAACTGCGATACGGGTAGCACAGGAGAAATTCTCTTACGGGAGACCATAGTAAATAGAACCTACGGTACGCCCAAAAACCTATATATTTACCTACTTTTAGTAACAATATTGGATATTTGGTCCTATTTACTATCGTCCCCCGTATTAGCCTCTTCGCTTCGGCAGAGACCTCTGGACCTCACCCACGATCGATTTTCAAGATATAATACGCTGACTTGGCCCGAATGGTAGAGCTCGTTAGGTGAAACGAGGCGGGCTACGATATGGGGGGAGGGTATCTCAATATTCCCAACCACGTTTACGCCACTCGGGCGAGTGGCTCTGTAACTCGCTCAAAATTCTCAAAATTGGAAATAAAATTGAACGGTGGCAGCAGAGTAACAAACAAGCCCATGGCGGTGCGTTTGGCCAGAAAACAAAAACCCGCTAAAAAGCTTGACATTTCAACGAAATACGTAGTCACTCGGCCTCGTCGGCTGGAAAAGTCGGACTTGATAGCGATCCCCCTACCGTAGCACCAGTCAAACAACGGAGATTATCAAGTCAGGAGGAAGTCCATCTAGCAAAAACCACTCGCCACCATTTACACCGAGCAATGAATGCCCCACGGTAAGGAGTGGCGCCGCATCATTTCATAGTTCGTCTTCTTCACACTTCACACGCGAGAGGCGCTCTACTACTGTAGATATCTCAATCGAACCATGGCTGCTGGCGAAGCACTTATTTTTACTCGCGCTACCCCCACCAGCAAATTCCCCCATGATATCTATGTACGATGTACCGTAGGCCAAAAATAAATATTCGAGTATAACGGTAGATCGTAGAGTTGCTTTTTTTTTTCTTGAGGAGCTATAAAGCGGTCAGAAACCTGAGGCGTGTGCTTGAGACAGGGGTGCCGCTTTTTTTTTTCGTGCGCAGACTTTTTATGACCTGGGGGGAGGGCTCCCAAAACACTACACTCTAAGGAATCGCTGGGAGTCAGTCAGTTGGCTGTGTCCACCGTGATTTTATTTTTCATTCGCATATACCTACTACGGCAAAGTAGAGAAGTCATCGGGTTGCACTTTGTGTTGCTTCTCAACATCAGGTTACGGCTGGGCCTAATCTATGATCAGGCGAAAATAGACCGGAAAATCAACGGTGGGGTGCCCATCCCTTATCGTAGCATCGATCAACAATATACGCAAAAAAAGTGGTTATCTCATGGTTCTCCATACCGTGCTAAGGCTGGCGTACTATGTTTTACCCCCTGGGGCTACTCTCTTGAGGGGCCTCTACAAGCCCCCCCCCCCCGCCGCCGAAAAAAAACATTGTGACAAAAACCGGACGATTGACCTCTTCAGCAGTAGGCCGCCGCCCCTCAAGTATTTTGTTCGAACAAATGCTGTAACAAAAAAAAATGGGATCGATTATGATGTGTCGTTTGTGCAGGACAACTTTGCTACGGTAGCCTGCATGCAGGTGTGCACGATGTAATTTCTGAGGGTGGTTACTTGAGGAGCTCTATATACCTTACCCTAAAACTAATTTTCGAGCGCGGGGGGGGGGGGATAGTGCTACCCGATGAACCATTATATGGCCTTGCTATACTACGAAAAATATCGCAGCACAATAATCGAAAAAAAACGACGATTTTGGGGGTTAAGACGACCGGTCATTCAAAAACATGTTCAGCCGAAAAATGCGCCTCTACCGTGGCACGCGTCGCAGATGGGAAGAAACGCCGTCAAAAGCCCGAAACTGCTTCGCTCTTCGAGTTAGTGCTACACCTCTCTACCGTAGGCGCATGCTACGATAGAGGTGCACCATGCATTTTCTGAGCTCCTCACTTGAGGAGCTCTATTTATGCCTCTATATATGCCTGCAGTAGTCTAAACGCTGATTTTGGAGGGAAATGAAAAGGGCTACCGGCCATGAACCCATGATCAATAACTATCCTCTGAAACAAATTGCAACACGAGAATGAAAGTCCAACGGTTTTGGGTTAAGGAGCCCGATCCTTCATAAAAAAATTCAACCAAAAAATGTCACTGGGACCGCCATCGTAGCACGCGTCTATCGTAGCGCGCGTCACTTTGGTTGTACTCGCCTCCGCGTCCGTGACGCCGTCGATGACGATAACGCCTTCCTCCGCCGTGTTTCCGTTGTTGTCGCCCTCGTACAGGATGAAAAAGGTGCGAGCAGGGCCTTCGGGGTTGAAGGTGCCATCAAGGGTAACCCCGCTCTTGACGAAAACGGGTCCGTCCAGGAAGTAGTTGCCTTCTTGCATTTTGATCTATTTTTTAGGTTGTTGTGTATTTCATGTCGAGGAAACAAACGATAAAACCATGAAAAAACAAAACAAAACAGGGGACAGCAGAGAGAAGGGAGAGAGGGGGGCAGTAGATATAAGTGAGAAATGACTTGTGTCTCCGAAACCATGTGTCTACAAGGGTTCATCCCAGTCTCGTGCTATCCCGAATGCCCTCACAAACAAAGGCGCGTATGTTCTATACGTTTGTTATTCGAAGCCAAATCTTGACAGCTTCATTTCGAAGCGTTTTCAAAAAAGGATGACCGGGTCGGTAGACCGCTTGCCGGAATCTTCTCTTCGTAGCCGAAGTTTTCTCGGCATACCCCCCCCCAGACGAGGCGACAAGCTTGCGCGTTCCACGATGGGCGTTGGGCTCGTCGGACAAACCATTTCCCGGCTATCTGTGTCGGGACGCGTGCTATGATAGAGATATGAGGTATACCTTTTTTTGGCCGAAACGTTTTCTGAATGACCCATTAAAAGCTATTAGAGCCTCCTTCACCCCGAAATCGTCGGAATTCCATTCTTGTCTTGCAGAATGTTTCTTTTGTGGTAGTTAGGCCTTCGGATTGGTCATCGGGTACGTACGTAGCACTTTTTATTTTCAATTTCCTCCAAAATCAGTTTTTTTGGGTGAGGTATAGAGCTCTTCAAGTGACCACCCTTAGAAGGCAGGAACATGGTGCACCTGCATGCAGGCTACCGTAGCAAGCGTCTCAGTGGGATTATGCAACTGAGGGACTTCGTAACAACGTTTGTTTTGACAACCGTTTCCGCTATAGACCTGGGCCATGGAGCAAACAGCCCATCGGGTAAAGTGGGCCGTTTTTGTTTATTTTTCTGAAAGCAAGAGTCTTTGGATGAGGAGGTATACGTAGAGCTGCCCGAAGAAGGAGAGCGTAAGAAAACTGCAGGTGCGTTTTTCTCTACGCGTCGCATGCTTCAAAGGTGGCAGTAAACAGGGCGGATAACGTCACGGTACGTAGGGGTGGTGGTTTTTTTCCCCGACCTCCTCGAACGAGTAGCAGTACATCTCTCACGCCCGAACCATGAATTCGAAGATATAACTTTTTTTGTCCCATTCAACCCGATCGAAATTTCTACCAGGGTATGTGCTAGTCTAGTCCTCTACCACAAAATACCGGAATACATATTATACAATCCGGTAGTTATTAACTCTGAGAAGCTCAACCGGGCCAGACACATGCCGAGCAAAAACGATAAAAACCCGACCGTGAGACGACGAGCCAGTGGTGGAAAACAAGGTGTTCGCAAGGTGGTGTGAACTGAAGCAAAACACAATGCTAACAACCCGATTTTCAAGTGTGCATATATACACATCGGGACTTCATACAGATGGCGTTGGGATGGGAGACTAACCCCCTTGTGAAACAAACCGCCTCGTTTGTGTTTCGACGAGAAGCGGCGGTCAATATCGGCAACGGAGTTGAAAGGAGGCGTGTTCCACGGTAGACGAAGAACCTGCAGTACTCACTCTATCAGTTTCTGACGCTCTCCCTCGTTTGAGGAGTTCTATACATCATACGTAGTTTACACAACAATCAATTTTCAGCGAAGCTCAGGTAGTAGGCTATAAGATGCAACACAAAGCCCCCCAAGTGGGGCTTGGGTGAAAAAAATACAAAACGTCGTGAAACACATACATGGGCCGGGTTCTTGATGAGCATTGCAGTAGTTCCTCCGCCGAGGGGCCCAGCCGGCTGGAAATACTTAGCGCTCGGAAGGTGCAAATCATATCGTAGATCTGACTCGTGCGGTAAACATGGTCAGCTACTGGTAGTAGGGGCACAAAGCCATACGTAGCAAGTTTGACTGTGGTGGGTCAGCGGTAGCCCAGAATCATGGCTCGACGGTTAAGCCCGGGTTCGAATCTACGCCTGTTGCTGGTGTGTTTTTATTTGCGCACAGGACGTTTTCTATGAGTCGCTTTCCGTCGGCGAAAGTGGGGGAGAGGGAGGGTAGGCGAAACTCGATATCAACAGACGAGCAGCTCCGAAAAATTGAATTTATTGTGCGGAGAAGAAAACAAAAAAGCACGAAACGCGGGAGGAGGGAAGATACGACACCTGTGGTCAACGATTGTCCAGAAAACGGTTCAGGGCAAAACCTCCTTCGATTTGAGCTGGAGAGCAGTAGAGTGACGACAAAAAAAAAGCAAAGCTGGGGGCTCACTGACACATGTATGTGGTCGACACGAGAAGAAATTACGTGGCACTGACATAGACGGTGGAATCGTCGAGTTCTCCGACGCAGTCCGTGCCGTCGTACGTAGAGCCTTTTGTTTCGCATATTGCCGTCATGATCTCCTCTTGCTCGGACACACCGTCCCCAATGATATCGGGGATGACTCCCCAAGCCGTCATCGTCGTGGTCACCATCTACTTGGAAGAGAGAGAGAGAGAGAGAGAATGAGAGAGAGAGAAGAAAAGAGAGAGAGAGAGATGGAAAAAAAGAGAGAGAGAGAGGGAGAGAAAGAGAGAGGGAGAGAGAGAGAGAGAGAGAGAGAGAGAGAGAGAGAGAGAGAGAGAGAGAGAGAGTGTCTGTTCCGCGCGTGTGTGTGTGGAGAGAGAGAGAGTTCCAAGTAGATGGTGACCACGACGATGACGGCTTGGGGAGTCATCCCCGATATCATTGGGGACGGTGTGTCCGAGCAAGAGGAGATCATGACGGCAATATGCGAAACAAAAGGCTCTACGTACGACGGCACGGACTGCGTCGGAGAACTCGACGATTCCACCGTCTATGTCAGTGCCACGTAATTTCTTCTCGTGTCGACCACATACATGTGTCAGTGAGCCCCCAGCTTTGCTTTTTTTTTGTCGTCACTCTACTGCTCTCCAGCTCAAATCGAAGGAGGTTTTGCCCTGAACCGTTTTCTGGACAATCGTTGACCACAGGTGTCGTATCTTCCCTCCTCCCGCGTTTCGTGCTTTTTTGTTTTCTTCTCCGCACAATAAATTCAATTTTTCGGAGCTGCTCGTCTGTTGATATCGAGTTTCGCCTACCCTCCCTCTCCCCCACTTTCGCCGACGGAAAGCGACTCATAGAAAACGTCCTGTGCGCAAATAAAAACACACCAGCAACAGGCGTAGATTCGAACCCGGGCTTAACCGTCGAGCCATGATTCTGGGCTACCGCTGACCCACCACAGTCAAACTTGCTACGTATGGCTTTGTGCCCCTACTACCAGTAGCTGACCATGTTTACCGCACGAGTCAGATCTACGATATGATTTGCACCTTCCGAGCGCTAAGTATTTCCAGCCGGCTGGGCCCCTCGGCGGAGGAACTACTGCAATGCTCATCAAGAACCCGGCCCATGTATGTGTTTCACGACGTTTTGTATTTTTTTCACCCAAGCCCCACTTGGGGGGCTTTGTGTTGCATCTTATAGCCTACTACCTGAGCTTCGCTGAAAATTGATTGTTGTGTAAACTACGTATGATGTATAGAACTCCTCAAACGAGGGAGAGCGTCAGAAACTGATAGAGTGAGTACTGCAGGTTCTTCGTCTACCGTGGAACACGCCTCCTTTCAACTCCGTTGCCGATATTGACCGCCGCTTCTCGTCGAAACACAAACGAGGCGGTTTGTTTCACAAGGGGGTTAGTCTCCCATCCCAACGCCATCTGTATGAAGTCCCGATGTGTATATATGCACACTTGAAAATCGGGTTGTTAGCATTGTGTTTTGCTTCAGTTCACACCACCTTGCGAACACCTTGTTTTCCACCACTGGCTCGTCGTCTCACGGTCGGGTTTTTATCGTTTTTGCTCGGCATGTGTCTGGCCCGGTTGAGCTTCTCAGAGTTAATAACTACCGGATTGTATAATATGTATTCCGGTATTTTGTGGTAGAGGACTAGACTAGCACATACCCTGGTAGAAATTTCGATCGGGTTGAATGGGACAAAAAAAGTTATATCTTCGAATTCATGGTTCGGGCGTGAGAGATGTACTGCTACTCGTTCGAGGAGGTCGGGGAAAAAAACCACCACCCCTACGTACCGTGACGTTATCCGCCCTGTTTACTGCCACCTTTGAAGCATGCGACGCGTAGAGAAAAACGCACCTGCAGTTTTCTTACGCTCTCCTTCTTCGGGCAGCTCTACGTATACCTCCTCATCCAAAGACTCTTGCTTTCAGAAAAATAAACAAAAACGGCCCACTTTACCCGATGGGCTGTTTGCTCCATGGCCCAGGTCTATAGCGGAAACGGTTGTCAAAACAAACGTTGTTACGAAGTCCCTCAGTTGCATAATCCCACTGAGACGCTTGCTACGGTAGCCTGCATGCAGGTGCACCATGTTCCTGCCTTCTAAGGGTGGTCACTTGAAGAGCTCTATACCTCACCCAAAAAAACTGATTTTGGAGGAAATTGAAAATAAAAAGTGCTACGTACGTACCCGATGACCAATCCGAAGGCCTAACTACCACAAAAGAAACATTCTGCAAGACAAGAATGGAATTCCGACGATTTCGGGGTGAAGGAGGCTCTAATAGCTTTTAATGGGTCATTCAGAAAACGTTTCGGCCAAAAAAAGGTATACCTCATATCTCTATCATAGCACGCGTCCCGACACAGATAGCCGGGAAATGGTTTGTCCGACGAGCCCAACGCCCATCGTGGAACGCGCAAGCTTGTCGCCTCGTCTGGGGGGGGGTATGCCGAGAAAACTTCGGCTACGAAGAGAAGATTCCGGCAAGCGGTCTACCGACCCGGTCATCCTTTTTTGAAAACGCTTCGAAATGAAGCTGTCAAGATTTGGCTTCGAATAACAAACGTATAGAACATACGCGCCTTTGTTTGTGAGGGCATTCGGGATAGCACGAGACTGGGATGAACCCTTGTAGACACATGGTTTCGGAGACACAAGTCATTTCTCACTTATATCTACTGCCCCCCTCTCTCCCTTCTCTCTGCTGTCCCCTGTTTTGTTTTGTTTTTTCATGGTTTTATCGTTTGTTTCCTCGACATGAAATACACAACAACCTAAAAAATAGATCAAAATGCAAGAAGGCAACTACTTCCTGGACGGACCCGTTTTCGTCAAGAGCGGGGTTACCCTTGATGGCACCTTCAACCCCGAAGGCCCTGCTCGCACCTTTTTCATCCTGTACGAGGGCGACAACAACGGAAACACGGCGGAGGAAGGCGTTATCGTCATCGACGGCGTCACGGACGCGGAGGCGAGTACAACCAAAGTGACGCGCGCTACGATAGACGCGTGCTACGATGGCGGTCCCAGTGACATTTTTTGGTTGAATTTTTTTATGAAGGATCGGGCTCCTTAACCCAAAACCGTTGGACTTTCATTCTCGTGTTGCAATTTGTTTCAGAGGATAGTTATTGATCATGGGTTCATGGCCGGTAGCCCTTTTCATTTCCCTCCAAAATCAGCGTTTAGACTACTGCAGGCATATATAGAGGCATAAATAGAGCTCCTCAAGTGAGGAGCTCAGAAAATGCATGGTGCACCTCTATCGTAGCATGCGCCTACGGTAGAGAGGTGTAGCACTAACTCGAAGAGCGAAGCAGTTTCGGGCTTTTGACGGCGTTTCTTCCCATCTGCGACGCGTGCCACGGTAGAGGCGCATTTTTCGGCTGAACATGTTTTTGAATGACCGGTCGTCTTAACCCCCAAAATCGTCGTTTTTTTTCGATTATTGTGCTGCGATATTTTTCGTAGTATAGCAAGGCCATATAATGGTTCATCGGGTAGCACTATCCCCCCCCCCCGCGCTCGAAAATTAGTTTTAGGGTAAGGTATATAGAGCTCCTCAAGTAACCACCCTCAGAAATTACATCGTGCACACCTGCATGCAGGCTACCGTAGCAAAGTTGTCCTGCACAAACGACACATCATAATCGATCCCATTTTTTTTTGTTACAGCATTTGTTCGAACAAAATACTTGAGGGGCGGCGGCCTACTGCTGAAGAGGTCAATCGTCCGGTTTTTGTCACAATGTTTTTTTTCGGCGGCGGGGGGGGGGGGCTTGTAGAGGCCCCTCAAGAGAGTAGCCCCAGGGGGTAAAACATAGTACGCCAGCCTTAGCACGGTATGGAGAACCATGAGATAACCACTTTTTTTGCGTATATTGTTGATCGATGCTACGATAAGGGATGGGCACCCCACCGTTGATTTTTCGGTCTATTTTCGCCTGATCATAGATTAGGACCAGCCGTAACCTGATGTTGAGAAGCAACACAAAGTGCAACCCGATGACTTCTCTACTTTGCCGTAGTAGGTATATGCGAATGAAAAATAAAATCACGGTGGACACAGCCAACTGACTGACTCCCAGCGATTCCTTAGAGTGTAGTGTTTTGGGAGCCCTCCCCCCAGGTCATAAAAAGTCTGCGCACGAAAAANTATGACGCTCCTTAAGTGAGGAGCTCAGAAAAACATGGTGCACCTCTATCGTAGCATGCGTCGGAGTTTGGGATTCCAATGGATTTTGGGTAGCTCCTGAGTCAGAAATATTGGCTTCGGGAAGCAAGGAAAGTGCACCGCGCATGCTACGGTAAGTGCGCGCCGAATTTTATTAGAACTTTCCTCGCGTGAGGAGCTAGCTCTTTTGCTCGCCGAAAACCTCAACTCCATTTAAGAGAAGGAAAGCGCAAGCAAGCCCGTCGAACAAACCCCATCTGGCCGAGGTATATACGCGATCGAAGTATCACACTCAGCTTGAAAAGTTGAGTTTCGACGAAATCTTCGATCTCACAGCTGTTGTTTTTTCATGTTATAAATATACATTCACCCCATCTTTTGTTTTTTTGTCGAACCTCACGGATGGTAATTCGACGACAAAATGGTTGGGTAGCGCTGGTGCCTCCAAACTTGAGAAGCCCTTACTCAGTCACAACCATTGTTTGCCGAAAAAGGTCTGGTGCCGATATCGTGGCACGTGTGGGCGATTTTGTTTCGCCTGGTGTCGCCTTTCGGGACCCAGGCACGTATAAGAGAGCGGCCGACTTTTTTCGAGGTGTTTTCTATCAGGTTTTTGTCAAACAGAGCGGAAGACAGGCCGTGTAAGTATATACCTGTACAGCGTTCACGCCGCATGCATTGTTTTTTCTTGTATGATGCAAGTTAGATATATGCTTCGTATATCCCCTTCTGAGGTTTCACCTCAGAAGCCCACCCCGACTTCTTCTTCCCCGTGGCCAATGCTGTAACCATCGTCTTGTTTTGTTTCTTTTGGAGCTCTCTTTCTCTCTGGGCCAGCTCAGGTTAAAGGTCTTAATGAATGTAGACGCCCGAAACGAACTTACGGAGGATGCTCATCGCCCTCCACATGACGAGCATCACACCATACATGTTTGCCGTTAGATGCTGACCTTCGAGGGCAGATATTAGTGGTCTATTATGGTGACTGCTGTTGGCGCAGGAGCGCGGTTCGACCCTCTTCGTGTTTCGCCGCCTTTCATCCCGCAGATGAACATCCTAGAGCTGAGGAGGAACGAGTTCATTCCTGGAGCTGGAGTCGTGCCGGTGTATTCCCTTCAGGATGACTTTGTGAGTGGGATCATGGGAGTGCGCAATCTGCGAGGGAGGTTCGTGTCATCCATGGCCGTAGTCGTCCTATAACCGTAGACGCTGGCATCCCTACGAGATGCCGGGACGGAACATGTTTAGGTTTTCACCGACCAGGGGGGAGGGCGAGGGGAAAAGTAATACTTATTTAATGTTCCTCCTTAAAAGTGCCTGCGATGCAGTTAGGCATATGTCCCACTCCCCAGACTTGTGATGCTGACGAATATGCGTTGTTTTTGGCCTGGAGACAGGAGCTTCAATGCCCTGTGCGTTGATGGCCAATTGTCTATAATTACGTCTTCGACCGAATCCTTCGGCATGGCTTTCCGGCTAATGTAATGATTTTGGTACTACTGTCTTCGCAGGACCTCGACGGTGGCAACGATGATGAGGATACCTCCGAGGTCGACATTTCGACCAGGTTCAGCTTTGACATCCCCGAGGTGAGAGGTATACCCCCATCCATCAATTCCGCAGAGGGCCGCGGCTGTATCCTAGTCGTCACTCATTGCGCCCAAGTTCTTCAATCTGAAGTCCCGAAAGGCTCAGCATATCGCTGCCCGGCTAACTTTATGTGGCGGGGTTATAGCACGAAGAAGAAAGAACGGCTCCAAGGATGGAACACAGAAGTTATCTCGTCCTTTTGAACAACAAACCATGTACTGGTATATATACATGTACGAGTACGTATCATGCACACGAACTGACTTTTGTATGAAACACGGAGTCGTCTTTTCAATCATTCTCCTGTCCGGTGCGGTTTCGGTTTTTCGCCGTGCCTGTGGCAGTGGATTTACTTCATCCCCTGAACTGACCCATTGTCGTATTTCGTTTCTTCCGTCCGGCCTGCCTGCCTGCCTTTTTTTTGTTTTGGCCTGCTGCAGCCGACGAACTATATCCGGTTCAGGACTCCATCGACCACCGTGACCGCTATCAGGATGAGATTCCCCGCCAATCGAGAGTTCACCTTCGCCGTGCAGTACTCCCCTACCATCGACACATTTAATGACGACATTACCGAGGTGAGAAGACCGGTCTCAACTATTCATCCAAAACAAAGACCTGATTCGCGACAATTTTCTTGTCAGTTCGCTGTTTTGCTGGAGTATCAAACGTGATACTCTTTGTGGAGTGTCGTGCCACGGTAACGGCACGCTGGCGCCTATTTTGTTTCTAAACCTCCATACTTGAGAGCTCTAGACGACTCTCACCAAAACACCGGTTTTTAGAAAAGCTAAGCGTGCAAACCCGACGAAACAAAAGGCTACATACGGGTCCCCCCGAATTACTACGGCAAACCACAGATTTATATTCACAAACGAATTTTGGGTTAAGGATACCGGGGTCGGTCAAAAACAATTCGGACAAAATGTGTCACTGGGATGACTGGCACAGATACCAGTCACATACACATTTCTCGCCGACACCCCTTATAAAAGAGTTTTAAATGTATACCTGTTGGTTTCATCAGACGCCGCCGCCCCCCCCCCCCCCCGCCCCTCCCACCCCGCCCCCACAAATGCGCAGGAATTCACCAGCGCCGGTGGGCCTAAGACGTGGGAGACATTCACCCTGTCAGTGCCCGGCTACTCTAGAGGGTCGGTTGAGTTGTTTGCGGTGGATGGCCCTACGTTCGTGCGCTTCCCCGACTACCCGACGCTGCGGGTGGTCGATTTCGAGATGGTGGGCGAGTTGATCAGCGACGGGCCCGGACACTTCGAGGTAAAGAGGCGTTTTTCTGCGAGGGGTGGCGCTTTCGAGCAGCTCAAATATCACCACACGCCCGACAGGTCTCGATCTGCCGTACATAGATCATCTAGATCTCACGCCTGCCGTGATGAGCTGCTGCGTACAGGGCCTGTTTATACCGTGTGCCTCGTGGGTGAAGGCTAATTAAGGCCTCCGAATTGACACTCCTCGAAAAACAAGTGTCCCAAAACAAAGCAATTGTTTGGGAGACACTCGTACTGCTGTTGAACCCCTCCCCTGTGAGTGAGGTGGTATGATAGCATTTCTGACGAACAACCTACAGCATTCGTTCACGCTGCCAACGATAGTTCAATGCATGCAATATTGGATTTTGGGCGAGGCATGCGGCTCGGAAGCAGGGGGTTCCAGCTCGGGAAACATGAACCTCATCAGGCTGGTTTCAGGGCCCATATGTGATAACATTATCAGTAGGGGTAGGATTTTTAAGTTTCCGGGGCTCTCCACTTGGGTACATATTGGAAGCTCCACGATCTCGCCCAAAATTGACCTTGAGAGCCAAACGTGGCTCAACACGATGAGACAAACCCTAGTACCCTATAAACCCCACCGATAAGATATTGCAACACGAAATGGATATCTACCGGCTAGTTCCTCAGAGTAGGGTGTTTACTGATAGCCAGTATAAGTCAGTTTTAAGATCTTCCTGAAGGTTGCGGCCGACAGTGGCCGAACTGCCACTCTTAGTAACCTAGTTGTTATTTAGACATAAACCCTTTGTGTTTGTGTCGTCACTCAGGAGGCGAGTGGAATCGAGTAGAAACAGTAGAGTATGAAACCCTGGGGCACGGCACAACATCATGCGATTCCCCCCTGCTTTTGTAATCGATACTGGTTCTTCCATGGACTGGGGTCATTTGTATAGAAGAGCATCCAACAAGAAACCTGAACCAAACTGGTTCCAACACCAAAAGCTTCGCCAAACAACCTCGATAACGACCCCTCCGGCACTAACGGGTGCCATGCTAGACGTCACACGTTTTGTCTCGAAATATTTATAATCGGCGGGGCTCCTCAACGAGAAATCGCCGGACTTTCAGTTCTTGCGTTGAAGTATTTTTCATTTTATGCTGAGGGCGGCATAGGATTGTTCATCGGCGGTAGAAATTTCTGTTTCTTCTATAACCAGTTTTTTGTTTAGTGGCCTCAAGTGGCCACCCTCAGAGACAGTATGGCACACGCCTGCCTCTGCCGTAGCATGCGTCCACTGAGGGGATTACGCGTGCGTGCTTGTCGGCATTCCTCTCTGCCCGAGAGAGAGAGAGAGAGAGAGAGAGAGAGAGAGAGAGAGAGAGAGAGAGAGAGAGAGAGAGAGAGAGAGAGAGAGAGAGAGAGAGAGAGAGAGAGAGAGAGAGAGAGAGAGAGAGAGAGAGAGAGAGAGAGAGAGAGAGAGAGAGAGAGAGAGAGACAGAGAGACAGAGAGAGAGAGAGAGACAGAGAGAGAGAGAGAGAATGAGAGAGATAGAAGGAAAGAGAGAGAGAGAGAGAGATATGGGAAAAAAGAGAGAGAGAGGGGCAGAGAGGAATGCCGACAAGCACGCACGCGTAATCCCCTCAGTGGACGCATGCTACGGCAGAGGCAGGCGTGTGCCATACTGTCTCTGAGGGTGGCCACTTGAGGCCACTAAACAAAAAACTGGTTATAGAAGAAACAGAAATTTCTACCGCCGATGAACAATCCTATGCCGCCCTCAGCATAAAATGAAAAATACTTCAACGCAAGAACTGAAAGTCCGGCGATTTCTCGTTGAGGAGCCCCGCCGATTATAAATATTTCGAGACAAAACGTGTGACGTCTAGCATGGCACCCGTTAGTGCCGGAGGGGTCGTTATCGAGGTTGTTTGGCGAAGCTTTTGGTGTTGGAACCAGTTTGGTTCAGGTTTCTTGTTGGATGCTCTTCTATACAAATGACCCCAGTCCATGGAAGAACCAGTATCGATTACAAAAGCAGGGGGGAATCGCATGATGTTGTGCCGTGCCCCAGGGTTTCATACTCTACTGTTTCTACTCGATTCCACTCGCCTCCTGAGTGACGACACAAACACAAAGGGTTTATGTCTAAATAACAACTAGGTTACTAAGAGTGGCAGTTCGGCCACTGTCGGCCGCAACCTTCAGGAAGATCTTAAAACTGACTTATACTGGCTATCAGTAAACACCCTACTCTGAGGAACTAGCCGGTAGATATCCATTTCGTGTTGCAATATCTTATCGGTGGGGTTTATAGGGTACTAGGGTTTGTCTCATCGTGTTGAGCCACGTTTGGCTCTCAAGGTCAATTTTGGGCGAGATCGTGGAGCTTCCAATATGTACCCAAGTGGAGAGCCCCGGAAACTTAAAAATCCTACCCCTACTGATAATGTTATCACATATGGGCCCTGAAACCAGCCTGATGAGGTTCATGTTTCCCGAGCTGGAACCCCCTGCTTCCGAGCCGCATGCCTCGCCCAAAATCCAATATTGCATGCATTGAACTATCGTTGGCAGCGTGAACGAATGCTGTAGGTTGTTCGTCAGAAATGCTATCATACCACCTCACTCACAGGGGAGGGGTTCAACAGCAGTACGAGTGTCTCCCAAACAATTGCTTTGTTTTGGGACACTTGTTTTTCGAGGAGTGTCAATTCGGAGGCCTTAATTAGCCTTCACCCACGAGGCACACGGTATAAACAGGCCCTGTACGCAGCAGCTCATCACGGCAGGCGTGAGATCTAGATGATCTATGTACGGCAGATCGAGACCTGTCGGGCGTGTGGTGATATTTGAGCTGCTCGAAAGCGCCACCCCTCGCAGAAAAACGCCTCTTTACCTCGAAGTGTCCGGGCCCGTCGCTGATCAACTCGCCCACCATCTCGAAATCGACCACCCGCAGCGTCGGGTAGTCGGGGAAGCGCACGAACGTAGGGCCATCCACCGCAAACAACTCAACCGACCCTCTAGAGTAGCCGGGCACTGACAGGGTGAATGTCTCCCACGTCTTAGGCCCACCGGCGCTGGTGAATTCCTGCGCATTTGTGGGGGCGGGGTGGGAGGGGCGGGGGGGGGGGGGGGCGGCGGCGTCTGATGAAACCAACAGGTATACATTTAAAACTCTTTTATAAGGGGTGTCGGCGAGAAATGTGTATGTGACTGGTATCTGTGCCAGTCATCCCAGTGACACATTTTGTCCGAATTGTTTTTGACCGACCCCGGTATCCTTAACCCAAAATTCGTTTGTGAATATAAATCTGTGGTTTGCCGTAGTAATTCGGGGGGACCCGTATGTAGCCTTTTGTTTCGTCGGGTTTGCACGCTTAGCTTTTCTAAAAACCGGTGTTTTGGTGAGAGTCGTCTAGAGCTCTCAAGTATGGAGGTTTAGAAACAAAATAGGCGCCAGCGTGCCGTTACCGTGGCACGACACTCCACAAAGAGTATCACGTTTGATACTCCAGCAAAACAGCGAACTGACAAGAAAATTGTCGCGAATCAGGTCTTTGTTTTGGATGAATAGTTGAGACCGGTCTTCTCACCTCGGTAATGTCGTCATTAAATGTGTCGATGGTAGGGGAGTACTGCACGGCGAAGGTGAACTCTCGATTGGCGGGGAATCTCATCCTGATAGCGGTCACGGTGGTCGATGGAGTCCTGAACCGGATATAGTTCGTCGGCTGCAGCAGGCCAAAACAAAAAAAAGGCAGGCAGGCAGGCCGGACGGAAGAAACGAAATACGACAATGGGTCAGTTCAGGGGATGAAGTAAATCCACTGCCACAGGCACGGCGAAAAACCGAAACCGCACCGGACAGGAGAATGATTGAAAAGACGACTCCGTGTTTCATACAAAAGTCAGTTCGTGTGCATGATACGTACTCGTACATGTATATATACCAGTACATGGTTTGTTGTTCAAAAGGACGAGATAACTTCTGTGTTCCATCCTTGGAGCCGTTCTTTCTTCTTCGTGCTATAACCCCGCCACATAAAGTTAGCCGGGCAGCGATATGCTGAGCCTTTCGGGACTTCAGATTGAAGAACTTGGGCGCAATGAGTGACGACTAGGATACAGCAGCGGCCCTCTGCGGAATTGATGGATGGGGGTATACCTCTCACCTCGGGGATGTCAAAGCTGAACCTGGTCGAAATGTCGACCTCGGAGGTATCCTCATCATCGTTGCCACCGTCGAGGTCCTGCGAAGACAGTAGTACCAAAATCATTACATTAGCCGGAAAGCCATGCCGAAGGATTCGGTCGAAGACGTAATTATAGACAATTGGCCATCAACGCACAGGGCATTGAAGCTCCTGTCTCCAGGCCAAAAACAACGCATATTCGTCAGCATCACAAGTCTGGGGAGTGGGACATATGCCTAACTGCATCGCAGGCACTTTTAAGGAGGAACATTAAATAAGTATTACTTTTCCCCTCGCCCTCCCCCCTGGTCGGTGAAAACCTAAACATGTTCCGTCCCGGCATCTCGTAGGGATGCCAGCGTCTACGGTTATAGGACGACTACGGCCATGGATGACACGAACCTCCCTCGCAGATTGCGCACTCCCATGATCCCACTCACAAAGTCATCCTGAAGGGAATACACCGGCACGACTCCAGCTCCAGGAATGAACTCGTTCCTCCTCAGCTCTAGGATGTTCATCTGCGGGATGAAAGGCGGCGAAACACGAAGAGGGTCGAACCGCGCTCCTGCGCCAACAGCAGTCACCATAATAGACCACTAATATCTGCCCTCGAAGGTCAGCATCTAACGGCAAACATGTATGGTGTGATGCTCGTCATGTGGAGGGCGATGAGCATCCTCCGTAAGTTCGTTTCGGGCGTCTACATTCATTAAGACCTTTAACCTGAGCTGGCCCAGAGAGAAAGAGAGCTCCAAAAGAAACAAAACAAGACGATGGTTACAGCATTGGCCACGGGGAAGAAGAAGTCGGGGTGGGCTTCTGAGGTGAAACCTCAGAAGGGGATATACGAAGCATATATCTAACTTGCATCATACAAGAAAAAACAATGCATGCGGCGTGAACGCTGTACAGGTATATACTTACACGGCCTGTCTTCCGCTCTGTTTGACAAAAACCTGATAGAAAACACCTCGAAAAAAGTCGGCCGCTCTCTTATACGTGCCTGGGTCCCGAAAGGCGACACCAGGCGAAACAAAATCGCCCACACGTGCCACGATATCGGCACCAGACCTTTTTCGGCAAACAATGGTTGTGACTGAGTAAGGGCTTCTCAAGTTTGGAGGCACCAGCGCTACCCAACCATTTTGTCGTCGAATTACCATCCGTGAGGTTCGACAAAAAAACAAAAGATGGGGTGAATGTATATTTATAACATGAAAAAACAACAGCTGTGAGATCGAAGATTTCGTCGAAACTCAACTTTTCAAGCTGAGTGTGATACTTCGATCGCGTATATACCTCGGCCAGATGGGGTTTGTTCGACGGGCTTGCTTGCGCTTTCCTTCTCTTAAATGGAGTTGAGGTTTTCGGCGAGCAAAAGAGCTAGCTCCTCACGCGAGGAAAGTTCTAATAAAATTCGGCGCGCACTTACCGTAGCATGCGCGGTGCACTTTCCTTGCTTCCCGAAGCCAATATTTCTGACTCAGGAGCTACCCAAAATCCATTGGAATCCCAAACTCCGACGCATGCTACGATAGAGGTGCACCATGTTTTTCTGAGCTCCTCACTTAAGGAGCGTCATATCTCACCGAAAACAGTATTTTGGAGGGAACTAAAAGTGATGCCGGATTATAAATCTCTTGGCCGAAGTATACTCTGACGCATTAGTCGTCACAAAAATGAAAGTCCGACGGATTTGGGTTAAGGAGCCCGATCGTTCAGAAACCGATTCAGCCGAAAACTGCTACCTCTACTGTAGCACGCGTCCTCCGTTTGCGTACATTGCCAGCAGTGTCCGGGAATACTGCTGTTCCGTATATACTCATCGGGCTTTTGTTGTTGTTGTTGTTGTTGTTGTTGTTGTTGTTGTTGTTGTTGTTGTTGCTGCTGCTGCCAGGTTTTATAGAGAGGTTGTACGTGGCATTCCCAGAACTGTCCGCCTTTTTCTCCGGGGCTCCGCACATGAGCTCGAAAGCTCGCTCGAAACATGGGTTTCGAACAGGTTTTCTCGAGCAGCCTCCCGGGACCATCATTTCAAATGCCGATCTTTAGGTAGCCCTGAAACAAGCTGCACTACGTACTGTAGTCGTTAAAAGCACCATACCGTGTAACCAGTAGTAGTCAGCTCACTTGACACAATTAGAACTGGGATCCCGTTTCGGCCCGTTTCGGGGACATTTCACTTGGAATTAGTGTCAAATAGATGGTTCTGCACAATGCAGTACTACAGGGTCGACTAGCTAAGCCGGACAGGGACGTTTTGGTACAAAAAAATATGAAACGCCTACGTACGAATACCTACCGAGTGGGATGAGGCCTCTGATAAACTTCAACTCACCTCCTTGATGCTGAAAAACTGGTTGACCCTTTGGTATTTGGGGACCACTCTAATCATGTTGGCGAAGACGCGAAGGTCGAAGGTCTGGTAGTCGGTGGAGTCGCCGGAGCTGATTGCCGAAGCCACCACAGTCTGGAATAAAAGGGGGGGGGGCATTGTCGATAAACTGAGGTATACAGAAGTTTGCAGGGTACACCTTAAAACGAAACTGGTTTTCAAAGCCAGAGCCTGCAATTTAAGGGGAAAATAAGAAAATCGAGAGTCGTGATTTTCAAATTAGTGTCGAAAGCACCCTCTCTCGAAAACAAAATCAGCCTGGAGGCCAGCTTTGCTGTGTTATATCAGGTGTCCTGTACTACTGAAGCTACTTTGTTTCAACGAGAATACAGTAGTTTTTTACTGTAGTAAGTTACCCAAAGTTGGGCGTTTGAAAACATATGTAGGCTTGAACTCGATGAACGAACCCCCTGGGCCAGGTGTAAACGAAGAGTCGTTGTGCAGCACGAATATATAGGATACCGGGTAATGGTAGTGCTGCTGCTGTAGTTCGTTTGTTGAGGTGCCCCCCTATGTCAAGAAAGGTTTCGGCCAAAGCGTGCCACCTTAATTTGCAACTCCCATCGTACGAGCACGCGTCGGCCCATCAAGCGTGTTCAACGGTTCAACGTACGCCGACAGGCAGGGACACTGCTGTGTTGTCGATCTTCGCACGATATACTGTAAGTAGTATCGCCCACGACGTTGCGGGGACTCCAATCGATTATGTATAGTCGGTAAATGCATTCATAAGGGGACGACTGCAATATTGGTACCCGTTTGGTCAAGTATTCGGGTATGACTGATAGGTGTGCGTGAATGGTATGACTGAAATGGGAGCTGCACATTCTGTCAGATGGCAAAGGGGAGAATAACGTACCACGGTACCCTGAGGAGTCTCCGCCTCGATGCTGAATTCCTCGTGGCCTTCATCTCCCAAGTGGAATGCTGGGGAAGGGGTCGGCAGGAGGTCAAAGACGAAATTAAAGCGAACATAACCATAGCAACTCGGGGTCCAGACAGCTGAATAGCAAAGCCATGCGACTAACACAACGGTAACAACAAACAGAGTTACAGGTAGAGCTGTCGCTAAAAAAGCCGCGCAGCAGGATACAATTATCTATAAACATTGTCGTCGAGAGTCAAACATACACTCGTGTTGATTTATTTGTTGGACGCTTCACGCTGTCAGGCAACTCACGCGGGTTTCGTAGCCTTTTAGGCGAGATCCAAAATATGGTAATATAAATAGCATCAAAGTACAGTAGTAACCATCTGAGAACGGTACTTTTTTTTGTGGGTTCTGCCGATGGCTGTACTGAAAGAACCAAGGCGACAATTCACACGCCGGTTGTGTCCAACAATGCCCTGAGTGAAAATGAAAATTCGCGTTCGCGTCGATTTTTATATTTTTCAGTTTTGCTTTAGTTATAGCCTTGAAATGCTATTTTTGGTAAGGATTTCAAATGGTCAATTTTCAATATATTTATTTTCGGCTGGCTCAGGAAACCACATTCTAGACCCGATATTGAAAATGTGTTCCCGGAGGATTGTGGTGACAAGCTATACGATCATCATACAAGTTGTATTGTAGTAAAATGTCAATTTTTGATGGCGCTGAAAATTTTTCCGTTTTCGGTTTTTTTCCTTACTGACAGTAAGGAATTAACCCCAAAACGGAATTTTTTTCAGCGCCATCAAAAATGGATATTTTACTACAATACAACTTGTATGATGATCGTATAGCTAATCGCCACAATCCCCCGGGGACACATTTTCAATATCGGGTCTATAATATGGTTTCCTGAGCCAGCCGAAATTAAATATATTGAAAATTGGCCATTTCCAATCCTTACCAAAAATAGCCTTTCAAGGCTATAACTAAAGCAAAACTGAAAAATATAAAAATCGACGCGAAATCGAATTTTCATTTTCACTCAGGGCATTGTTGGACACAACCGGCGTGTGAATTGTCGCCTTGGTTCTTTCAGTACAGCCATCGGCAGAACCCACAAAAAAAAAGTACCGTTCTCAGATGGTTACTACTGTAGAATGCTGCGACAAAATAGACGAGTGCTACGGTCCGATGAAGGGGTATATAGCGCACGGACATTCTACATGCTTCCTGAATGGAGGGCCTTATACAACCTCGCCTGACAACGGACGGCAGTAAGGGTCCACGAGCAAGAAACACCCATCACGAGCAAGCCTCATTATCCTACTGTGGAGTCATCCTTGTTTAACCTTGTGCTTTGACTATTGTAAATAGTGTAGTATAGCGCTCGCCGCTGGGTACGTTTAAAGTATCCGTTCTTTGTACCAAATGCCTCTATAAGAATGAGCCGTATTTTGTTACCAGGCTCTTTCTTGTATTCCTGTGGGCCTAAAACTGCCGCACTCGAGAAAAAACGCCGTATATATATAAACCCGAAACAAAACAACCACATGTGGCTATTCATGAATGTCAAACAATCACACTCAAACCATTTTGACGCATACGCTTACGATAGGGGTGCGTGCAACAACGAATTTTTCCGGCGGTTCCTCGCTTAAAAGGAGCCCCGTGCCCCCACACGCCCAGAACCCGACCTCGAACAAAAGCTGGGAGTGAGACTCGATGAACCATTCGATGGCCTACTCCTCTAGTACTAGGTATGCGTCGAAACAAAGTGAAACACGCAAAACGACGCGTGCTATACATACGATGGAGGTACTGTATAAGGTATACCGTTTTTAGGCTGGTACGATTTCTGAATGGCGGGGGGGCTCCTTAACCCAAGATTCGTCGGAATTTCACTATTGTGTTGCGGTAGTTTTGATTGTATAGCCAAGCGACGGGACTGTTCATCGGGTACGCACTGCTGTACGAGCACTTTTTTTTGTCCCCTCCCGAAAAACAGGTTTCGGGTGAGAGAGGTAATAGAGTTTCTCAGGAGAGCGCCCTCAGGAACAAATCATGGTGCACCGCTACCGTAGCATGCGTCAAACCATGCCGGGTAATTTCACAGTTGAGGATGGGGCCCAGTCAGTAGCAGCCGATGAATGCTACGATAGGGGTGCACCGTGTTTTGTCTGAGCTCCTCACCTAAGGAGCTCCATACCTCACCAGAAAAACGATTTCCGAGGAAAACAAAAGTGACACCCGGTCAACCATCCCATGAGCCAGGTATGCAATGGAAAATTTGGCAATAACAAAATGCAAGTCCGGCGAGCTTGGGTTAAGGAGCCCGATCATTCAGAAACTATTTCGGCGAAAAACGCTACCTCTACTCGTATCGTAGCACGCGTCAGCCATCGGCCAAAAAGTGCCACTGGGACCCCAATCGCCAGCGAGCAAGCATCGATTCATTGGGAAGTGCACACATTGGGCCCAGAGATACTCCAAGTTATACGTAGCTCCACACGCAGATACGCTTCATCAGTGCCTGCTGTATATACGCATGGGTGTGCTTCAAACTCGCAAACCTTTACGTACGAGTACAGCAGTAGCCCCCGCTCGCTATTACAGCAGCAGCAGAGGAAGTAGTATTAATAGAAGAGGGTCCTACTCACCGATTTGGATTTGACGAAGGTAACGGTAGTAGTTGAGGCGGAGGTTGAGGTCACACCCGTTGTCCAAGCCGTTATCGTCGGTGCCCACGGCCATCGGGCCGCACGACCACCGCGTGTCCATGTCACCATCCTGCGCGAAAACAGATCCGCCCGCAACCGCAACGAACGCAGTGAGTTAGGCACCGTAGGTCAAGAGGCTGGAACAACGAGAAGATACTGGGGACCCAAAAGGCGTTTTCTGATAGGGGCGCATAGCCCATTTTGGACAAACCATGGTTGTGGCGGTGGTTTTTGACCCGAAGAAATACCGAATATCTTTGGAACAGACTGTCGCTACGATAGGGGGAGGGGGTATGATGCCATCATTTTCACCACCTGTCGCGTTTAGGCCACCCGGGCGAGCGGTGGCTCCGAGCCTCACTCAAAAATGGACTTGAAACACGTTTTTCTGGCGGGGCAGAGTGAAAAAAATCAACGACCGCGAGCGATTGAAAGGCATACAGAAAAGAAGTAGCGTGATGTGATCTACTCGGCCAGGTGCCTCTGAGCAGCTGAGAAATCAACACCTAAATAAGAGGATCCCCTTGTACACGCAGAAGAACCGGTCAACACAGCAATGAAGTTACAGTAGTAAGTGTTTGCGGTATTATTCGCGACATGCCTACGACGGCCACGGGGGCTGTTCCCCCCGGTAAATAGGCTAGGTGTGTACATATTGGAATGTACTCGTACACGGGGAAACTCATCAGAATGCGCTCGTGGACAAATGGGAGACTCCGTGATTGGAGTACCGCTGTAAGTTAAAACAATATTGGTAAAACGATGCTCATCACAGTGAAGAGGGGGCATGTTTACAAAGCCAACGCGTCATGCAGCGCACCTTGAGGTAGTAGACGTGGCACCCGTCATAGGCGCCTGGAGAGTCGCACCCGCCATTGGTACCCGTTCTGATGTCGAACTGGGGAGCCCTTGGGTTTAAGAAGTCGCCCGCGACTAGCGGAAGTGGTCCTGTTGGCTTCAGCCACTTGCTTTCGGCCACGGGGCGCGCGGGGGCGTCGACCCCCACGCGGAATTCCACCTGTAACGGGAACACAAGCGCGATCGTAACGTGAGCGCTTACCGGACAACCCACACAGCGGTCTTGGAGCTCCACGCCACGGTAGGAGTGGTGCCCGATTTTCTGAGGTCCTCACATAAGCAGTTCAATATTTCACCCCGAACCATGACATCGGACACGTTTGTTCGCGCAGCTCGACCGAAGTTTCCTTGCACCAGTCCTAAACCTATCATACTAGTAAAATGAGCACAACATTTATAACGGCCGGGTTCATCACTTGAAGATCAGCCTGTCAGAACCTTTTGAGCCAAAAACGTGGAATACCACCACCAGTGGCATGAGTCGGTGGCACGCCGAACACACTTATCCTTGCCACCGCTCTTCGACCGTTCTTCCTAAGCAAAGAGGGCCGGCGTTCTCAAATACTGAAAGCCTCGAAAGCAAGTTATGCCGATTTGGTTGTCTGCCGTGGTCAACCGCCTCCGAACTTGCAGCGAGAACAGAGAAGTCTAGTATAAAATCTTGGTTTTGAAGTCGATCTCGGTTTGAGCAATACGATTCAAACTCGGCCAAGGCGGCAACCGAGCAAATCGGCGAACCGTAACGAGTGGGAGAGGATAGCCCACGGCGAGTGACGCTTGCGAGCGGGGGTAAGGGGTGCCCCCTATACGTGTATGAAGCTCCTCGATTGAGGTTCTCTATGGTATACACCCGAACGTAAACCTCGATGAAAACAAATGTACTACTGTAGCGAGCAGCGCAGCCTAGGTAGATGCTCAACACATGGAATAGCAAGCAGTACAGCAGTGGCTATCTCAGCCGGGCTCTACAAGAAGGTGTGCAAAAACCGGCATTGCAAAAACACAAATGGGATTCCAATCAAAACGGATATCATCTCGGTTACCGGGCCCCCGCCCGGCTAAACAATCAGCGGAACAAATGCTACGCCCCTAAGTAATGATATTCCGCGTCTGACCCAACACTTGCCTCGTTGATGACGACCGGCCCACCGCTCGCAGGGACCACTTCGATTTGCACGTAGCGAGCCAGCGCGCGCATGCCCCCGAAGGTTTGCAACCCATCGCTTCCGACGGGACGCCCACCGGCGTCGATGCCCTCGCGCACCGTAGTAAAAACGCCGGACTCCCCAGCGGCCATGACGTTGAGTGTCCCGCCGGCAGACGAGGAGTCGGAGAACGCTGGGCAAAACGAAGGTGAGAGGTACCAGGTATGTATGTGATACGGTTGGGCCGATACAACGGAATAATGGAGACATACAAATCGTGCGTATGATACGATATATTAGGATTTGCGTATGGCTTGGGCACAAACCCGTTTCGCTGAAGGGGGGCTTCTCAACGTGATTAACTATATACATCGAAGAATTTACGTGTGTTTTGGCTTCACATTAAACCCGTTATTTCTACCCGGCTACATCAGTACACCCAGTGTATGTCCTGATTTTGAATCTTGAGGAGATACTAATTGTGTGGGCACAGACTGTGAGACAGAGAAAAAACCCAATATCATTCGGATACAATTAGCGTTAAAAAAACAAAAAGGTTGATATTAATAGTTAGATGTTTGATAGTTAGATTCCTAGGTTGTTTGGACGAGAGGTTGTTGTCACATGCGAGTGGCGCCGGACATTTGCTACTACCCCTACCGCAAGCACCCGAACTTTCGGTGCCATGAACAACATCATCTCACACCGGTTCACACACGTCAGACCGATCACGACCTACCGATCACGGCGTAGATCTTCTAGCAACCTGAATAGCTGCAATGATATGTTGTGCAAGACAAGAAGAAGAAAACCCCATCAAAACCAGGAAACGTGTGTCCCTACAACAGTAGATCATGCAAGGTTACATACGGCTCCCATCCGACGACACCACGACCTGGACAATACCTGGTACAAACCAGGAGCCAGCATGCCCTGAGCAGATCTAGAACATGAGCTGGGGATGGAGTACCTGCCCGAGGTGTGCGCCAAATAGTCCCAAACACTTCTCTTCCCCCAGCACCATTAGGGCAATTGTAACCGGGCCAAGCAGCGGCAAAACAAAAAAACGGTTTTTGGACGCCACAACAGCAATACCGTAGGGCTAACTGCCTTACCGGCGAAGGGTACATCGATCGTGCAAAAACGGAGCGATTTGGGACGCGTGCCACGGCATGGGCAGCATGTACAGAAAACAAAACGAAGGCCTCCTTACTTTGCGTCCGGGAGGTCTGTACCTCACCAGATATGAAACAATTTTTTTCAGAAAAGTTGGAAGCGCACGCGACCCCATGAACAACCTGTGGAAGCCTGAGTGAATCACAAACCAATGTTGGAAACAAAAAAGGCAACGGATTACGCGCGCCACGATATAGGCACGTCGTAGCACTTTTTGGCCTAACCATTTTCAGCATGATCGGGCTCCCTCAACTGAAACTCGTCGAACTTTTGTTATTGTGACGCAATACTTTTCATCGTATAGTTAGGCCACGGGAGTGTTCGTCGGTTAGCCCTCTTGTATTTTCCTCGAAGAAAAACAATTGGAGGGAGGCATAGAGAGTAGGGAGCGCCTCAGAGAAAAGATGGTACTCCTCCATCGTAGCATGCGTCTGATGTTGCAAGCAACGAGCTCCGTTCGAGGAGCCGGGTCAAGTCATAAACATACTCCGTCGGCCAAAATGTCCTCTACCCTTACTATCATGGAGCGCGTCTTGAGGCGCTTGTATGTCATTCCAAAAAGCGACGATCCCCTGGGGAAAAAGACGGCGCCCAATGACGATCGTCTTTCCTCCTAGCCCTCTCAGTGTGTGTACATGTATAAAGTGCATCTCACCTATGCGGAGTTGCTCGAGAGACTCTACGGCCCCCAAGTCGTACGTGATTACGCACACCTCTCCCGAGGAGCAGGTCCACGACGAAGCGTCGGACGAATCACCGTCCTGCATTGTCAGAACGCGGGATGGAGTAGGGACCGGGGAGGGAAAAGGTTAGCATTGCTGCCGTCATGCCACACTGGTCGACACGTTGTAGATAGGTTAGATTCCATGCCGGGTGGGTTGTAGTCACACCGAATTAGAGCGCTTAGACACATTCATGTGGGGCGTGGGGCGATGTGTTGCATTCCCTACACAAGCAGACAGAAAGGCGCTTATATCAAGACCCAACTACCCAAACTTCCCTTTTTCATGGTGGAATAGCTGTCCTGTAGGGTATAATTCCACTCCAAACATTTTGATAGATTCCGTTCCTTGATTGGCTTGGTTAGATGCCAAAGTCGCGCACGGTCGTTTTTTTAGGGCCTACGGTCTGCAAGCCTACCCTCGAATGTGCCCTATATAGAGCACACGCCGTGCTCCTAGTGAAGATATCGTAATAACAACAACGTTAATACCGTCTATATTTTCTATCCCACCTTGAGAGATCGAAGAGCAACATTGCCTCCAACTACTAGGTGGGAGCAAGATGCCGCATCCCATCGACGAGCGTTTCGTCTCTATATAGCTGAAACACGCAACTGTTCATGTACTTGGAAAAAACTCTTTGTCGCATTGTCGTAGAAGTAGACGCATATATATAGCAATATAAATATGTACCAGGTATGTACTACCGGTACAGTACATACCAGGGTAATAAATGGGGAAAAGAACAGGCATCTCGGACCTTCGTTCGCCCTGAAACGATGACAAGGTGAAGCCTACGCCGTGGACCCTGCTGCTTGCGGTGCTCTACATCACTCCCGCGCGTGGTGGCGCCATCCCCCGGTTTTCCTAGGCAAACCCACTTTGAAGAATCGGTCGACATAGTAGCTATCCCAAATTAGTACGATTCGAAATGTACAATACAAATGCAAGGTAGTACGTAAGCCGGCCAATAATCTGCCTCGGCATTTGAAGATACTTCGAACATTGCAGACGCGGAGCGAAAACCACTGACCGGGAGAAAACGCCACGGCGTGTGAAAAAAGAACGGTCCCGATTGTTGTGCAAAGGCCTCCAGGCTCAAAACAGCCGATGCCAACCCGATAAAGGTATTGGGGATCATCGGACAATCAGGAGCATTCGATTGTAGTCTGATTACGGCAGAGACTGTAAGGCGTAGTACAACAACGACAATTTGCTACAGCAGTAGTTATCGGCATGTTTGTATGTACCAGTAGGTAGGCGGTGGCGTCGCTCGTCGAAACGAACACAGCAACAACAACAAAAAACATTGAGGAGAACAATCTCGGGTTGAAGAACAAAAGACTAGCAAAAAGAGGCGTTTTTTGGAACGAATGCTGCCCCCTCTCACCAAGGTGTTCATCGCGGAGGCATCGTCAGCAGTGGCCGTGGCAGTGATGGAGGCCCTTGAGCTAGCGGATACTCCGGCGATTGGCACCTCCTCGACGTCGACGTATATTTCGACCTGTACACACAATCAATTGAGAAAGCCCTTAGCTAGAGTCTGGGAGCACTCGGTAGGGCTGCGAGCAGGCTGTACGTTTCACGTCTACAGCAGTAGGTACACATGTCTAACTTTCTCAGGGAGAGATATGCAGCAGAACAACTTTAGGAGGCTCCTCGCCGTGAGGAACTCCAGACAGCATCCAACAATCGACATTGCGAACAAAATTGGGCTACTCGTACGTAGATAGGCTGGATATACCGTGCCGTGAGGTATCATTAATGAGAGGCATATACCAGGCATGTACCCAAACCTATGGTTTACAAGTCCTCTTCGAATCAAAGTTTACTGGGGAGCAGGGCGTGAAATAGGTGGTGAAACGGTGCTCTGGCGCACATTTCCCCCGTAGATTTCGGGGGCGGGGGGGGGGGGGGGGTCACCACGAGCCGTAGGCGTAGTGCGGCTTGCGGCGTGCGCACTTCGCCTACGGCTCGTGTTGCGCGCAGTGGACGCCTATGTTACGCCCCACCGGTGCATAACATTTGTTGTTCAAAAAGTTCAACCCCAATACCTGCCGTAGGCCAGCCCTAACGTGCCGAGGTCCCCTACCGAAACGCGGGTCTACTACCACGGCACAGCTCTTACCTCCAATATGGCAAAGTAATCTCCGATTTCCATAACCCCGTCGATGGTAACCGACGACCCTTCGAAGCCTTCCAGGCCGGGGATTTCTTGAAGTTCGCTCTGCCCGGGGGCGGCGTCCCACTCTTCGACAGCTACCTCTCCGTCCACCAGCACGGTGAGCTTGCTGATGCTGTCGGGGTGAAGCGCTAAAACCGAGAGGCGTTTTTTGGGGAGCAGGGAGCGGGGAGCGGGTGGGGGGCGGACAGGAGGGGATGTTTGCTGTCGGGAAGGTTCCACGAAAAGGTGGCGACGTCTCCATATACGACACACCTTCGGCAGATCATCGACACCATCCACATGGATGATCCAGACCTTTCAAGGAAGATAGATTCCCCTGGTCTGCATGGTCTCGCTAATGTTGCTGGGGGGGATCCGCATACTTTGCGTGCGATACGTAGGGCTACCACTTTTTTTAATCTTAAATAGTTCCTGAATGATTTTGGGTCCCTTCACCCCACATCGTTGGAATGCCATGTTTTTTTGTCGCGCTATGATCTTCTCGTACGTACGGAGTATACCTAGTAGGCCGTACAGGATTTTATTTGTTGATCGAGGTGGCATTCGCTATTTTTTTTTTCTTCTAAAATTCAGTTTTTTGGTGAAGGCACATTCCTAGAGCTCCTCGAGTGACCACTCTTGGCAAACGATACTGCACCTCTGCCTTAGCATGCTATGTACCGCTTCTGGAATCGTATCTATGTTTCGGCATTATGCTTTCCCCCTAACGTCACAAAGGGACATAACGCTAAACATGGGATGTTACGCGATCAGTTGGTATTCTTGGTGCGAGCGCCTTTTCGGACGTGGCGACAGGCCGTGCTGATAGTGGGCTGCCAGGCGCCAGGCCATCTCGAACGAGCTCCTAATACAACCCGGCAGGAAGGATCTTTACAGGGACCACACGTATTGTAACATGTTTTCCCTTAAAATACCTTGCCCAACGGATTGTAACACCTATGTACTCTCTCCCGCGATCGACGTTGCCGTAACCGCCGCATACGTCATCACAGAGTGAAACCCCAGCTTGATACAGCCGGAGCGCACACCGGTTTCAGTTCAGCCGGGTGTCGTAGAGGTAGAGGCTGGACACGGTTAACGACAGGGGTAGTAGAACCTTCCACTTTCTTCGGCGCCTCGCTTGTAGAGTCTAAAAAGCTCCAGCCGACAACGTGTTTTTGAGGAAAAGCTTCAAGTAGCCCGATACACCCAGCCCGATTGGCTCGTATATATGAACGTACGTAAACAACGGATAATAGAGCATGCGCTACGTGCCTTACAGCACGAAAGTAGTGTTGCGGAAACGACGAAAGTAAGTAGGAAAATTCCTCCGGAAACCAATTGCATTCCTGTGAACCCTTGCCCCCGTTTGACACATATATATTCACAACGCTACTACTTATACAACGCAAATACTTCAAACAGAAACCAGGCTACGAGTACTGTAATTCAAAGACATAAATTAGCTTTCACCTACGTACGAGGCACATGATACAGCCAACCCAACCTTATATATGACACATATACAATAAATCGGGAAGGGGTGGATGAAATAAATTACCTGGTAAATAATAAATTACTTGAGCTATGCTTTTCTATTTGTTTTCCATCCCATTTATTGTCTTCGCACTTCTGTCTTTCTCCCTCCCTAGTCGTAACTCAGATCCGTGGTCACAAAGTAGGCTCCTCTCCCTCCTCCCCCACCACGGTTTTAGCCTTGATTTTTATCGCGCAGAGGGTTCAGCTTTCCCAACGCTCGTCGACTTTCATCGAATTTTGCTAACTCAAGTTCTCGCGCTTTCCGCTAGTCAATGTTTGTTTTTTGCGATAAAAAGTTCCTAGGGGCATGCACTCGGGGGGGCTCGAACCCGCGACCTTGACGCTAACAGGCTTCGTGGTTACCTGCTACTCGTCGTAGAGCACCGGGGCGACCGTAGTGAGGACGAATTAATGTTGATAAACGAGGGACATGGTGTGGGAAAACAACACATCGCATTAAAAAAAAAACACGTAGGAAAATTTCCTTCGGTTTGCGGAGCCCAGTCATTCATAACATGTTTGCGGGAAAACACACAACACAACAAAAGCTCTACTCGTATTTATGATACGACGAACCGTATACACGTAGAGCCCGGCTCGTCGCAGGCTCACCTACTCTGACAGAAGAGATAACCCGAGTGTCGCGATCAGGCATGGTGTACTCCACACCGCATGTGTCCCTGCTGGCCCTGGTGTCGTCGGGAGACGGCTCAGGAGGCTCGGTGCACCCATATCGAGAATCCAGGTCCAGAGACCCGTCCTGGAACGATGAAACATAGTGTGCGTCTACGTATTACGGGACCATAGTAACTGGGGCCTGTGGCACTCACAAAAACCTATATACTTCTCAATTTTCACGAACAATATTTGGTCGTATTTACTGGGGTCCTCCGGAATAGGATATACGCGTATACTATATAGTTGTTGGAGGCTCGCCGTGTAAAACACAATTTGGTGGGCCCTGCAGCACCTGATTGCTGTGACGTCCGGACGGCACGCTACGGCAGAGAGGTGCACCATGCCTTGTTTCTGAGAGTGGTGGCTTGAGGAGCTCGGTATACCTCGCCCAAATATTGAATTTGGATCGAACCCACGACCGTTACCCGATGACTCACTCCCATGGCCTATAAGTGTATACCATAAAAAAAAAAATGTCACAAAAAAATGAAATTCCGACGAATTTTGGGTTAAGCTGTTTAGCTTCTATCAAATTTCTAGTTCTATTGATGAGGTAAAAAGAGCACCTCTACGTACGTAGTGCGCGGGTTTTTTTTTCAAAAAACGTTTCACAACATATTAGCTGTCGATCTTGATCTTCTGCACCCTATATAGCCTGTGCGCTCTTGTCAGATGCTGCTCATTCGGCGTCTGTATCCTGCCGTTGTGGAATAGTGTTCACGGTCTGCGTCTCCTGCATACAGGTCTCGCCCAGGAAGGGAATATTTCCTGTACACATACGTAGGTAGACCGTGCAGAAAATGTATGCGGGACTCGCCCGGCATCATGAGCTAGATCATACCGGTACAGAACAATGATGTCTCTGGACTGAACGGTTTAGACCACGGAGAGTGGGAATCGACGACTTTTTTGCAACAATAACTAAAGCCATACAGAACAATATTGTCTCAGGACTGAACGGTTTAGACCATGAAGAGTTGGGAAGTCGATGATTTTGTCCGAGATGTGCGGAATGTTTGGTCCCCCACCCCCTACGGACGCATGCTACGATAGAGGTGCACCATGTTTTTTCTGAGCTCCTCACTTATGGAGCGCCATACCTCACCGAACATTTTACTTTGAAGGAAAAGAAAAGCGCTGCCGGATGTGAAATCTCATGACGGAAGTATACTCTGAAACAGTTTTCGTCACAAAAATGAAAGTCCGACGGATTTGGGTTAAGGAGCCCGATCGTTCAGAAACCGATTCAGCCAAAAAGTGCTACCTCTACCGTAGCACGCGTCTACGCCAGAATGCCTCACTCACCCGAGTTAAGAGCCCGATACATTTCCCTGCGGCGGGGCAGTCCGCGTCGATGGGGTCCTCGCCGGTGAACGAAAATTCGATTCGGTTGGAGAATGTGGTCCCCTCGTATTCCCCGCTGGCCACTTCGTCGTCGGGCAGCTGGAGCTCCGAAATCTCAACGATGACGCCTACCATGCATATCAAGGGGACGGGAGGGGGTAAGTACTCATTTTGTGCTTGCCTTAGTCATTTTATCACCGGCCACACATATATTTCGAGAAGGAGCAACGCGGGGGGTGGCAGGGGGGGTGGGGGTACTCATTTGTTGCTTGCCTTAGTCATTTGGCCATTGACCACGCATCATCCTTTGGGGTGGGAAAGGGAAGGAGACCGCAAAAGAGCGCCGAGATTCTCAGATCGATGAAAATGATGATGACAATGATGATGGTCTTGATGATGAAATTCGAAATTCTCCCATTTTCTCCCCTACAGAAAACAATACAAACACAAAATACTACGAGCAATGAGGTACCGGTGAGCAAGGGAAACGATACTTCGGGCTGTGTTCCATACCCCATACCCCATACCCCTCGCAAACCAACAAACGTACACTAGGAAAATACCCATGGTGCTATACGACGTACTCGCCCGAAAAGTTAGAAGACAACTAAACAAAAAAATGTTAAAAAAAAATCGCTTGATGTTGGATTACGCGCGGTGAATGAGATGCGCCGTGTTGGTTTTAACTGGAAGGGGTGAGGGGCGAGAGAGCTACGATAGCGTGGAGGGGCCCTTGAGCCTTCGGAAACGAAAACAACTACGAAGGAATGCGTGCATATCCATTAGTCGCTCCTGATGCGAAAAGTACCTGATGCGAAAAGTATGTCCACTGATCTAAAAACCAATTGTGTCAAATCACCATAATAGAGCATGTGATCGGTACATCTCTCAACAGGACTGGGCATAGCTACAATCCAAGCAAAGGCCTGAGGTATTTTTGTCTGGCGGAGAAAACCTGGGCTGTACGAGGAGTTGTGCCGACAACTAAGTTGCCCCAATGCCAATGCCCCAAACCCCAGGTCGCAATGGGTTTGGGTGGACTCCCTCTATAGGCGGAGAGAGCGCCGCACCCCGTACAGCATGCAGGTGTTCAGTATAGGCCAACGAAAAAGAAGTGGCCTATTAGTAGTAAAAACGAAACACGCGCATTTCGGGGGACGCTAAGACAATAGGATTATAAAAAAAACGCGTGAGCTCAGCGGCAAGCTTGAAACTGAACCATACAATACTAGGTACCAGTACCAGGTACGAGGTGTGTGTCGTAGTAGCTTGCTTACGTAGAGGTAGGTTCAAGGGTGCTCAAGGGTAGTGCATCGTTCCAAGGCTCGCCCAGATTAAAGGCTTCTCGTTGACGGGCTCATACTACAGTACTTTATTTACAGCAGGACGAGCACCGTCCCAGATGGCTTGAAGAGACCGCCCACCCGGACGCCAAGCAAACGCTTGGCAGTCTCCTAAATAAACGGCGTACTGGTATGCTAAGTTTGCAAATATGTCAAAGATGGATTATGCGAGACTATATACTCGAATCGGTGGAATGTTTGGATGAGTGGTTTATCCTCATGACTACTACGCCTACTACCGGTGAGGTCGATTGCGTGAGTTAGGTACACATATTTGTTTCTTTGGGATAAAGTTCGAAACTGTATCGTAGCAGATATGGCACCTGGGGGGCGTGTGTCGTATGCACGATTCGACGGGAGTCGACGAGGGAAGAATATGTTGAGAACCCTTCTCTCGAGAAAAATAAAAGCACGCACCGTAGCAAGAGATTGGGGGGCTGCCTTTGTGTCCCCGAATCTGAAGTATGAAAGCGAAGGAGGGATACCTCGTAGAGAGTAGGGGGGACATAAACAGACGCGAAAAACGGCAAAACAAAATAAACACATTGTGTGAATACGAACTGGCTTTGCGGTGCGGTATTACTTGTGAACAAAGCTTGTCCGGTTGCGCGCTCTCAAACAGACACACTCAAAATACGAAGCACATACGCTGTGTTTTGATTAAGAAGCTGAGTGATGCCCATGGTGTCTTGAGGACATAATAACAAAACGATGGACGTTGCATCGAATGTTCATTCGAGATCCGAGGTTTAAGATCGATTTCTGCCAGTAGGATCGTCACATTTGCAACAGATATTATGATCGATAGACATACTAACGCCCGAAACTTGAGCATCATCAGGCGAAACACTGGGTGCGATTTCTGTTGAAAAACAAACAAACAGCAAGGCTGTGGTATGCCAGGTATGCAGCAGTATACATACGTAAACTCTCGTACGTATTGTTTGTGCTGATCTACAGCGTACGTAGTGCCCGTATGATACGTATACTACGATACGTGCATATCATATATATATATATGTTGTCCATCTCATTTATTATCTTCGCCCTTCCTTTCTCTCTCCTTCCTAGTCGTAACTCAGATCCGGGGTCACAAAGTAGGCTCTTCTCCCTCCTCCCCCACTATTTAATAATATGTACCTGGTACGTATTAACAATTATTCCAATGTATTTTCCTATGGGCAAAAGCCAAAAAAACAGGTATACTTATGTAGGCTTTTTGAGCCATATATAGGTAAACTAAATACGTTACTCGGGAGAAGAATTCCTAGGTTCTCCCTCTGATTGGCCAGCGCCCGATCCTATTTATGGTTGGCTAAAAAGTTCCGGGCACACATCTCTGCGGCTGCTCAAGTTGGGCCTTTTCTATTCTTGGCTTCAATTGTGACCTACAAAAGGCCCCTTGCATATAAGAAAGAAAGCGTCTCCTTTTTTTGGTAGCCAACAGCACAGCAGTTTCTCGCTGTGTGTTGATGAGTGTACGATATGCTGTACACGCCCCCCCTCAAAATTCGATTTCGCAACATGTTCGAGCACTATGTTACCTAACAACTCTTGCTACCCCTAGTCCCGCCCACCCTGCGGCCATATTTCAGTTTGGCAAAACAACGGGTTCAACTGCGCCATGTGCGGGGGCAATCGAATCCAATAATGGGTGAGAAGACCAACTTGAGTAGCCACAATAGGTGTACCTGGAACTCTGCCAGCCAACAATAGGTTCGATCGGGCGCTTGTCAATCAGAGGGAGACCAGTAAGTCTTTTCCCGAGTGCAACATTTAGTGTACCTATAAAAAAAAGGAACTTCTAGCTATACCTACTTTTGGCTTTTGCCCTATTTTATCTGACGTATTACCGTTATTAATCTATACGTAGTTATTATTTAGTTGGTCTGTTGTTGTTGTTGTTGTTGTTGTCTTCACATTAAACCCGTTCTTTCTACACAACCACATCAGTACACCCAGTGCCTGTCCTGATTCCCAATCCTAGAGAGATACAAATTCTGTGGTCACAGACTGTGAAACAGAGAAAAACCAAAACAAAATAAACGCAAATTAATGGGTAAAGCAAGTGAGATGCGTAACGTACCGGGTACGAGAACACAGCGACACGAGCCGAACCAAAAAATAAGAACAAAAAAGACAAAATAAAAAACAAGTTCTGAAATGAAACAGAATACAAATGACGCAGGGAGACAGAAGCGCCCCTAGACGAAAAGCACACGTGCCCAAGAGGAACAGATAACTGCTGCACGAGCGAGGCAACACGAAAAAAGAGAGAGACACCGGCATAGGGTGGAAACAAAGGGAGAAACAAGGCAAAAAAAGCAAGAAAGAACACACGAGAGAGGAAAAGAGAAAAATAGTTCTCAAGGCAAGCCCAAGGCGATGGTAACAACAAGTTCCTGTCTCTGCTATAAAAACTGATACGGGGACCATGTCACACCTTCTGCCATCTCATTCCCACTCTAAA
>MEHQ01002395.1:102009-125331 GCA_008828725.1 Saccharina japonica
TTTGGTATCCGCAGTAGCATAGTCTCCGTTTTCTTTTCGGATACGGTGAGACCAGCTGCTTCGAAAACGGTCACAATAACGGTCATCATCTTCGCAAGCCCTTCCGCCGATTTAGACACAACGCCTGCATCGTCGGCGTACAGCATACCCCATATTGCTCTCCGTATGTGGGTCTTAAATCTCGAAACTAAAAAGACGGTTGTCCCGCGGTGTCGAAATTATTATTATTCCATTTCATTTTATTTGCATTGACAAGCAATGTGCAGCTACGATGATATTTCAATAATATCTGAGCGTTGTCGACAAATTCTTACGGGTACATACTGGTATACTAGTACAGACATACTGGTACAGACAGGCAGTACAATACCACAATACCAGTACGCGACATGTTGTTAAGAATTTGGGAGTTCAAAATTTCAGGCGGAGTTTTTTTTTTAAATAAGAGATTACCCGAGGGCGTCCCGAAAAGTAATTTTTCGACGCCTAACTATCTAAAATGGTCAGAATGGAAAAACCATCGGAGCACTGCTGTGGTCTCTGCACGATTTGGAACAAAACAAGTTTTTTTTCTGAATTTTTCCGAAAACCAATCACTTGGTTTTAAAGACCCCCCCGCAGGATGCAGCTCACCCTCCATGCGACTCGCCCAATACCCCACGGCGTTTCGCGCTTGGTGCAAGCAATGTCTGCCTGGTTGGTGAAAACCCAACGCGCTCCGTCCCGGCATTGTAGGGATGCGAGGGTCTATGGTCATATGACTACGGCCGTGCACAACATGAGTACACCCCCCCACCCCCCCCCTGAGCGTCGGAGGGGAGGTCTTTAAAACCAAGTAAGTGATTGGTTTTTGGAAAATTTCAAAAACAAAAGTTAAAAAAAACTTGTTTTGTGCTATTAATAAATCGTCCAGGGATCACAAGCAGTGCGCTGATTGTTTTTCCATTCTGACCATTTTAGATAGTTGGGTGTCGTCAAAATACTTTTCGGACGCCCCTGGGATACCTAATATGAAACAGTCTAATATTAAAGCCAGGCTCAGATTTAGACGACACTAAGAAATTCAGGATTCGCTTTGAATGAAATTAGTGTGGAAAGCACCCTCTATCAAATAAGAAATATAGCCTGGATCAGACATCCTGTTGTGATGGTATTACCTGCTGAGCTACGTATAGGGGTAAAAGATCGATCGATTACCCAGCCCGGGGTAATCCTTATAACACTCTCCCCCCCCATGCCCCTCTGAACGGCGGGATCTTTGGGACGTCGGTACCGTATACGGCCGTACGTTGACCTACCCGCTTCGTTTCAGTACCTGGGGAACCAGGGAGACGTGTTTTTTAGGGACGCACGCGCAAGCGTTTCTATAAAAGAAACGTTCGAAGCGAGATTCGAACCCGTGTCCTCGACGACGTCAAATGTGAGGGTATTACCGGCTGAGCCTAGCTGAGCTATAGGAGGGGTAAAATGTCGATATTTTACTCCTATAGCTCAGCCGGTTACCCTCGCATTTGGCGTCGTCGGCAAAACAAAGGACACCTGCCCGAGCCTGCTGCGACAGCACGGCTAGAGCAGCACACGTCAAGGGTGAGAGACCGAGAGCAGGTCCAGAGTATCTAAAAGACGACGCCATTTGTCCTGCCGACGACGCCATTTGTGAAGATAAGCCACGGCCTTACAGCCGCGGCATCATGCACTCAGTTTAGACAGTATGGGGCAAGCCCGACTACTGACTGTACAGGTTCACTCTGGTTACTCTCAATCACTCGCACTCACACGTGTTTGGCTCATATTATTAGCGGTTCCTTGCCTCTCCAGAAGTTCTGAGCAGGAGAGGGCAAATATTCCTCTTCTTGGAGGAATATATAAATAGTAACGCCTCCACAACAATTGAGGGGAAACGGGGATATCATGAATACCATGACAACACTGTCCCTTATCAGTTATTGGGTGTCCTGTACTACGTACAGCTGTATGATAGGAATTGTCGCGTACTCCTGTGGCACATCGTATTTATATGATACACACCCCAACCAAGTACACATTCGTAATGAAATCCAGAGGAAACAGGAAAACAGAGAGGAAAAGAGAGCAAGGATAAATAAAGGGGGGAAAACTTGGGGAAAAGGAAAAAGGAACGAAAAAAAGGAAAAAGAAAGGGGGAAAATAAATAAATAAATCAAAAAAAGGGTTTGAGTTTGCTTTTGCATGAACTACTACGTACTGCTTGTGGCTTGTGGCCGAGGTTTCTCAGTGCAGCAGGCAAACAGAGCAGAGAGTAGTCATCCACGCGTGTAACCTACAGCCCCAGTTTAGTACCCCTAGGCCGTCGTCCAACTGGTGCTTCCGCCGCAATAGAAATGAGAAACACGAAAAAATAAGAAATTGGGTCTGGTTCTCGAAGCAAAATATATACGCGTACTCTTAATTATAATACGTAGCCACCTACGTACTACCTGATATACGAAACTGCATACAGAAGCACAACTGATTTGGACACACAAATACCAGTAACAAATAAGGTATTTACCAGGTACAGGGTAAGCCGGTCGCCCCGGTGGTCTAACTGGTAGCCACGAAGCCTGTAGGGCCGGATGTCGAGGGTTCGATTCTCCCCACATGGAGGTTTTTATTATCAAATGACACCGACTGTGGAGAGCGCATATTATAGCGTGGGTAAGCAAAATCCGACGAAAGTTGACGAGGGAAGAAAGTGCTGAAATCTTCTCGCGATAAAAACCAAGGCAAGAACCGTAGTGGGGGGGGGAGGGAGAGGGGCCTACTTTGTGACCCCTGATCTGAGTTACGCCTATTAATAGGGAGGGAGAAAGACGGAAGTGCGAAGATAATGAATGGGATGGGAAAAAAAAGAAAGAAAAAAAAGGGTAAAGCAAAATTCGACGAGAGTCGACGAGGGAAAAAAGTACTGAAATCTTCTCGCGATAAAAATGCAAAGCAAAAACCGTAGTGGGGGAGGAGAGAGAGGAGCCTACTTTGTGGCCCGGATTTAAGCTACGACTAGGGAGGGAGAAAGACGGAAGTGCGAAGATAATGAATGGGATGGACCAAAAAAAAAAAAAAAAACGCAGTACAGGACACGTAACAGGAAACGGGAAATATGGTCCAGGGTGAATTTCTTATTTGATAGAGGGTGCTTCCTAGACTAATTTCTAATTTCAAGATACCTACTCCCGAATTTCTTATTTTCCTTTACATCTCCGCCTGGATTTCTGATTACCCTGCTTCTTATTGGGTGTCCTGTCAGCTGTACGTATTGAGGCTGGGGCTCGGTGTTGTTCTTGATGGAGGGACCCGTACTGCTGAATGTAATACCCCTGGTGGTGATGATGTGGATGCTCTCCTTCGTGATGAAGTTGACGTTGTAACCCGTTGACTGAGACATTGGAGCATCGACCAGTACGGTCGGTGCTTGCTGTGGTTCACGAGCTGAGCACACAGACAGACGCGGCACAGCAGGCATGCCGTGGATGTCTGCATAAACCATCCAAAAACAACAGCTATGAATAGCTGCTGCGGCTGCTGCTGTGGTGAGATCGAGGATGTCGTCGGAACTCATCTTTGCTCGCAGCTGTTGTGGGTGTCGGGCGAGTACACACGAATGAGATGCTGTACGTACTGTTATATACGTACATGATAGGATACTCGTACGTACTGCTACGTACCTGCTGCTGTGTGAAGGATCTGCCGATAAAAGAATGCATGCCATCCATACCAACACGCTCACCCACCTGCGACCCTCTGCAGCTCCCCTAGCTGGAACAACAGGCCGCCTGTTAGCAGCAACAACGAGCGAAGCATTATGCTGCACTGCTGTGCTGATCCGCTTATTCGTTCAAGAAGCCGATCGATGTCAAAGCTCAGGCCGTCCTGACGATGAGAGAACCACGCACGCGGGCCTGTGTGGGCCAGCACTTGGCCAAAGCGTACCTCTGCTGCTGCTTTTGCAGCTTGTGCCTGGAATATACTACGTACTCCCGAAAGCGAGTCAGTAGGGCACGCGATCTGCCACGGCCTACGGTGATGGGGTTATTCCGTCGATATGGCCATGCTGCGCCAATTGGTATGACAGAGGCCAAAACTCAAACCTTTTATCGGTTTGCAAGCTGAGATTTTCTGGTCTTCTTGGACGATAACCGTACGTACACACATGAGATGCACATCATTGCCATCATCTCATCTCACCAGGGGGAGAAAGACCGAGGTGGCTATTACGTATAGGCTGCGGGACCGAAAAAACGGGAAATTATTTACTGTTCTCTGTTCTTATATATAAGGAATCTTTGTGTATATTTATATCGAATGAACATAGTCCAGCCCCACACAACAACTATTTATGTACGTATCATATCATGAGTATACTCGTACGTATATACGTACAACTATTAATAACTCTACACTCAACCTACGCAAGCTTTGATGACTTCGGGTCATAGAAATCATGATGGAAAATGAAAACTTAAAATTTCATTTTGTCCAACCCAGACTACGAGTACCGAGTACCGACTGACTGCTGTCAAAAGCTCTTGTACTTCTCGTGATACGCAAATAGTTACTACCCCGACGTACGATGTATATATATGTCAAATCCGCACATACATATATTTGTGCCACACTAGTAAATACAGAGTTAAAAAAACGTTAAGCTTGCGTGAAGTGCTATTTGCAATTTAATCCGTATATCCTTTGAGCAGGAGAGAAAGGCCCCGGTGGAAGGTCAGGACACAGCGTCGTCGTAGGTCAGGTTTATCTTATTTTTTTTCAGGTCGATTTGATTTTTTTCGACCAGCACACTGGGGGTCGTTCGTGTGTTTCTCGGAATGAGTCCATCCACCGTTCCCGGCGGTGCCCACATGCATCACAAACAACCATGCAACCTGGTTCTCCAACGAAATACCACCCGTCAAGCAAGGTTTTTTGCAAGTAGCAAGAAAACTGTCAGAACATTCCGATTGCGGACCATAATTCCGAACTGCAGACCACACACACGTATGTATACGGAATACGTACGCAATGGATTATATATTTTTTCAAGCAAAATATCCTCACTCACACAAGGGGGGCCGGAGGATTCGGATACCACACCCCCCCCCCCCCCAGGGCTCGAAAAAATATTTTTTTGCACGTTTTGTTTTTGTGTGTATCGATGTTACGTGATTTGTGTGACAATACCACCGTGACATTGGCAATATCATCAATAGGTGCCTCGTCTGAGTACGACATCCAAGTCCCCACCCAGCGGCAACAGAAACACACACAAAGCAACCGCTTGCAGTGTTCGACTGCTGTAGCCGCGGGAAGCGCTATATGCTGCTGTTGTAGTGCTAATATGTACCTGTGCGAGCAAGGATGCTGCTGCAGCTCGGTGGTAAGGCATGGAAACACAGATATATCAGGTACTGTACCACAGGTACGCACGTACGTACGAGTATGATTATGCCAAATGACAGGTAAGATGCTCGTGTCTAGGATCTCGTATATTCGTACGGTGTCAAGGCTTTGACCACTATTATTAGTAATACTTGATTGACTGGTAATACTGAGGGTACCACGGCTATGTACAACAAACAACAGTCCGTCCGTGCAGGTCCGTACGCTGAATCGTAAGGGTTACAAACGATGCTACTACTATCAATACTGCAGTACTACTGTAGATTCTGGTGCTCATGCCGTTGCTCGGAATAGTGACACTCAGGTTTGATGCTCTTCATCCTGTCTGGCAAGTCAATTATTAAGAGCCTTATTTGCCGCCGCCAAAGTCGTTCCCACAGCAGTGACAAACCCACGAGATATCCCCCCCTCTCACGACCTTCTTCAGGCAGTATTTATCCAGCCAAGCCTGCCGATTCCACGGCTCTTCAGGGCCTTCTGGTCCACCTTAGAGCGAGCTCATAGCTCCTTTGTACAGCTTACTACTGCTACAATCGCTGTCACATTACGCAGCTGCGGCCTATCTATACAGGTCGTAGTGCCGCCTAGCAGTATTGTAGTACTATGGAAGGCCTTGTATCAAGCAGGGGGAGGGGGGGGGGCGGATCTCTACCGTCCCCTGTTTCCAGTTTTATATAGTTATTGATAAGGCGTAGAGGGGGGGGGGGGGGGGTCAGGCCCCCCCCCCCCCCGACAGTCGGGAGGGTCGAAGTTGAACAATTCGACGTGAGGTGTCGAAAAAATATTTTACGGGCCCCCTCGCTCACACTCACTCGTATCTACAAGCAGTCTATCCAACAACGAATTGTGATTGTTGGGGATTTTGCCGTTTCCAAGAATCATTCGTACGACGTAACAAATATTACATACGACGTACATATCATACATGTGATACGTATTCACACTCTGCCACTGTCATTCATCTGCGGCAACGCGGCCACCGCATCTCCTGTGGGAGCTGAACAGCCACATCAATCAGCTAATTCTTCAAAAACTTTGCTTCATCAGCGGCAGCACAGCAGCTCATTTCATTATCCTTGCAGATGGAGCCCCATTCTTCTTTCAACTCGCCGACCCCCCCCCCCCCCTTCCCCCCAGTGTCACAGAGACCCCTGCTCGCCGACACCCACGAGTAGAGAGCCCCGCATCACATTCATAGATGGCACTCTCAAACCCTTCGCAGACCCCTCTCTCTGCATTAATTTCCAGTGCAAAAACCACTCACTACTTAGGGTCGTTCTTATCGAGCAACTTTTTTCCAAAATTTCCAAATAAATTTTCCAAAAAAAACAGGAAAATCAAGAAAAAACAGGAGTTATTTGGAAATTTGGAATTTTTACAGAGGGCAAAATATTTGGAAGGCTTCGCATTCCAAATTTTGGAATTTTTTTTTGGAAAATATGGAAGTCCTAAAAATTGCGCGAAAAAATTATTTGGAAATTTTGGAAAAAAGTTGCTCGATAAGAACGACCCTTACTACTATCGGTAACCTCCCAACATGATGGCCCTCCTCCCCATCCTCTCTCGATTGACGCCAAGGCAACTATTAGCAATATCGTCGTGCGTGCCACTTTGTCTGCTGGTCCGTCACATGTATTGTCTACCGCATCGGGTCGCATTGCATCTCCCTACAAAATATGTATGGTCCCCTGCTGTCGCCCAAACTTTAGTCTCCCTGTGGTTTGGCCCCTCTCGCAGGAGCGGCGGCAGGGGTGTGTAATGGTGTGCCTTCACGAATTATTATATCATCATACGAATGCGCGTGTTGACAGTCTCCAGGCAGCATGTATCACGACTGGCGCATCAATTTCTTTGGTTTCTGTTTTTTTTTCGAATTTATTGGCGTCCCTCACAGCAGTACTATCAGTACGAGTACTCGTACTGTAGTGTCGTTGTATGCTACCTGGGGTACATACGAGCTCGGTGTATTTGCTTGAAACGGAAACGCAGATCATTGATGATCATTCATCGTGCTCGATCTTGATTTCCGTACCATATTGGGTGCCGACCACCCCCCCCTTCTTTCTGATCGGCTCTAAAACGTGTTCTACCTTGATTGTTGGTGGCGCCATAACAGGTGGGCATATTTTATCTCTAAGAGCGAGCAGCAGAAGAGCGGGAGCTAATTGACAGTAAGGGGCCATGGATAGGGCGTAAAACAGCCGTATAGGGCCCGTGGCTTATATATAGGGCGTGGAGGGCGTGTGCGGCACGCCCTATCTATTACGGGGGGCCATACTAAATAGGACCAAATATTGTTAGTTGACATATAGGGGAATATATAGGTGTTTGCGTCTACCATAATTCCTATTTACTAATGTGTGGTGCCTAGTAATAGTTGGCGTAGAATGTTCCTCTTATGTAGCCCCGGTGAGCGGCACACCCGCCCGATTGAGAGTTTCAGTCGCGCCAGCCGAATTTGGCCCGTCTTATCTCGAGTGGTCGCCGTATTAATTATGTCTTTGTTTAGGCCTCACTGCTGCATACAGCAGTCGCATACCTGTGTATACGAGCTTAATATACGCCTACAGGCACACAGCAATACTACGCACTTACTTGTATATAGTACCGCGAGGATGTGAGTTATCGCACAGCTATGATAGGGGCGTGTTCATTTATTTTATTTTTCAGCACTACTCGTAGATTTCTCGACAAAACGGTAGAAGAAGGTTGCCATATAAAAAATACACCGAACGAGGTGTTTTCATCAAATCTGATCGTGAGCCATCCGGAACTATAAATAAATGTCCACACCTCGGATAGCGTATAACCACATAACGACGTTTATAACAAAAGTACGGGCTTAGATAATTTAGTGCAGAATATCCTCGGAAGAATGAGAGAATGCGAGTTTTGTACGTACGTAAACGTTTTGACTAATTAGATTAATGCAGCGATACATGGTAGTATGAAGGAATCGTAGCCCTTGGTCCCCCTGAACCGGAGCCCGCGGAAACCCACAGCGGGCACCGGGCACCAGGCACCGGGACCGGCGCAACCAAACCACGGGCTCCAGCAACACACTGCGGGACACCGCAAGCAAACCGCGGGTTCCCGCAATACACCGCGGGACATCGCGGGACACCGCTCCCGCGGGACACGCACACACCGTGGGACCGCGGTGTCCCGCGGGACATCGCAGGATCCCGCGGGACACAACGGGACACCGCGGGACACGACCAGAGTAGAGTACAATATAAAGTATTCGTTTTTGTTTTCGTTTTATAATTTGTTGTTGATGTTATCAATAAATGATGGGACACGGCGGCACACCAAACCTCGGGACACCGCGGGCAGAGGGGGTACACCGCGGGATACCACGGGACACCACCGCGGGACACCGTGGCACACCGCGGGAACCCTCGGGACACCACGGGGCAACACCCCGGGACACTGCGGCACACCGTTGACTGGCTAGACTTGTTGCACCAAGTTCTTATGTCAGTACTCAACGTTGGACTGTCGGATGACGTCGCCTGCGACCGTGGTTGCTCTGCCCGGTTTGCATCGATCGACGGATGACGCCGCCTGCGACCGTGGTTGCTCTGCCCGGTTTGCATCGATCGACGCCTCGTTCGCGTCCGCTGCGGCTGGCCTGCGCCGCCACACACTTAGCAACATAATCTTGCTCTCCGGGTCCACGGCGCGGGTCGTTATGAGCGTGATGGTGAGCGACGACCTTCGCCTGTGGGTTAATGATCTCACGAGGTTCGCTCAGAAAATTCGTCTGGCGACCGTGCCTCCTGCGTCTAACGCCGTGTTGGCCTCGAACTCATCAATCGAAACGGCATCCCGCCGTCGTCTGGACGCACTTATCAAGGGCATTTTGGCGCATGGGTAGACTTTCGGGTACGTTGCGGCATGTCTGTATTCCTCGAGTGTTGCTGAGAGGGCATGACTAACGTGTGGCATTTGTTCGAGTGCGTGGCGTACGCATTTGCGACAAAACAATTGCGGTCGGGTACTATCGAGAGCCTTTTGTCAGCAATTAAGTTTTTCGATCGTATCTCGCGAGGATTCGAGATTTACACCGCTCATCCCGCCCTAGTGAATGCCCTTAAAAGAGCCGCTCATTCGCACACCGACGCCAGCAACCAAGCATCCCTGCGTCGGCACGATTCGTGGAATCTGTTGATTGCGGGCGAGAAGTTGATTCCCGCGTGGCAGACCGGGGGTCGCCTTTTTATTGGCTTGTTCTGTGTGCTTGGTTTTGTTCCTTGACTCGCGCGTCCGAAATGTTTTCGGAAACCCAGTCAGGTGTTCACGAGACTTCTTGTTGTTTGCGGCGGGGTGACGTAGCGTTTTTTCAAGGAAAATTGAAAATTTCAGCTGTTTGAGGCGCAGTGCTCGACCGCGAACCGCGTTGAGGTTAGGTTTCGTGGGTCAAAGGGGGACCAATTGAGGAAAAAGGGGCGGTTTTGACGCGTGCACGTGGCTGTCCAGCGACGCGTGTAGGCGAGGGTGGTGGTGCTGTCAATATCATGATCGAACTGATGTCTTGTTATCTGTTTCTTCCCTTGTCGCCCCCCTTTTGGTTGCGTTTGGCATTGATAATGGCAGATGGTCCATGTGGACACAGCAGCAATCGGCGACAGATTTGCGGAAAGTGGTTGCGTTGGCCGGAGTGCCTGCGGAGGAGTACGCCTTGCACTCCCTGAGGTTTGGAGGCGCAACACACTTGTCTGCGGGGGGTGCGACACCAGAGGTGTTGCAGCGTGAAAGACGATGGGCGTCCGATGCGTACAAGACGTATGTTCGCAGTCACGGAAAGGACTCTAATTGAGTAGCAGATGTTATGGCCCAGGAAAGATTAGTGGTGGGATTCAGCCGGGGCAGGGCACAGAGTGGGAGCAAGTTAACCCACCCTTAGATCTCACTAAGCAGCTTGAAAGTACGGAGAAGTGTGTTATCACATGCGTTCGTTCCCTATGACATATTGCAAGTAGGGGGGGGGGGCGTAAGAGGACATTCGAAAATCGGGTAAACTCCCATATTGTGATGGAGGCTGGCGGCAATAGTTCGATGTCGCCAGTTGGGTTGGGAGTTGACTCGAGTATACGGATGTTAGCGTGGGGTTTCCGTTGGAGCAGCCCCAGGGGTCTTCCCCCTGTCCACCCCCCTTCTCCGGGCGGGGGGTAGCACATTAATATAATACAACTTCGATCGCAAAGTGCAAACTGTGATCTGGGTGCATAGAATCGAGCGCTCCTACCGCTGACGACCTAAACAGTAAATGGAGTATTTACCACCTCCGGGAGGCCAAATGTTACAAATAAGTTTGAAACATATCACCTGATCTATTTCCACACCACCGCCAGACCTTAAGCTAGACCCATTAAATACTCGGCCGAATCCTAGATACACTACGTACGAAAGTATAGTACAGCATTATTTGGATATATGTGTTGAAGGCACAGCACTCCTGGGCAAATAGCAGTATTCGCCATGTGACGTCTGGAGGCACATGAAGTCGAACTCAAACCCCTTCAAGAGGACAAGCCACCAATTCGCCAATCCCTGTACTTTAATATATCTGGTTTGACCGCTCTCACGCCTGCCCTTACGGTGTCGTGCCGTGTTGTACGGTCCAGGGCTGCGCCTGCTTTCACACAGGGTTCCTCCAAAACGGGTCGCGATATACATACCCCTGGCGGTATACGTGGAGTCCAAGTATCTCGACGGGGTATTTGTACTCGCACGTACCCAGAGGTTAGGAGACCCATACTACACCTGGTAATATCATCAATGTCGACCTATCCTAAGCTTTGAGCTGCGATGCACAAGCTCGAAAGCAGGCCACACGCTACCACGAGAGCAAGAGGGGTGGTGAAAGAGCACAAGCAGCAGTAGCAGTAACGTAGCATCCATCGTGTTGCACTCTCCAAGGAAAGTCGTCTTTATATGTGCCGATTATATATTCAGAATTTGCAAGGTTTTCGGTTCATTTCCGCCCGCTTAACTTATTCACGCACACACAGAGGTTGTGAGGATTTTTCGGGTTTTGGGACGGCGTCGCTCGCTTATTTGTTTCACGCACACACATAGGGTTCAACTGGTTTTGAGCTCTGGGACAGACACCACCTCCTTCGTTGGTTAATGCACACACAGATAAGGTTAATGCAACGTATTTGATGGTGACGTCGCCCGCTTATCCCATTCAGAACTGAAAACATGTCCCACACTATTTCCGAGTAGTTTGTCCCCAAATTCGTGGAACCCCTTTCTTACGGGGTTAACAGTTTTACCCACACACACAAGGGTGCAAGGGTTTTGGCGGTGTGTTTGGGTACGAACAAGAAAAGGGCCACACCGTCGTTGTCGCGCCTGGTGGCTTTCAACGTCTGCACTTGCTTACAGGAGCTGCGTTGACACTTATCATGCAGGTATATAGTAGTCGCACTTTTGACACGTCTGCAACTCCCCTTGGAGTTCAATGGCGACTGCATCCGACCTCGGTGGCGATCCTCCTATGAGGCATGCTACGGTAGCCTGCATGCAGGTGCACAATGTTTTTTCTGAGGTTGGTCACTAGAGGAGAGCTCTATACTTCACCCAAATACTGTCTTTGGACGGAAATACATGTGCCCCCTCGCGTTCAATCCCACGCTATAAGTGTAAAATGAAATATCCTGCAACGACAAGAGTGCTACGTCGACATTTTTGGGTTAAGGAACCCCGTCATTCAAAATAAATTCCAGGCAAAAAGTGCTACCTCGATCGTAGCACGCATCTTATGATGAGAGAAATATGCATGCGGCGGCCCGAAACGTGGGACTTAACGATGGTGGATTAACTGGTGATTTTGGGTCGATACACATGCAGGATGATGGACGCGCGTGCTGCGGTAGAGGTAGCACTTTTTGGCCGAATCGTTTTCTGGACGATCGGGCTCCTTAACCCAAATTCGTCGGACTTTCATTTTTTTGTGACGAATAATGTTTCAGAGTATATTTCGATCATGAGATTTCGCATCCGGCAGCACTTTAATTTTCCTCCAAAATCATTTTTTCGGTGAGGTCTGACGCTCCTTATGTGAGGAGCTCAGAGAAAACATGGTGCAACTCTATTGTGGCATGCGTCGATCACAAAGCCCTTTAGCTTCGGTTATCAGAGGAACGCTGAACGCTACCCTGGCGTAGTCATGCATGGCCTGTATCGGGAGTATTGTCGACCACTATGCCTGAAACCGTCCGAATGATTTCGAGGAAGGATTGGCAATGGTTGCGAGATTCGTGCGGGACACGCAAGCAAACATTGGTACGAGCCCCCCTTTATTTTCACGGTCCGTATGTCGTCTTGGGAGTAGCCAATCTACCCGGTGCCTCTGTTAAAAACAAGAACGAGAGAGTAGGTATAGGTGTTGTACGGAGAGAGGCCTGTCGAGCAAAAGGCCGGAAGCCGCGTCGGTGGCCGTCAAGAGTGATACAACCGAGCGAGAATAACGTGCGAGACAGCTGATATTTTACCACGATATGTACTTCATGCAGGGCCAATATACCTGCAAGCAAAAACGCGAAACAAGACGATTGCCTACATTCATATGTATAAAAGTAATTAACATAGGGCGCTCGAAAAACAAAAGGCCTGTCCAGCACCCCCGCCCTATCCCCACGTTGGCGAAATACCCAAAACATTGCACTCTTTTTGTTTATGAAAATCCTTTTGTTGGACACGCTTTGATCAGCTTTGAAGGTTACCTTGCTCAAGCTCTCTCGCTTCGTTTAAACAGCTACGCAGCTAGGGCGATACCCTTGTATGCAATCGATCTATGTGATGAGTATGGAAACGTTTTTACGTGTGAAGAAGTGAATTATTCCTTTGTGATACGCGATACCAGCCAGCGGTAGAGAGGAAAACAGTCCGTAGACGACAAAGGAGGTAGTTGGCTGGTACCCCCTGTGCAGAAGGACCAAATCTGAACAATAGCTGCGTCGGTCGGTTTCAAGGGGGCTATTTCGCCCACGACAGCCTATTGGTGTCAGCTAAAAAAAACACAGTGATAATATGCTTATAAAGGATTTACAGTAGTGAAGCATTCTTGGGAGGGGAGGTTGCCTGTGGGACTCGGCATACCTACTACCCCCCAAAACACAGAAAGGGCTGAAAGTGGACAAAAGGTCGTGTTGGTCATAGACCTTCGTCTTCGGGGGCCTTCGGCAACCCATCATATTATGCCGTACAGAGTATCTGACGCCACAACTCCAATACGAAGGGGCAGGAACCCTCACCGCTTAGCACAGACATGGGGGAACAAACGCATTTCCCATATGTGGGCGAAGGGGGTATATGCCGTTGCTGGTGCTGTCAAGTAAAATCCACAAGTCAGTGCACGCCGCGCATAGCGGTTAAGGCTCTTATTTTTCGACGTGCCGTTTTTATCGGTCATCGGGCACAGTCTGACGTCACGTTTGCGTACCTGAAGTTAATCCAATAAGCGGGCAGCGTCAGCCCCGACCGTTGCACTCTTATGTGTGTGCGTGTACGAGTAAATAGGAGCGCCAACCCAAATCGACTAAGAAAGCGATGTCAGCTACAAAACCCTTGCACCTTTATGTGCGTGTAAATACGCTAAGCTGGTGATGTACTCCCCAAACACCTTGCAACATCTGCATGTGTACCTGAAGTTAATCCAATAAGCGGACGGCGTGTAAATAGGAGAGTCAACCCAAGCCGTCTAAGGGAGCCACGTCAGAGCTCCAAAACCCTTGCACCTGTATGTGTGTACACATTGTCTAAGCGGGTGATGTCCAACCCAAACACCTTGCAACCTCTCTGCATGTGCGTAAACCAACCAAGCGGCCGAAACAATCCAAAAACCCAGCATCCTTGCAACCTGCCAGGTATAAAGTATATATGTGTGTAAACTACTGTAGCTGTTGTTTAGGTATATGATGATTGGTCTGAACCTCAATACACTGATTTGATGCTGAAAAATGCTACTACTGTATTATCGCTATTAATAGTGCCTCTTCCGCCGATCGCTGCGAAGAGAAACATTATTGGATGCTGAGGGGCTTTTGCTAGAACGAGTGGTGGTAATGGTGGAAAATCCTCCTCCCGCCCTCTGAAAGAAACGTGTTTGTTTGTTGTGGTTGACATGTGTGATATGACTGGGTGAGACACAGAGTATCCCCTTGCAGGTTTGTCTATTAAGCATCCTTGGTGTTACTCACTTTCCGTAGAGGCGTAGAAGAGAAGCAGATTATATTAATCCCCGAGCCAGATGACATCTGCTCGGGATGGGCTTCAAGTATGGCCCACAGATATTATAATTACCCCGAATACCGAATACGAATGCCATCCAAGTTATACGAAAACGGACCAATTACCTATGCAGAGGTAATTACCGGCCTTCCTAGCCCATACCATTACACATGTGCTACGATAGAGGTACGTATAGGTATACCTTTTTTTGGCTGAAACGTTTTCTGAACGACTGGGCTCTCCTTAACCTACAATCATTGGAATTGCAGTCCCGTGCAGCGTTTTGTTTCGGTTTTTGTAGTTAGCCCATGGATTACTAGTAGTTCATGGGGGGAAGCACTTTTATTTACCTTACACAAAAAAAAAACAGTTTTTTCGGGGGGTGATGTATAAAAGCTTCTCAAGTGGCCACCTTCAGAGACACATGGTGCACCTGCATGCAGGCTACCGTAGCATGCGTCGATTGTGTGTTGCACGGGGGTGGGGGGAGGGGTTGGGCGGTCCTAATTTATAATTTTCCTTGTTTTCCTTGCTTGTTTTGGAATCCCCTCCCCCTGCGTCTGATTTCCCTTTTTTTCCCTGAAATAGGAATGCTACTTGCAAGCGCTCTTGATTATTTTCTCGCTGCCAAATTTCCTGGTTTGGAAAGGCTGTCTTGATCTCTTCCCGTTTTGCTGGGTGTTGTTTCAAGGAAAGGGGGAAAACCAGGAAACATTTCCTCGATAAACCTTGTACGAAGTAGATAAAACAAATACTGCTGTAGTAATTGTAGTAGTAGATATCGCGATGGCGAGATTGAGCGTATAGTCTACCGTACTGCATCACTCTGTAGTATCACAGAGATAAACAGGCCAATCACGTTCCGTCAGGCAGTCATACATATCTGCACAATGTTCAAGAAAGAGCAAAGTCGACCGACAAAGGCCAACCGCCGCCCCCTACAAAGTGTTTCAACAGAAGCATCGACCGACAACTCACTGGCCAAAACAATGGCTGGTTGGTAACTGCTGCGGCCACAATTTCAACGCACAGGAGACTGCGCGCAGTGTTGCTGCCGAATACAGCTGGGCTATCTATCATACCAAGGCGGATCTCTCTGCCTCTCCTCCCTCCTTTGTTTTGCTGTGTATAGTTCTACCCTGTACAACCCGCCCCTCCCCAAACACTACAGCACTACATACTATGTTACTCCCGTTTTCCATTGCCCTGACACATCCTACCGAAAGGTCGACTCCTCCCCTTTAGCCCATTCATGCTTTGTCGATAGTATGATACACACATCAGACAGATCACGATCTCGATCATGTACTATTGCGGGGGGCCGTAGTAAATAGAACCTATGGTACACACTAAAACCTATATGTTTAGCTATTTTTAGTACCAAAAATTTGGCCCTATTTACTATGGTCCGCCGTAATACTATTTCACACTGTAGATCCTACCCCGTCGTTTTAGATGCGGTACTGTGGATATCTGCCGTGTCTTTCGAAAGTGAAAAGTACGTAACATCTTGAGTTATTCATAGTACCTGGTATGAAATAAGTTAATAACAGAAACTAAATCTCCCCATTTTGCAAAACCATAATGGTTCCATGGTGTGAGATTTACGGTGTTCACATGCCCCTGCCGAACCATCGACGAATGTATTTACTGGTATGGTACAATCCAAACAAGGATATATATGTGCGAGGCCATGCAGAGGATATGGCCCTCCCCCGGCAACCGGAGAGCTAGATTAGACAGATCAAGAATGTGTCTTCCCTAAACGATCTAGTAGCTCATGCAGTAAGGGTCGGTGGTTATCTGTCTGATGTATTGTAAATGCGTTTTTTTGCGATCTGGCGATCAAAAAGACACTGAGTGCATATTCCAAACCAAACTTGGGGGGTGACTAGTATCAGTAGTAGTGCAGTGGAATCGTATGTAGTGACGCAGTCACCCCTCGACCAGGACGTGTAAATGGGTGTATTTATATCATACGTGTAACACGTTTCACACTTTAGAGACCCTCGGTTCGATTCGACTTTTTCTGATGGAAACATCTGAGGGTGTTCATCTCTATCTGGCGGGGTGGGCCTCGGGCACTCTTGAGCAGAAGTCAGACTATAGACACTGCTGTCTAGGTTGTTTTTTATATGTATACTGGTATAAGTTTCTCCCTGTCGTGATGATGATGAGGATGATGATGAATGATGATGGTGATGGTGATGAATGATGATGATGATGATGATGAGGAGGACGGTAATTATGAGGATGATGATGATGATGATGAGGAGGAGGAGGAAGAGAAGGAAAAGGAGGGGGGTGGTGATGACACTGAGGATGGTGATGATGATGATGATTAGGATGATGATGATTATGATGATGATGATGACAATGATGATGATGATGACAATGATGATGATGATGATGATGATGATGATAATGATGATGAGGATGATGATGGTGATGATGAGGAGGAGGAGGAGTACGAGGAGGGGGACGACGATGATGATAATGATGATGACGATGATGATGGTGATGGTGATGATGACGATGATCAGGAGGTTGATGATGATAATGATGATATTGATGAGGATGCTGATGTTGATGATGAAGATGACAATGGGGGTGATGATGATGAAGATGATGAGGATGATGGTGGTGATGATGAGGAGAAGTAGGAGGAGGATAAGGAGGAGGATAATGATGATGATGACCATGACAATGATGATCGTGATGATGATGACGATGATGAAGACGATGATGCTTTTGATCATGATGATAGTGGTGGACATGATGGTCACGCTGATCCTGGTGTACCATCGACCCTGATGATGATGATCGCAATGATGATAAGTATCGAAGGACTTTGTCCTAATTTTCATTATTTCCTATGTTTTGTTTCCGCGCAATTTTGTTTTATTTCCATATTTTCCCGATAGTTTTTTCCCCGCGTATTTTGGAAATTGAATTTCCCCGATATTTGTCCATCTGTTCAATTTCCATAATATGGAATTGTTGCTGTTGTTACAGTTTTTCCTGTTTTTCTTTGAAAAATAATAGTGAAACTTGTGGGTAAACGCTATCCGATAATAACCGCCGTAAGGAGGAGAATACCGATTATGATGAAGATGGCATGTTTATCTTGATGATGGTGATATCGACGACGACGGTGAGATTCTAATGACAATGATCATAATGCTGATCATGATGGTCATGGTCGTGGCGATCACGATTATCAGAAAGGTGACGATGAACCCACGATTATCCTGATGATCACGGTCAGCATGCTGGTCATGATGACGATGCCTCTACGAGAAGGTACCCCTTTTCGACGGAATGGGCCGCGTTGGACGATGGTATGATTGCTGACCGTGTCTCGCAAAAACCACTAGTCATATTACAGATCAATTACCGTAGCGGGAAAGGGTGGGAAGATTTGCTTTAAAGCCTGAAAAACGAGGGCTAGGGTATAGGGCTCTATAGTTGGTCTACAGACAAAATAAGGATTGTATAGCATTCATTCGATGTAGGAATCCCTGCAGTAGAATACCTGGTACAATATTCGAAAACTGTTGTAAACAAGTAGTGTGGGCTGGTTGGTTGGATAGTATGGACAATTGCGCAGACAGGCATGAATCTCTGCCGGCGGTCGGTCGTATAACCCCGCTTCAGTCGTAGGAGTCGCCTTGGGTCATCTAGCCGTGGAAATTGCTCTTTGTTTTGTTCGTGAATCCCTGCTCGCCAACACCAATTTGTAGAGAGCCCCGTACTAGTTGGTATTCTTCCTTTCCATCTCAACCCTTCCTAGCCACCTCTGCTCTTCCAGTGCAATCACTCACTGCAACCGCCCAACATGATGACGTTCTTCCCCACCCCCTCGCAATCACGCCAACGATTCAGTACCTCTCCACACACTGCAGATTTCCTTAGTTGAATCTTCCACATGTATTTGCGTAGTAATATATATATATATATATACTCTAGTGATTCGCGTGTTGTAAATTTGAAACAAAGAGCATTCTTCACATGGTGTAAATTAATAGCTCACAATCTTCGCACGGTGCTATTCAAAAGCTCGCATGTTGTTCGCTGGTGAGAGACGTTTTAGTAAAACCAGTTTCGGCTCGACGAGAACGCAAAGACGACGAACACCCACGACGCGAAGGCAAGCATTACATCACTGCTGTAGTACCTAGTACAGCGAGATAGGTATACGATATGTACATTCACTTTCCGTCTTGATGGATGACGTGCCGTTTTTCCCTGGGTCATACCTGTCTCGGGATCTCGAGTATAATCGAAATGATATACTGTATACGGAGGATCTGACGTCCGAAAACAGATATATATAGGTATGCCCCCCTCTCCCCTCCCCGCCCCCCCCCTCCGTGTTCATGTATATCCAAGTGTCACACGCAGCTTTCAAAGACGAGGTTTGACGAGATCCTCGACATCACAGTGGATGTGCTTTACAAATATCTTCCTCGACATCCGTAACGCCTCTCACGAAAAGGAGCACTGCGCTCTTAGATAATACAAACTGTAGGCGGGCACGATTTGTCTAATCCCTACCGGTAGCGCACGGTGCGCTCCGTATCACCTCCTCGTGGTGATATACGAAACACTGCTTGTACTGGCCGCAGCCCTCGCATGATGTCATACACACTCGCATCTCGTGTCCTGTTATAGCCCCTCAATATGTTATCCCCGTGGTCCATAAACATCGTTTTTCTTCTAACTGAGAAATGCACGTCAGCCTGCGCGCCTGCCCATCAGTGCCAACGTTACCCTCTGCTCCCACGCAGTTTCGAGGACACGCACCCCGACCCCTGGTATTTTTAACTCCTCGGTAATTGTTTCGTTTCCGCAGCAAGTTAGGATATCGACGATATCAGCGTCATTCATGAAGAATTTGAATAGTGTCAAAGGCATCAATATAACGCCACAATCACGGGGAACCGAGTGGTGGTATGTTTGGTTTGTGTTTGTAAGAGATGAAGCCGTAGGATCACGGTAAATATACCACTAACTGAAAACAAACATTTCCGTGTTATCGTTACGGTGGCCCTGCCGCGGTGTCTCTTGGGCATACCGAAAAAACAAGAATGACACGATTCGATTCCCCGTGAGTATGGCTACGTTATCCTCATGCTCTTGACATTGTTCGCTCTTCATGAATGGCGCTTACATCGTCGATCTCCGGCGGTTGTACCGTGGTTCGCGGGAAAATTACCGAGGAGAGCCCTGGTATTTTTCACTTTGGAAATATATTTATGTTTTGGCAAACGAGGTATCTATCCTTATAATACAATACGCTTCGGTCGTGATGGTGATGGTGGCGTTTTGGATCTTCACGACTATGCCGATTTCGGTATGGCCCGCGTGAGACCCGCTCTACCGCGCGCCACCCGACCCCGATCGGCGCCGCACCCGGGGCCCGGCCGCCTCACGGGTCAGCTCTCGGTTACCCCGGCGAGAGAACGGGCGCCAGTGCCGAACTTGGCGAGCGGGGGGTGGGGGAAGGCGGCCTCCCGGGGACTGCTTGCTCCGTCCCCTGGAACGGGGCGGATCCGCGGGAGGGGAGGAGTTCACAGCGTATTCATGGGGCTTTCCCGCTCGGGGTCTAAGCCCTTCACGAGAATCAAGTCAACATATTCACAATATTTTCAAGACACTTTTTTCCACAATAATGTTAAGGCATTTATTTTCCACAATAAAATCGATGAATATGTTTCCAAAGAGTCCCAAAAAAATTAAGATATGGATCTCCGCAACTTCGGCCAGAATCAAAATCGGCCCAAAACTGCGCGAGTTAGCTGTTTTTGCACTAATTTCAAGATAAAAGGCCCAGACGTACAAAAATCGACCAAATATAAATGAAAAAGGGCCACTGCTGTACGTACGTGCTAAACAAGGGGTCCGCACCGATGTCTGCGTTTTGTTCTTTTCCGCTCTACGTACGTACGTGCTGCTACTTTCTGGATTGCTGCTGCTGCTGCTGTAGATGGGTTATACACTACCACTACTGTTGCTGAACGTACTGGCGCTGCTGTATACTGGGTTCACACTGCTGTTTGTTGTTGTTGGTATTGTGGGTGGGTGGATCGGTTGGTGCATGTGTCGAACGGTTGGTGCGTACGTGGTTGGGTGTGCGGGTCGGTGGTTGAGTGGGTGGGTTTCAGTGAGCGGGTGCGAGTGAGTACGTGAGTGGGTGGGTGGATGTCGGTGGGTGGGTGTCGGTGGATCGGTTGGTACGTGGTTGACGGCGTGTGTCAATTTACCTGATCAGTGGATTGCGTTATAGGGGGTGGATCGTGGCCCAGTTGTTATTTATTGTTTTTGTTTTTGTCCGCTATGCCGGCCCCTCCCTGGCATGGTTCGGGGCACCACTAGTATTATTAAATGCTGTTAGTCGGTCTGTCTGGACTCATGGTCTTGGGATCCAGAGCGCTCTAACCCAGCCTTGCCCATGGGTAGGGAGGCTGGATGCCACAACCAGTCGAATGCCGCGTCTCATTCCTCACCGAGTCCTGGTCGTCGCGTGCTGAGCATCGCCACAATCCCAACAAAAGTGACAACGGACGGCAATGTGAGGGTTATTTGAACTCTACTTTATTAAACAAGGGTCCTTAAATATCCGTTTAGATTGATACATCACAGCACACCCCGAGTACCGTCGTCACGATCTCGCGAGTCTCGCGATCCAGAGCGTTTCAGTTCCGCCCCGCGGCATCCGTAGAGAGAGTGCTAAGCACAATAATCGGGACACTGCGTCTCACGTCGCGCCGAGTCCTGGCCGTCGCGTGCTGAGCATCGCCAACAACCCCTCAGGCAATATGCAACGCGCGGGATAGCAGTGCTGTGAGATATTGCCAGCCTTGCTGCTGTGGCTGACAATTTCGTATGTCTACGACTGGGCAAATAAGTATTCATTCCAGAGGACACTGGACATTTTCTACCATTATTCTAAAATCGAGCAGTAACTACCAGGGTTCCTATTAATAGTGCATCCCGAAGCCTACACAAACACTACAAATAACACATAGACCAAACATTATACGCAACTCGCAAAATTGAGTATCTACTATTCAATCGGTCAAACTCACAGCTGACGTATCAATACTGATTGTTATTTAATACCAAGGTGGCTATGTATATTTTTAAACAAAGAAACGCGAAGACTATTGGCTGATTGTAGCAAGCAATGCATTCCAGCAGGGGCATGCGATGCAACGATATTCTCCAGCACCACACCACCACGAGCAACAGCAGAACCAATAACAGCAGAAGCAGCAGCAGCAATTGCAGCTACCACCAACACACCAACACCAACACCACCACCACCACCACCACCACCAACAGCAGCAGCAGCTCACAGACAGGCGGACCTAGCACATGGACTCGAACACATGCTGTCCACTGGTGGTATGGCAAACTATATACATACATACATACGCAGATCCACGAATTCAGCCTAAAAGATCGAATAGAATTACTGCTGCTCAACAAGGACTAATTGATCAGTCTGGCAGATATGTAGCCAGCCAAGCTGTTGACTTCCAATTTTGAATTATAATTTTGGCAGATGGTTAGACTTTTCTAGTTCAAATCTATATCAGAAGCCGCTGACTCATTCTAGAAGATTGTTGCTGAAAAGAACCATCGAAGTTCCACCACACCAGGGGAGGATAGGGGCCTCATCTCCGGATCAGAAAGCTCTCTATATCTCTACAACCGTGACGAACCGGGGACAAAAACGGCGATTTCCCTGGTGGACACCACCCCGCACGGTGTGGAAGCCCCATCTCCATACAGTATAGACTGATGACCGTTTGTCTGAGGCCTGGGAGGCTCATTGCAACCCAGCGGCACTTGAGGACGATAGGGTCCCATCTCCGCACCAAAGGTTATTTCATACATCTTCAACTCCATCAACCTGAGTACGAAAACGTCGATGGTCCACATATTTCCGTGCAGATTGATCAGATTGATACATCACAGCGCACTGCGAGTACTACTGTGGTCATAGTATCGCGAGTCTCGCGATACAGAGCGTGTCATTCCCGCCTCGCATCATCGGTAGCGAGAGTGCGAGTTAAAGTTATCATAATTTTCACCAGCGATATAAATCTATATATCTTAGTTCGCTTATCACATATGCACATCCTTAGGTCTGCGGATATCTCCAGCCTCTGATCGCCTTTCCGCGCGATTTCTTCGCTGAGGCGTGCCCCCGCCTCGCCTGCAACCGCCGGCTTAGCTGATCCGCCCGCTCGGCGCCGTAGCGCGCGCGCGAGGCCTCGACGTCGAGATCTACGACGAGATCTCCGAAAAATCGTGCCCTGTGAGCGTTTGGGCACATTGCCCACCGACAACGCCTATACCTTCGCGTGGTTTTTTCACGTACGTGTTCTCTGACCTCCGACCCGTGGGGGGGTCGGCTTCCCGGCCGCCGTCAACATGGTGGAGGCCTGCGCGGGAGGCTGTGTGCTCAGATCTGAGACGCCCCGAGAACACATACATGCCACCCAGGCTTTGTCGAGAACTGCCATCAATATTTTTTTCGCCGAGAGAGAGCTCCTGCTGCTGTACGCATACGTGTACGTATGTATGTATGTAGTCTACAGCAAGTAGCACGTGTGATAGAGAGACTAGCAGCTCATGCACTGTCAATGTTGTTGCGGA
>MEHQ01002395.1:129288-204342 GCA_008828725.1 Saccharina japonica
GAAGGACGACTTCAAAGCGTTCGGAGCTACGCACGGCTCTACGGACGACCAGAGACGTGTCTTCGGAGTCCCGAGTTCAGTTTGGACGGAAGCAGCGAAGGTGAAGGGAGGAAGGCAGTGGTACAAGGGAGTGCTACAGGGAGCTGAGAGGTTTATGACCTCCTGGCACAAGGACGAAGAGGAGGCTAGCCGAAAACGAGCGACCAAGCGAGACAAAGAGCGCAGCAATAATAAAGAGACGCCAAGAACCAACGGGACGGGAGGGGTGCGGAAGAAGGGCGAATCGGCGAGGGAAGAAAACAAGCGAGAAATGGCGGACCGAGTGGCGCGATATATGCCGGATTGACTCTCCTGGACTGTTTGTGTGTTTGTTTGTTTGTTTGTTTGTTTTTTTCCCCTCCCCCCCACAGCCGCACCATTGCACCACCCCCTCGGGATGACGTGTCTGTGCTGCCTCTGTGGTCTTGTTTGTTTGAGTGTTCGCCTGTACTTTTGACTTGTCTCTTTGCCTTTGCCTTTGTCTTTGCCTTTGTCTTTTTCCCTTCGTTGTTTTTGACCTTTTGCAGTTACACTGCTCGCAGGCCGGGGGTACATCAGTCGCACGGGACCATAGTTCCCTTCCCCCGTACCATGTCTGCGTTTTATAATCGGGGTGGAGGACTCGATTTTGTTTGCCTGACCGGCGTGAACCCGGCACGGAACACCCCGGCATTATAGGGGCACCAAGATAGAATCAGGGGGCGTATACCCCCGATTGGTGATGTTGACCTTTCCAGTTTTAATTTTACCTTCACATAGCGTGTAGAGGGGAGCGGAGGGCTCCAGACTATCTGTTTTTGACTGGCTTTGATCGCTTTGCGGACCCTTCGGGTTCCACTTTTATTTCAGTCTACCCTTTTTTGGGTAAGTTAGCCTGTGACCACGGGAATCGACCGAGTCAAGTGTTGGATTAGTACGCACAGATGGAGGTACTGGATAGAGAGACCGGCACGGTTTTTAATGTGAAGACAACAACAACAACAGTGGTTGCTTGGTGGAGCTCTTCTTGTCGCGTGTAAAGATCTCAGCAGCAATGGGAAATCGGCTATCCATATCTATCCATGTCCTTCCAACCGTATACGGTAGAATCTACCCGCCGCAAGATCCATATCGAAATATCCAAAACGGTGATATCTTAGCAGCAAAAGCAGCAATTTCGTCCTGCGGCATACATAGCCTCCACCTACAGGCACTACGTACTAGAGCAGGAAACCCGGGGGCGCGCGCTGTGTCCCTTGGGTTTCGGGTCGCCGGGCCCTTGCAGTGTGTGTAGGCTACGAATACAGACCTCTGTGTACAACAGCAGTAGTACTGTTGTAGTAGAATAGGAGGTATCATACGTATATACTGCACTGTACTGTAGAGCAGATATCCTCTGATTTCTGGTGCTTAGTGGGAGGAGAAGTGAGTGTGTGTGTTGTGTGTTTTGGTGGAAGCGGAGATCGTTGGCTTAAGCAAAGAAGGAACAGCACCAGGTTCTTCCCACGTGGTCCCCCACGGTAGTACTAGCCTGGTCCAACGCCGCTTACCCTCACAGAGCGGACGGGATGTGCAGCGATCGACGTGGTTTATGGCCGTTTCTGGAACGGACGCACCAACCGTGACGCATGCTATGGTAAATATGCACCATGCCTTTCCTCACCTAAGAAAAACAAAACCAGTTTTGGGAGAGAGGTTAATGATGCTACACGATGGACCAATTCAATTGTCTAAGTAAAAAACGAAAACATTGCAAGACCATTTTCAAAGTCCGACGATTTGGGGCTAAACACAATTGATTTTGAAAGACAAACTACCAAAATGTTCTACCTCCATCGTATCACGCGTCCCGTGGGGACGGTAATGCGGTGATTTGGTGGACTTGCCCGGAGGCCACGGCATCGGAGACCCTAAGATGGTCACGGATAAAAATCACGCAAAAGCTTGAGTCCATTTTCGCGATGGTCCTAAGATCCTACGAACATGGGGACCTGCGTGTGGCCGAATATAGGCGGCGTGTCCTACGATAAGGTAGATAGCCCTTTTCGGATGAAATCATTTCTGAATGAATGATCGGGCTACTTAACCCAAAATCGTGGTAATTTCACTCTTGTGTTACAACGTGCTTCGTTGTATAGTTAGGGCATGCGATTGTTCATTGGGTATGTAGCACTTTCGATTTCCTCCAAAATCAAGCTTTTGAGGGAAGCATAAGGCTCCGTAAGGGCCCGAATTAACGAGTATAAAATGAATTCAATTTGAAAAAAATAAAATTCATATTTGCTTTTTATTGGTCAACACACGCACCAGCACCAAATATTATGCCCCAAGATCCTAATCTTTGGTGCTGGTGCGTGTGTTGACCAATGAAAAGCGGATTTGAATATTTTTTTTCCTAATTGATTATTTTTCTTCTTCGTTAAAACGGGCCCTAAGGACCCATATAAACGAGTATAAAATAAATTCAATTTGGACAAATAAAAATTCAAATTCGCTTTCCATTGGTCAACACACGCACCAGCACCAAATATTTGGATCTCGGGGTATAATCTTGGGTGGTGGTGCGGGTTCTGACCAATGAAAAGCGGATTTGATTTTGTTTTTTTCCAAATTGTTTTTTGTTTTCTTCGTTAAAACGGGCCCTAAGGGCCCGTATTAACGATTAAAATAAATTCGATTTGAAAAAAAAAAATCAAAGTCGCTTTTCATTGGTCAACACACGCACCAGCACCAAAATTAGAACATAATCTTTGGTGCTGGTGCGTGTGTTGACCAATGAAAAGCGGATTTGAATTTATTTTTTCCAAATTGAATTTATTTTATATTTCGTTAATATGGGCCCTAAGGGACAAATCCCGGACAAAAATAAAGAACAGCACGCGGTTCGCAACGCTCAATCTCGTTGAGCATGCACTCTCGCCCAACGCTACGATTATAACTTGGAATCTAATAAGTCCTACAGATGATATACTCGCTCAGGCTCGGTCCAGAACTACTGCTTGGGCGTTATAAGGGTGCGTTCTTAGAACCTCGTACGCGTGATAACTTATTAGCCAAATAAATTTGCCAAATTTCCATTTTTGGACAATTTGTATACCCTCTGCAACCCACCATAATTATCATATATCCACATCTATGCCAAAGATTTTTTCACGGATTTATTTCTCAGGTTAGCTGTTCGTTGGCAAGTTTTTGGAAAGTCAAATTTGCTATTTCACTTGCCATTTGCGACCAATCACGCCTACCCAAGACCATGCAAACCACACGCCGTTGCGCTAGACGCACGAGCTGCAGCAACACAGGAAGATACCGAGGGTTAGATGGTGGTGCTGACAGCAGATGATGGTGGCTGACGGCACTGCTGAAGGGGTTGCTGGCGCGGGTGACGAACCGCGTGTAGGAGTGGCACTGGTGCCGTCTGGGGCTGATGCTCAAGTCAATCCTAACCAAACAGTCGCTCCAGCCCCCTAAGTGAGCACAATCCTAACAAGCAACTGTTCGATCTAATGATCCAGTGTCGCTCTTAGGAAGAGAGAACTGTCACGCAACACTCTGATTTAAGCGAGTATATTCAGCTTGGATCCGTCTCCAGGCCATCCATGCCTCGACGAGGGTGTCGTCTAGCTGTCCGATTCTTGCTGTACGGGGTTTGATAAAACAACTGAAGGCGTTACGTGGCTCAAATAGCAAGGTTCTTGTCATTTCATCGTGTTTGTCGATAGAAAGTGTTTTCCAATACTTGCCAATTTGTTGTTGCCAAAATAGCAAGTTTTTTGCTATTTGCTCGTGTCGTTAAAAACGGCCCTAAGCACACGGCCATCGCGATTCGGCAGCCTGAGACAAAGTAGGCGGGCGAGAGCGGGGGTGACGGATCCCAAAGTGAAAAAAACGAGCAAACCAAGAACATCTTTCAACGACGGTCCATCTGCCATCAGTCGTCGGGGCAGGTGGGGGCCGTGCTGGATGCTAGAAAAGGGAGAAGGTGCTACCACTGGCTACCATACACAAAATATCACGCCGGAATGCGGGGGTATCGCGGGTGGGACACGCCTTTTTTAAAGTATAGACAGCCCGGAATGACTTAGCCTTTTTGTTTGTTGAAGACTACCCCGAAAAAAACTATTATATGCTACCCAAGAGGAACTAATCTATGCCATGGGAGTATTGAACTACCCCGAACCTAGCACGCGAGGGTGATGAAGGCTAACACGGGGGGGAGCGACGGGGGGTCCACGTGGCGCATCGGTACTCCGCAGTACGCCACGGGGTACGTTTCCAGTCCCATGGCGTTGGAAACACCACTAGCCGGAGATGGCAATCCGGGTGGTAGTGTAGCGGGAAGACTCGACGTTGATCTTGATGAGGCTGAGCTCGTCCAGGGACCGGATTATGTAGGAGCCATCCGGGAAACAGTCCGGGGGACTGTCCGAAGAGGCGTCCGAGGGCCCCCCTGTGGGCGATCTTACCCCTCCACCAGAGGCCGCAGTGCATCTTGTACCAGAATTGTGCTCTAGAGGGGAGAGTAACTGTACTGAAGTTGTAGAGTCAAAGGTCGCGGGAGACCAGAGTGTATGTAGCCGGGGGAAATAAATATTTGACCTTGCGATGTTGAGAGTTCAAGGTGTACGACTCCTATGTGCGTGTATCGGTACAGTCGGTTTGTCTGTTAGTGTTGCGCCGGGGTTCCTGACCAGTAGATAGAGTAATATGTGGCGCCTGGAGTGTTGGGGGTCGAGCTCCCGTTCTCAAGAGGGGCTCAGAAGTCCGGCCCGGCGGGTCTCGTACGCAACGGCAATAACCACGCCTCGGCCGAGTATGAGTTGCAGTCCGGTGATCTGCTCGACCTCGATCTCGAGGCGCTCCGGTGGTGGTGTGACGCCGTCGACCGTAACGTGGTAGAGCCGAGGCTTGGTGGTTGAGGCGGCGAGACCGTAGGTTGTGATATCCACAGGCAGTTACTTGAGGAAGTCGGTGGTGTTTTGTTTGTGGCTCCGGCAAGGATTACCTCGTTTGATGGAGACCCGGGGATTGCAGTCCCGTCCGGGAAGATCGGATGATAGGTCCAAGAAGAGTAGCTTGTCCTGTAAGGGGCGGTTGTCGGGGGTGTCGCAGGCGGGCGTCGGACCCACGGCGAGGGCCCTAGAGGGTCGGTGCCAGTTGAGAGCGAGCTTCGTCGTCGGCACGTGTCTTTTTCAGCACCCTTGCGTATGGTGAGGACGGAGTTGTACCCCAAGGCCCAGCTCCCTACAGTGAAAGAAGGGGAAGCTGAGAGGGCGGCCATAATGGAGGCGTTTCGGCGTTGCAGACGCGAGGTGGTGAAGTGGTAGAGCTCTCTGACGAGGGAGTACGCGCGTTGTTTTCGGTCGATGGCGAGGTTGATGTATATGAGGTCGGGTCGCGCTCCAGGCTCTAGTGACCGCTGATGTTTCGTCGGGTTCAAAGACGAAGAGAGGGAGGCAGGGAAGACGGCTGGTGTGGACATCGTTGGGCGCAAGACCTGTAACGGCGTTCACTGTCTTTGTTTAGGGCGAAGAGGCAGTTTGGCAGTAGTAGGTCCCGGTTGTTTCATTGTTGGTTAACAGCGAAGTTTTGAATTAAAAGTATGTCAAATTTAGTCTTTTTAAGCAAGTATGTTGGTTAACAACGGAGTTTTGAATTAAAAGTATGTCAAATTTAGTCTTTTTTAAGCAAGTATACAGGCTTAAGTATATTGATAATAGAGTCACGTTTATTTCCCAGAACTTCGTCACGGTTACGAAATGGACAGCAGTTGTAGATCTCATGGTACAGACGTGAAAACGATATCACTTCAGATCGCTAAATATGTATTTAAGCAAATAGACGTAACAAGAGGATTAGAAGCCATGGATAAAGTGGATACAAAGCCGGTCGCCCCGGTAGAGTAGTGGTCAGCTTTAAAGACTACCATCATTGGTTCCCAAAATCGAATCCCACCGTGGTGAGAGATTTCGTCTTTATTTTGAAAAAATAAAGAGGAACCAATTGCTGAGAGCGCCTTCGTGGCGTAGGTAGGCGGAATCCGACGCAAGTCGACGACGGAAGAAAGTAGTGAAATCTTCTCGCGCTAAACATGCAAGGCAAGAACCGTAGTGGTGAAGGAGGGAGATGAGCTTACTTTGTGACCCCGGACCTGAGTTACGACTAGGAAGGAGAGAGAAAGGAAGGGCGAAGATAATAAATGGGATGGAAAAAAAATAACTAAAAAATAAAACAAAACCAAAACTAGATGATGTGGCAGACGCATTTCTTCAGATTTTGTTTCCGTATTCTTCGATCAATATCATACCGTAAATCTACCCGATGACCAATCTCGTGGCCTGCGTATGATGCGTGCTACGATAGAGGTAGCACTTTTTGGGTCAAATGGTTTCTGAATGATCGAGCTCCTTAACCCAAAACCGGCGGACTTTGATCATTATTTTCGTTGCAATATTGTTCCTTGTTTGCTTCGGCCATCGAATTTTCAATCGGATAGCACTTTTACTTTCCTCCCTTAATGATCACTTTGGGGTGAGGTGTAGAGCTGTTCAAGTGACCACCCTTCTAAGGCAAAAAAGCATGGTGCACCTCTTTCATACCATGCGTCGTATACAAGACTGAGATTCCGGCGAGTTTAGGTTAAGGGCCCATATTAACGACTGTAAAATAAATTCGATTTGAAAAAAAACAAAATCAAAGTCGCTTTTCATTGGTCAACACACGCACCAGCACCAAAGATTATACCCCAAGATCCTAATATTTGGTGCTGGTGCGTGTGTTGACCAATGAAAAGCGGATTTGAATTTTATTTTTTCCAAATTGAGTTTATTTTATATTCGTTAATATGGGCCCTAAGGGACTCCGTCAGTCAGAAACCGTTTTCAGCAAAAAAAAGTGCTACCTCCATCGTAGCATGCGTCGCGTACGACGATGAGGCTAGCGCCTTTTTAGCGGGAAACCACTATTCTGGCTGGTCTGTTTTAACACACTCCTCCAATTTCATCAAATACAGCAGTACTCGACACCGTTAAGAGTCTCATTTGCATTTCAAAACAACAGTCTCCGTTGGTATACCTTCAGTCTAACCAGTGCCACGATGATAGAGGTGCCATTGTTCGGCTGAAGCGTTTTGTGAATGATCGGGCGGATCTAGCACACTCCTCTAAGTCATCAAATACAGCAGTACTACTCGACATCGTTAAGAGTTCTATTTGCATTTAAAAACAACAATCTCCGTTGTACACCCTACAGGAGACGCTTGCTACGACAATAGAGCCTGCCATTTTTCGGCGCAAACGTTTTTTGAATGGTCGGGCTCCTTAACCCAGATTCGTCGGCATTTCACTCTTGTGTTGCCATCTTGTTTATATTTTACGTAGTAGGCCGTCAAATTCTTCATCGGGTAGCACTTCTGTTCTCCTTAGAAATCAGTTTTGAGGTTTAAGGTATAGAGCTCCTCAAGTGACCGTGGTCAGAAAAAAAAACGTGTTGAACCTCTATGCTAGGGAGCGTCACGCGTGCTATATACGATAAGAGGTACAGGTACCACGTTTTGGCAGAGAGTTTTTTTTCCGAATATTCAAGCTCCACAACCCAAACATCGTCAGAAATTCTATTCTCGTGTTGAAATATTTTGAAGGGCATACTTAGGTCATGATATTGTTTGTTCCTCGGCAGGGTTGAATTTATGCTTTTTACTCTAAAATCTATTTTTGACTTGCTATTAGTATGGATCTCTTTCAAGTGAGGAGCGCAGAAAATGTACTGTACGCAGGTGCACCTGTATCGTATTAATAGCATGCATCAGCAGTGCCTGAATCGGTTGTCGGATTGCACCTTCGACGCGTGCTACGGTAGAGGAGGTATACCTTATTTTGGCTAAATCTTTTTCTGAACGGTCGGGCTCCTTAACCCAAACTCGTCGGACTTTCATTTTTGTGACGAAATATGTTTCAGACTATACTTCGGTCATGAGATTTCCCACCCGGCACCACTTTTATTTTCCTCCGAAATCATTTTTTTGGGTGAGGTATGACGCTCCTTAAGAGAGGAGCTCAGAAAAAACATATGGTGCACCTCTATTATCGTAGCATGCGGCCTTCATGTTTCTCGAAGTCAGGCTTCGCGTGAGTCACGAAGCTGCTCGCAGTGGGCGGCCTCAGAAACTTGAGCAGGTGCTACGTGTACACCTCTGTAGCAGAAGCACGCGTTTTCTACCGTGACATTTCATATCGAATGCAAAATTTATTATTGGAAAGCTCCTCATCCTTAGGGCGGGAGCCATCAGCCCTGCGGTGGTCAAAACAGGCTCGTTTGCTTTCAAACGTGCAACTGCCACAAATAGCGTACGTAAGCACGAGCCCTTTACTATGTATTGGTCCGCTTCGTTGTTGGAAGATGCCAGTGCTGTTGTCGCCTACTTGCTCCACACACACACACTCCTTCCTTGCCCGGCCTAACACACAGCACCTTTTTGTTTTGTAAAGGTTCTCCGCTGCGTCGCCAAGGCAAAACACGAGTGAGACAATTACATCCAGAAGCCGTACACCACCACAACTTAATTACAACGCACGTAAAAGATAAGACTCTGATAAGACTCGCCGCCCGAAAGGGGGGGGAAGGGGGGGGGGGGGGGGGCGACAAAGATGACACGATATTCAAAAACGTCGAGGGGACATCATCGCTGCGATCCTCTCCCCGAAAATAGTAGAGTAGAAAAAAAGAAGAAAATAAAACTAGAAACCCGTCCTGCATCAGGACACGTTCTACGAGCACCCACCCTCGCTTCAAACTGACCCCCCCCCCCCCCCCCCCGCACATCTAGACACGCTATACGAGTACCAGCCTCGGCTCACGGGGGCTTTAACAAACTAGACCTATTAATCGCTAAAAAACGACAAAGCCCGGCCTACAACAAGACGACAATACTGCCAGGAAAAACAAGAGACAGGGATACAAGCACCGATCTCCAGAACCGATCTCCAGGACCGATTTCCAGAACCGATCTTCAGAACCGATCTCCAGCAGAACTGCTTCCTTCTGCCCTTTCGCGATGGCTCGCATGACTAGGAAACACTTGGCACGTGTTGGCTTCACCATGAGTTCCACGACCAGCAATGCTGGTTTCCTTTGTCAGAAATGCTTGCACGCTTCGGCTCTGCGATGCGTTTCCGTGTCCGGTGACGCTGGCACGTTGAGGCCTCAGGATAGCTTTCATGATCCGGATAGAGTTCCGGCGCGTTTCGGCTATACCGTATGGCATCCATGGTTGCCGGGATCATGGCGTTACACCCCTGAAAATATTTTCCCTTTTACCCGAATTTAGTCCCGCGAACAAGGGGGCGGTATCGAATGTAAAAAATAACGGCACCAATTATATCAGTTTTTTAGTTGTATCGTAGTACAGAGGTAAGGCCCGTGACACATATAAGGCAAAACAAGGGAGGGTCCCCTACATTCTCTTTTAACACATCACAGCCCACGCCACGCAAGTAGCGCAAAACGTTCAACAATCCACCACCCCTCAAAGACTCAAGACACAAGCAAATAGCGAAGCAAAAATAGGTATACGATACGTGATAGCGGTTTTACAGCTAGTTTTAGATTCAGAACGTTCTACTCGCGCCCCCCTTACCATGCAGGTAACGTGTACTCCCTGGAGTTGTGGAGGGGAAGCAGGCGGCAGACGGTGCGGGGCTCGGTTTCAAACGACCCTGCCGACCACCACCGCACATATAGTCTCGTGCGCCTTACCCGTTTCTGCAACAATTAAGGGGGCGCGCTAAACACCACAGCTACGGCAGCCCTTACCTCCAACCCAAGGTTAACAAGCGACGTAATACTAAACAAACAAAACACAAATACGATATAAATCTAGTATCACCATCTAATGTCACAGGTACCTCGACATACCCCCCCCCCGCAGTCGTCGCCGGCCACTGGGTGATGCCTGCAGGCTTTTTCTCCTATTCTTGGTACTCAAGACAAATTCCAACAGAAATATCCCCAACAAAAACATCGTGCGGCAATCGGGTATCACTTGACTCCCCCGGCACGTTCGATCTCAGCTATTTTGCAACCAATGGCGCTTTCGTCAAAACATGGATGCCTCATGAACCGTCATTTCCAAACGGAACTAATCCAGACATTTTATCAACGGATCTATCGGGCACAGGGCGCAGCTCATCTGGTGTCACAGGACCTCCCCCGACACACTTGATTGCCGTTGATGCACTCGATGGCCTTCGACAAAACGATGCCTGCGCATCATACAGGCCAGGTCTCCAGTTCACCATCTAGATATCTCAGCGCAGATAGATCTCCCATCTATATGACCTGACTTGCATGATCCAGATCGATCGTATTGCTGGGTAAAAGCCGTGTGCGCCACAAAGGCTAAAGCCGTGTGATTTGCATCATCTGGCGCGTGCTCCCTGGTGTGGATCCGTACTATGGATATGTTCCGCACAGATCCTGCAACAATATCTCGCACAGGCAAAATTGGGATCTGAATGATCAAGATCCTGATATCTCTGATGTGTGCATCTACATGATCTAGATCCTGACCTGTTTGATGTGTGGATCTAAATGATCTAGGTCACCTAGATCGTGATCCCTTCCGACGTGTGGAAAGACGGATGCCCCCATAAAAACCGGCATCACACTTTATAAAAACAACAAAAAAAGAGAGAAAAAACAAAACAAAACAAAACAAAACAAAATGGTCTCTCCTCTCTGTGATCACAGAGGCCGCAGCATCAGATCGCCAATGTTACGGTCGAAGATTGCAGCAGTTTCATCGCCGTCCACCAGCCTGGAGAGGGACTCGTCTATGGATGCGGCCATCTCCCCGCCACCGCACAGCTCGACCCCGGCAGGAACGGCCCCCTGACCAAATCCCAACGCGACAAACAACAAAAAACAAAAACAAGAACAAAAAAAGGGTGTTAGTTAGACAACGCGTCCTAAGGAAGAGGTTCTCGTATGGCATCATGTTTGCTAAAAAATGTTTATGACTGGTGTGGGATTCGAGGCATCCTATCGTAAGGTAGAGTCGCACCTTGCTGTTTTTTTTCTATCCGTAAGGGTCCTCGCTTGAGGAGCTCTATACTAATACGAGAGTCTAAAACGGATTTTAGAGGAAACTAGAAATGCTACCCACGCATGGAACTCCGACGATGCTCACGTATTTGGGGACAAACTACTTATAATTAGTGTGTTTGTTTTGGGTCTGAATGGGTTAAGTAAGGAACCCCATCATTCAGAAACAACAGGGGGTATATATACTATATACCCCCTATATACCCCCCTACCTTAGCAGCTATCTGCCTGGTTGGTGAAAACCCAACGTGCTCCGTCCCGGCATTGTAGGGATGCGAGGGTCTATGGTCATACGACTACGGCCGTGCATGAATATAAAGTACACCCTTACCTTAGTAGCCGTCAAGTGAGAAGCGTAACAAAACCATCCAGGTGCACGGCGTCGAACACCCATGTACAGAGGAGGACGCGTGCTATGATAGAGGTATAAGGTATACCTTTTTTTGGCTGAAAGGTTTTCTGAATTAGCTATTAAGGGCTCCTCAACCCAAAAACGTCGGAATTTTCACTCTTGTGTTGGAATATATTTTTCATGGAATACTTTAAGCCATGTGATCGTTCATCGGGTATCGCTTTTGGATTCCTCCTAAAATCAGTTGTTTTGGGTGAGGTATGGACCTCCTCCTCCTCAAGCGACCACCCTTCGAGGGCAGACACATGGTGCGCCTGCATGAAGGCTACCATAGCAAGCGTCGGAGGCAATTCCGTGGTCTGTGTGGGTCTCACCTCGAAGTGCATGCCGCCCCACACCCGGCTGTCACCGCACACTTGTGAGATATGAGACCAGGAAGAGAACTTGAACAAGGGGAACATGGGGCCCAGCTGCAAATCTGGAACGATTTCATCAGCACCCACAAAGTTCTGCACTTGTTCCGCAAACACCTGAAGGGGGGGGGGTACAAACGCCAAAAACGTTGGGACAGCGGAAATTTGGATGTATTCGTAGGTTAGGATTTGTTTAACGGGTGGGGTGTAACTGACCATACCCCCTGCCTCCGAGGCAGAAACAGATTGTCAAGTGCCTTCAAAACTGTTCAATCATTGCGTCCAAGTCGTATATACGAATAATAATATGAAATACCTATTTTCCTCTCGAAACAAGACAAGCATATGTTTCACGCCTCTCGCCCCGCCCCCCCCCCCCCCCCTCCCGTCCCCTCCGTTTTACTGCCCCTGCCGAGTCTTAAAGCAATACAAACGGTGCAATGAAACCCGATAGATACGAATCGCCCCTCCATTTACTTGTACCATTTTCTTCTTCTGAATACAGTCCATGAACCCGTACTCGTACGTGATATTCACTAGTGGAAGACATGCAATAATGACCCCCCCCCCCCCCTAAACGTGATACGTGACCGCCCGAGCGGACTTGTATGGAGGTACGTAGGGCTCAACAGGTAGGCAACAACTGTAGGGGCGCCACCATCCCATTGAGTAAGGATGCAGTTTACTGTTGTTAATAGTCACGACATTGTTTTTGATGCGTCACGCGCCTGGTTGTTCATGTTTTTCCGTACATATGATTTCCCCACAGATAATGAATGCCCTGGAAAAAAATGCGAAAAGTGATTCCCCCAAAGAAAACTGGCATATATACTCGGGATATGTATACAGCATCGCCCCGGTGGGCTAGCAGGTAACCACGAAGCCTGAAAGCGTCAAGAAAGCGAGTTCGAGCTCCGCCGAGTGCATGCTCTTGGGCACGTTTTCTCGCAAAAAATATCTTGACTCGCAGAAAGCGCGAGAGCGTGAGTTAGCAAAATTCGATGAAAGTCGACGAGCGTTGGGAAGGCTGAACCCTCTGCGCGATAAAAAATCAAGGCGAGACCCGTAGTGGGGGAGGAGGGAGAGGAGCCTACTTTGTGACCCCGGATCTGAGTTACGACTAGAGAGAGAGAGAGACGGAAGTGCGAAGATAATAAATGGGATGGAAAAAAAAAAAAAAAAAACGTTGTTGTCCATCTACTCATGCTTACTGCGTGACTGATGCAGTTTCTCTGTGTCGTATTTATGTGACCACAGCGCTTGTGTAATATATATTAAAAAAAAAAAAACAGCTGTGAGATCGAGGATTTCGTCGAAACTCATCTTTGCTTCGTAGCTGAGGTGATCCTTCGATCGCGCGGACGTTACGGGTATTTGTATTATCTACGTAGGTTTGAGGAATCGGCACGGACACTATGAACACTGGGTGTTCTGGATATCGACCAGTGGGAAGAACGGTACACAACAACACGGTACGAGTACGTAGAAGGTACATGGTGACATACAATTCAACACGAAGTATGATACGGTCTCCTCGTGTTTTTGGCGTCTGATGAAACTTCTTGGGGGTACGAGTACAAATAAGCGTATTGGGATATATACCCTGTACTTCGGGTAGCGAACGTGTACGAGGTATTTCGACTGCAGCCGATGCACCTCATTCGATCGTATGATTCAATCGTACGACTCAACGAATCGAATGATTTCGTCGAGGCACCCGAAGCGAAAACTTGAAGCCGGTTGTTTTGGCCATTACAGCATGTATATATATACACTGATGTACCCGGAACTATCAATGTATGTATCGTATCGCGTGTCGTTCGACAATCCAAGCACTCGATTCTTCGGGTTCATCTATAACGATGATCGTACGCGATAAAACAGAAGCGAGTGTTCGCTCCGATCCACAGGCGGTAGGCTTGTGAAGTCTGATCTGTTTTCGCTGTTTTTGCATTGCTTTCTTCACAATGAAGAAACATTGACACTACAAGAAGAGCTGTTCGAATCCCCCGAAAAAAATGACCTATACATACCGGTACCTGCCACTGATGTTCAATAACCATTTAGTTCTTCTTAATATTATTCAATTTGCCATCTGACAATGTGCAGCTCTTATCTCAATCATGCCATTCACATACACCTATCAGAATCGCCAATCATCCCTGAATACTATTTAATAGACAAACGTACACCAATAATAATGCCGTCCCCACAATGAATGGCTTTACCGACTCCTCACCGACCTTCCACCTTTCGAAGCTGAAAGGGTTATACTATTAGTAGTTATATATTAGGGATGTGCGTTGCGTGATTCGTGTATATCATATGTGATATATGTGCATATGTTTTCGTTTCGATAAGTACATATCATACATGGTGCCATCCTCGTCATATGAACTCGTCGCCAAAAAATAGTGAGCCGAAACACGTATGCATGGGCCCAAAGGCCATGAGAGGAAGAAACCAAAACTTGTACGTAAGCATGTTATACACGTACGTACCGGTTCCAAGTACCGGGTATGTATTATACGTACTACGTTACACCTCACCTGTGGGGTATATACGGTGAGGTGTAACGTGGGGTGGTGTATACGTACTGCGAAGAATACACAGAAACAAAAATCAACGAACGTCACAAACACAACCAGCACACACGGAAACGAAAACAAGTACTTCACGTATTAATAGTACGTTGTGACTGGTCCAACAGTGAAATAATGGAGAATAAGAATTCGCGGCGGGTACGACGCATAGCACACGACTACGACTACCGTAAGTGGCGCGTTGAATTCGCAGAGGCGTGCGATCGGTTTACAACGCTTCATGTTTCCAGAACCTCTACACTACTTGTAAGTCGCTCAAATGCTCATTTTCGAGCACACTAAATGTGCTACCAGATGACGAATCCCACGGCCTATATTATGTTTCGAAAAAATAACAAAAAAAATAGCTGTGAGATCGAGGATTTCGTCAAAATGAGTCAGACTGCACCACAAGAAATGAACTTCTGACCATTTTGGGTGAAGGAGCGCCGTCATTCATAACGCGTTTCAGCCAAAAAAGGGTATACCTATACCTCTATCGTAGCATGCGTCACACTTGGACGCTTCGTCGCAAGTCCTTTCGTCTATTTATCACAGGAGGTGTATATAGCACCGAACGTGAGCCTGCATGCTTCGGGGCTACAGAAATTGGTACTGTTAATAAAAGAAAAAGAAAAAATAAAGCTACTTTGTTCCTACCTGGTTTCAAGAGATCCTTTTATTTTTCGCCAGAGGCTAACAACGGCTGCGCGCTTGTTTGGCGCTCGCAGTTGCCTCATCACCATACGCATCAGACACCAATAAAAACGCACTGGTCGTGCGCGTCTGGAGTGTATAAAAAAATACCCTACGTACGCAATACAAAAAATAAACGGACACGCCTTACTACACTGGAGGCAACAACCCAAACGAATCACAGAACGAGGGCCTGGAGTTTGAATAATTAAATTCCAAAAAAATGGTAACATAATTATGGAAACCTGCCATCATGACTACTGTAGTTCTTCGCGCTCGTCGTTGACTTTTCGTTCGATAAAAGTACTGAAGACACGGCCGCGAAAACAGGAACGCATGACATGTGTGTCATGACAAGGCCTTGCATCTTCGTTGCCTCACGAAGGACGCGTGGTATTTACAGTAGGGGTGTAAATCTAGCGCCCAAATCTCGTGAGGCCACTCAATTGGTAGGCACTATACATGTCCGTCGCCCCGGTGGGCTAGCAGGTAACCACGAAGCTTGTTAGCGTCGAGGTCGCGAGTTTGAGCCCCCCCCCGAGTGCATGCTCGTAGGGACGTTTTCTCGCAAAAATATTTTGACTTCGTAGCGGAAAGCGCGAGAGCGTGAGTTAGCAAAATTCGATGAAAATCGACGAGCGTTGGGAAGGCTGACTGAACCCTTGGCGCGATAAAAATCAAGGCAAGAACCGTGGTAGGGGAGGCGGGAGAGGAGCCGACTTTGTGACCCCGCATCTGAGTTACGACTAGGGAGGGAGGAAGACGGAAGTGCGAAGATAATAAATGGGATGGAAAAAAATATATATATATATATAAAAGTCGTCCGAAAATAATTGTTTTTGACTAAAAGACGAAAAAAAAAACAAGTGGGAACCGGTCGATGAACGATTCCCAAAGCCTGGCTAGATCACGGAAAGTATTGTAAACACTCGTACCCGGACGAGTAGACTATAACGGTATGTCAACGATATCGGATTAATGAACGTATTGATAAGCCAGTCAGAAAAAAAGCGCCAAAAGGCAAAAACGTGCTACTTTTAAAGGCATGCCCTATCGTGACTCCCGTCGAAGGCAGACTGAAGCCGAGGGAAACGCTGAGCGAGGCACTGCTGCTGCTTGCTGTGCGTATGCTGTTGCTGTATCATAACGTGTGAGTGAATTAAATGTTCGTGTTTCAGCAAACAAACTTGACCCCCCGCCGGTGTTCACAGGCTGAAGAGGGCTTCATCGCCATCAGGTGTCGCTTCTGTGTTTACGTCAAGCACGGCCGGCCGTACTCTCTGCTGCGCAACAGGATGAGGTTCGACGATGCGTGTTTTTTTTTTTATGTTTGTGCGTGGAAATGTTGTTTTCACTTCCGAAGGATACGCTTTATTTATTTCATACTATTTCACTGTATCCATTCATTTTTTTGAACATAAGAGGGACACGATATGAATAGGAAATTTACGTTTCCGCCTCTCAGGCAAACGGAACAAAAAAAACATGAACCGGCTCAGGATGTGCTTCAATTTGTATATTAGAAACGGCTTCGGGCATGCTTCATTGTATATATTATATATTTATATATTTTCAGTTTCCTTCCGGCAATGTGCAGGGCATTTTTAACTCAGAATGAAAATGCTGACACAATTCGTCGAATACCAACAAAAATCCCTATCCAATCAGTTGTCAAGCTGCTCTTTTCACAATCAACATTCATTTTCTGCATTTGATCCAAGCACCAGCAAGGAAGTTTCATCACTATGAATTCGTTGTTAACCCATTCAGACCTGAACAAAATATTCCACATTAACCCCGAGTAGTTTTCCCTCAAATATGTGGGACCAGTTCTTTAGGAGTTACGGCCAGCGCAAGCCTGTGCTGCCAGCTGCTAAAGGGTGTACAAATGACTCATACCATGGTATACCATAAAGGGGTTTCCAGTTAGTTTTTTCCTTCGGAGGCGAATATTTTGTCACTGGGACCGGTGGAGCTTCTCAAGTGGCATACCTCAACTACCCGTTAGTTATGACAAAAAAAATACTCGTATTTTCGTTTCAGGACTACTGTACTGTGGAGAACACAAATGTATTTTTTTGTCGCGTTGCGCAAACCAAAAAATCTTCGCCGTCGAATTTCAGGGTGAGACATCAAAAGCTGTCAGAAAACAAGGCGCCATTGTTGTCGCATTATTCATGGCATCCCCGTTTCCCCTCTATTGTTGAGGTGGCGTGTTGCTATCAGAAACACGCCGAGACCCTATGGGACGATATTTTCTCTATCCGCAGAGGGATGCAATCGTTTTTACACAGCTCAGTGCTTCCACACAAGAAGAACGGGTGGAGGGTTTACCACACTATTAATACTACCGGACAAGGATTTTTCTCAGAAATATCTCGTCGAGATCTTTCCGCAAATATGTACACACATACTGGTACGATGTTCGACTTTAGCACACCCTTACTTACCGTTTTTGTTTTTTTTTCATGAAAAACGAGCGCTGGAAAACGATCGCTCCCCTCTCTGTGAGCTCAACGCTATTTTCGGCGATGCATCAGCAGTGCGGGGCATGATGCCGTGTTAATTACCTGACAAAGGCAGGCCGAGGCCGAGGGGAATTCGGAGTGGGGCATCGTGCGAATAAATGGCTCCCATTCCGACGCCTTCATTGTCTGGATGCCACTCTCCGGCGGCCCAGCGTAAGCCTGAACCATCGTGTCGCCGAGCTTGTCCCTAAACGACACCAAACGGGTTTGAAGGGAATTTGCGAGGGAAAAGCATTACACCAATATCCGAAACGGTAGAAAAACAAAACAAGGGGGAGCTTAGCCTTGCCAAGGACACGAAACGGTTTTTGAAATAATATGACGAGGTTACCCTTAAGAAACGAAACGGTTGAAAGAAAGTGTGATAGACTTCTCCTTGAGACAGGAAACGGTTTAAAGAAATTATGACGAGCTTCTCATTATAACCTATTCAGAACTAAAAGCAATATACCACACTAATTCCAAGTAGTGTGTCCCCAAATACGTGGGATCAGTTCTTAAGGGGTCAAGACACGAAACGGCTGAAAACGGAAATTATACCAGTATATGCTTGCGTACGTACTGTTGAACAAAAGTGTAGATGGTGTTCTCACATCTAAGACTATGTGCTGTTCCATTAAAGGTATAGCCCGTGGTCGGAGAACAGGCCAAAACGAAAAAACAAAAACAGCGTCCCGATGGATGAACAACAAGTACCAGTTACTGACAGGTACTCTTGCAATATATTCCGTGCGCCGCAATACAAATACGCAAGGAAACCGCCATACGTGGACTGTACTGCATGGGTTTATGTGTGTGTGTGCGTGCACGCGGAGGTGCCTACTCTGTGGCCGCAAAAAAGGGAACAGGTGATACTTGATTACGATCGTACACCTATCCTTATGCATACGCGGATTGTACCGGGTACCAGGTACCGTAGCAAGTGTTTATCCTCTTCCCTACTACTGCAAAACTGATCCCATACTAATTAGCTATTAATAACAGCTCTAGAGGAGTTCGAACGCGTTACACTCCGTGCTCTGCTCATAATTTTAGTCGGCTCTCGCTACATACAGAGTAAGTTTAGAGCGCTGCTGTGGTGTGTATGTGTACGTGCGCTCGCCGACTGTGCGGACTGGGTGGTGGTTCAAAACACCACAAAATGCTGAATTCCTCTATCCGAGGGGTTTCCAGTGGGACAACGGACAGCGATGACCTCCCTCGGACGTTTCACAATTTCGATAAAAACAAAAACCATGGTGCGCCTCTACCGTAGCATGCGTCGGACACGCTGCAAGATAAAGTTAACGCTCTCACCTGATCACGGTAGGAGGGCGCGGAAGGTCGTGACGGATCTGCGGAGGCAAAGAAAGGGAGGCGTGTACGTAAGCGACCAACGAAAACAAGTATGCGTGAGTTTGATTCTCGGCTATCATTCAACACTTCCAGGTAGGGAAACAAAATGGGGACAGTGGCTTCCTCTTCTCTGTCCGCCATCACTTCCTCAAACGACCACCCTCAGAAGCAACGTGGTGCACCTCTGCCGTAGCATACGTTCATGTATCTTCTTGAGTGAGGAGCCTCCTCAACATGTATTTAGTAAGGCGCTACCCTTACAAGGCAGATAATAACACGCGTAAAAAAACACAGACACACACACCTTTTCCCTCCAAGCGAGGATAACCCCGTTGTAGATGGCGAGCTGCACCGCTACCGTGACGCGGTAGAACTCCAGGTTGGTGAATCTGTCCGCATTCCTGTCGGTAGAGAGGGGAGGGGGGAAACAACAAAACGCGCGAATCAGCAATGGCGGGTGTACGTTCTTGACATGTAACCGTATATCAATAAACATATCACGCTCGCCGGAGACACGATTAATTTGAGGAATTGTGTCCGACACAATCACATGTCGACGAAATAAGTCGGTCGACGAGGGAAGAAATGGCGTAAGTCTTTTCGCGATTAAAACCGAAGGGCACGAGCCGTAGTGAGGGGGGGGCGGAGAAGAGCTTGATTTTTTGTGACCCCGGGTCTGAGTTTCGACTCCAGTAGGAGGGAGGGAGACAAGAACAGCGAAGACAATGTAAATAGTTTAGAAACACATGGAATAGAAACAAGAATATAAACGGGAGGACACATAACGGAGATGTTGCCTTTAACACGGTCTCGATGGCGGCTTTTGAAACAACTTGTCGGTCCCTTTTCATCGTGGCATCGCGCGTAGATTGCGCTCTCTCCGTTGTCGAAAAGACATAATGGGAGCTCGTAGAGGGTGTGTTAGTCTTGCGTGTTTGTCGGTAAACCGTCACTTCCTACCAGACATGCTGCGTTCCGTGCCGAATATATACCCCAGACAGAGATACGCGCTCTTTAGTCACCAACTACTGGACGGATACACACATACATCATCGATACATCGTATATAGCACATGCGGTTTTGGAGTCTAGACGATACACGGCCTTGAAATGAACTCAAAATACCGTATAGTTCTGCTCTTTCAGAAACACGGGAGAGACCCGACCTTGAGGAATTCGAGAACGAGACGAGCTAGCGAACTGACTTGAGAAACGAAAAACGAAAAGAAAGTTACTAGACTGCGAGCTGACGTTCAAGCCAAAACCTCATCAGTCATATGCGAGGACTGTGTTCTGCAATGAGACCAAGCAGAGGACTGCTTTACGCCTTGACCCAGACGGCGCTACTAACTACAGCAGCACTCGGCGAGCTAGAACTGCATCGCCTGGCGCATTGGTGACTAAGGTATGTAGTCGCCGAGTTGTAATCAGCCACCTCACAACCCTAGCCAATACACGCCCTTGCATCGGACAAAACAATAAACGCCCTTGCATCCTTGCATGGTGACGAAGTCTAAGAAGGCGAACCCACAGAGACTTGACAGAACCAACACCGTACATTACTTCACATTGATATTGTGACATGAAAATTCTGTACTCTGGTTGTATTCTGGTTGCCTCGCGACAGCTTGACCGATCCCAATACATACCTATTTGATTGAACAAGTTTATACAAACAGTCCTTGTATAGTTTAGTGAAAAAGGTGGCCATGTTCTTCCCCATCCCGTCTATTGTATCTGCCCTTTTCTCCGGTTCCCTGAAATTTCGTAACCCACAGGTCCGGTGGGTCACCTGGCGGGACTTTTCCCGTGGAGGATTTCTTGCCTTACAGGCGAAACGGCTAACGTTTTTGAGGCTCGTCCGTTGGTTATCGCTCTGGACCTCTACACCTACCCCACAGACTGACCGTTAAAACTGCTATAAGGGCAACTCCATAAGCAAACCCCAAACGCCTGGTACAGGTATGCATACATCACCATTACTATTGTAACGCACTAACGGCAATAATCTAACGAAATCGGATCAAGAAGCTCCTTCGGTCAGAATCGTTTTGGCCGAAAAATCCTTCCCCTATGTCAGCATGCCTCCACCCTCCGTCCACTACCACGTGCGTACATCCTTCATTAATTTCGCGTGAGAAGGTCACGACAGTGGCGTCGACAGAAGTCACATACATGAAAAGGACTTGTATCTCGCTTTTTGAGAAGCACACGATGGGCGCTCCTTCCCCCTCTCCACTGTGTGTGCGTGCGGAGTGCGTGCAGTCATGCTTCTATTTCCGCCGCGCGAAGCAACGAGTTCTATTACATAGGGGCGTTGGTTGCACTCACTCGACGAAAAACTGAGCCTTGAGGGGCACGAGAGAGCCGAACTTGTTGTCGAAGAACCCGATGGCCGCCTTCCTGAACTCATCGCCCGCGGTGATCTCCGATTCGGCCAGCACCTCTCGTGCTACCTCGTCATAGCTGTGATGCGAATGGCGGAAGGAGCAGACGCGCAGGTACCCAGACCAACACGAGCAGCACGAGAAAGAAGTGTTTCGAGACGGGCACATATCAAACCAGGAGGAAAAAAAAAGGATGGCAAAAAATGATAACCTTGTGTTGTATAATAGTTGTAACATTCGACGTGGAAGACAAAGCCGAAGCGGCACGTGTACCTATTGACAGCTCTTGAAAGGAGGAAGGAAGAAGTCCATGAGTAACAGCCACAGATAACAACAAATGCGAAACCGATAAAAACATTATCTGAGTTGTGTTTAGACCACCATAAAAACAGTCGGAAGCAGCCTACTACTGTGCGGATATCTTGTTAGCTGTGATACGAATTACGGCGCGAAGTTGAGCAGGGACAGATGCCCGCGCCAAGACAATGAAACTAACATCGAGCTGTTGGTGGTCCTAACACTCGAGAGTAGGAGCAGAAGCTGAATTAAATCTACGCAACTCCAAGGCAGATTTCGCAATAGCAGTTGAAAATCTCCACCCGGAATATGACTTCGGCGGGACAAGTAGTAGATGTGCTCCGTCGTCAGGGCGGTTGGTTCCTATCGGGTATGCTGTTGCAATAGCTTCTGTGAAACTCTGACGTACACGCTATCGTAAGGTAGACCCGCGCCATGTGTATTTCTGAAACTCCTCACTTGAGGTGCTCTATACTAAAAATAAACCACCCAGAAACTAAGAATTAACGAAAAAAACACAACAAAAATGATGATCAACAAACAATTCCATGGCCTACAGTAGGTAAACGCACACAAATTGTAACACAAAAAACATTTTCGTTTTGAACGGCGATTTCGGGTTAACCCCTTAAGAACTGGTCCCACCAATTTGGCGACAAATTACTTAGAATTAGTGTGGAACATTTTTTTTTGCAGTTCTGAATGGGTTAAGGAGCCCAGTCATTCCGAAAAACGTTTCAGATAAAAAGCGCTACGTGCGGCGTACCTCTATCGTAGCACGCGCCCTCGTTCCTATAGAAAAAAGCACCCGTGCTACGATGATGGAGTAGAGCCTACCTATGTTGTATATAGCCGCTCAGTTTTTTACAAACTCCATCAAATGATCTGAGAAACTCCATCAAATGATTTGAGAGACACAACAAAAGTACAAGCCGGTACACCATGTACTAGTACGGAGGACCGTAGTAAATAGGGCCAAATATGTTTGATACAAACAGGTAAATATATAGGTTTTAGGGTGTACCGCAGGTCTTATTTACTATAGCCCCCCGTAATAGCTCATGAAATTGGCTTACAGTATTCCCGGAAGGTGCAATGGCTAAGGAGCTCCGTCAACGAAAACCTGATTCGCGTTTCAAAAGTGAAACCTCTACGTATATCGCACCACGGGTCGTTGCCCGTTGTGGTACGCTTTACTGGCTACCAAGCCAAGATCACTCTCGCCAATTTTACCGATATCTACCTGTAGTCTGGTTGGGCGAGCTCTCGCGAATCCCACTGAGATCTGTACGTCCTGGTGGTTGGCGAACAAACTCTCGCGAGCCTTACCGCGATCTGTAGACTGGTTTGGCGAACGGAACTCTGAGGAATCGTGCCGATATCAAATCTATACATATACCTGTACTCTGGTCGGGCGAGAGTTTTAGCGGAATGTTACCGAGATCTGCCTTGTGGTTTGACCCAAACTCTCGCGAATCTTACCGAGATCTGCCTTGTGGTCTGGCCGACACTCTCGCGAATCTTACCGAGACCTGCTCTGTGGTTTGACCGAAACTCTCACGAATCAAGGTCCTCGCGTAATCTTACCGATAGCTGCCTTGTGGTTTGACCGAACCTCCGCAAATCTTACCGAGATCTGCCTTGTGGTTTGACCGAAACTCTGGTGAATCTTACCGAGATCTGTATTCTGGTTGGTCAAGCTGTCGCGAGGCAAACGCTTCCTCGTCGCTCTTCGAGTTGAAACCGAAGAACCGGGCGGTGACCCCGATGTGGGGAGTGACGTGCTCCTGTGTAGACAGGAACCCCAGTCTGTTGGATTCGATGAGAGGTTGCCACCGGCGCCTTTTGGTGAGCTGTGATTGGTCAAGGTTTACAGCGCCAAACGTGGGACGGTGTTTGTCAGTGCGTGGTATTTTGTGATACTGTGTTTGTAGATTCCAAAATGAGAAAATGTGATTGAGGTGGTTAAACGACGGAGCAGAAGATTGGAACAGACTACATGCGTCAGTTGTTTTCGCGGATGTCTGCCGTATGCCCCGGGTACCGGTTTCTGAGCGGGTCCTATCGGTTGAGTTGGCGGTCAATTTTTTACGTATTGATTATTATACCCAACACGAGCGGAAGCCGGCGGGAAATGTTTTGTTGTTTTTTTAAATTAGAAAATCTTAGTATCGACTGGAATTGGTAAAGGTTAAAAACAAAATCAAAACGAGCAAAATACTACATGATGTTACGCGATATATACATACCACTGGTTTAATTTCATCATTTCTAATTTCCAGCTCAACTCGTGGGAGGTATTGCCTTTAGATGCATTATGGACGGACCGTGGTGGCAGAGGTGTCTTCCCTACGCTCTGATTATTCGCGCCTTTTGGTGTTTCCCTCCCACATAATTCAGAGTTGTCATGGCTCGTTATTTGCATCTACATTTGCCAACTCTCGCACCCCCCGCAATGTCAACCCCGTTGTTGCAAACCCTGTGCATGGCTCACCATGCATTCCCTTACAGTTGCGTGACCTTTAGAGCTAAGTTAACGAGTGGCCCTGACGGCGCAAGGAGGTTACCGTGTAAGGCTTGTTTTAAGGCTGGCACGGCTTACGATGTATAACGTTGCAGTACCTTGCAAGGGCTGGCTCTGAGGCTGGCATGCCTAACAATGCAAAGAGGTTGCTCTGTTGCTTGCTAAAGCATTCTGGTAGGGACAACGATGCAGTCTATATGTGTACTATCTTGTAGGGGGCGGATTGAGGGTGATATGGCAGTGTACAACAAATGACTCCGTTACCTTGTGAAGGCTGGTCTGAAGCTGGTATTGCTAGACAACCGCCCCAACCATGCGTTCCCGTACCTTGTAAGACATTTTCTTACCACACGGAGGCTCTGTTTTGATCCTGATTCGTCTCACGACTGGCGATTGGTTTTTCCCCGCTACCTTGCATGGACTGCTCTGAGGCTGGGATTGCTAACGAGGCAATGCGTATGTTGCAGTACTCCTTGTCAGGGTCGTCTTTGATGGTGACGTGCCTAGAAGCCAGGTTGGAATGACTGGTGATTCATTGTCCTGCATAACGTACCTTGTGGGTGCTGTTCCTACCCTGTAAGCGCTTTTTCGATGCTGGCATCGCTAGAAATGAGGCTTGACCTATAATAAGGCTGGCGATAAGCTCCGTTGCGGTACCACTCTGTCTAGAAATACAAGCAACGTTTCTATATTAATATCCAATTAAAACGGTGCTTATATTCCTGGACAGAGTGGTACATAGTTCGGGATGTTTTTCCTACAGTACCTTGTAAGGGCTGTTCTGAGGCTGGTACGGCGTCCACGTGTTCCCAGCCGAGTCCTTCGCCGCGAAGTCGCTGAACGGGATACGGTTGAACTCCCGGTTCTCGCTCCCATCGGCGTTCCAGCCATCATTCAGGCGCATGTACTCCATGGTCTCGTCCGCGTACGCCTTCGCGAGCCCCCACGGCGTGTTCACGCTCGGGTTCTCTTGCTGGACAAGCGACAGCGGGTGTCCGCGCTTCTCCATAAGGGCCTCCAGCTCATCTGAGCAGAATGGCATGGTTATATTGGCGACGTAGACAATCGTGTAGACAATGGAGACGCGCAGGTGGAGATCGTACAGGAGCTGAGCTTCGTCGTCGTTCGGGTCCGTGGGCTGGCAGCGACGCCGGGCGTCCGACGTCGCCTTGTCTCCGAAGATGTCGAGCGCCTTGTAGTTGGTGTGGAACATGCTTGCCACGGAGAAAACCGCCGTGTCAATTTCTGCGGGGCGGGCGGAGGGGCGGGAGGGGGAAGGGGGCGGAGGGGCGGGAGGGGCGAAGGGGGGGTAGGGGAGCGGAAGGGGTGCGGGGGAAGACTTAGATGGGGTGATTGTTCTGATTGTGATTGCGTAATTCAGAATTACAACTTTAGCTGTAGGAGCGCTTCGCTACCGCCTAGCGTTGTAGAAGGCATATTTGTATGATCCCACGTATTCTATAAGAGGTTTTTTCTGCAAGCATGGCGGGAGGACGGGTCGGGGTGGGGGGGCGGACGCTAATGGGTTAACGTGGTTGGTGTATTTCTCCGGTTTGTTTGGTGGTCAGAAATGCGACATCTGGAGCGTTTTACTGTGCGTCACTGTTCAGAAGCGCTTTCCTCTGATCTACCGAGTTGATTTTTTTATCGAAGTGTGTACACACATGCATTTCTGCAGTTGGCGTTGTATACGCACACGAAGGCATGTACTGCGGGGGGGGGGGTACCTGGGACCACGGTTCCTAGTCTCCACAAGGTCATGGACTGCGAATAAACGCTCTTACGAGTTGGAGCTGGAAACGTAAAGCTGATCATGGAAAAGAGATAATGGGATGTTTAGAAGCTGCTCACTCGAAACAATTTAAAGGGCATGCTGTAAGACTTGTATAGTACAGATCCAACTAAAAAAAAACTGTCCTATATCATGTAGATTGTATGGGGCCCAGCCCCCAACACGAGCTCGATCCTACAGATCCAGAGTCTATCTGCATTGAAATGTCTATCTGTAGATCATGGAGTGGATATCGAGTGTATCTACCTGTAGATCAATAAGTGGATATCGAGTGTATGCCGAGCATGTGTGAAACATTGACCCAATAGTGGCGGAAGAGCGAATACACGCCCACCCCAAAACGAGTTCGAACACGAAAACTAAAACGAAATCGAAAACGAAACCAAAAACGAACACGAAGTCGAAAACGAAGTCTAAAACGACCACCAAAAAATAAAACGAAATCGAAAATGAAAAGCGAAAACAAAGAATCCAAATCCCAAGTCGAAAGCGAACCAAACAAAGGCTGAAACCGAAACAAGAACAGAAACCACAAACAAAAACTCAAACCTGACGCAAGCCTGACGCCGAAATGAAATCAGAAGTCAAAACAAACAGAACACCAGAACTCACAACCAAAACAGGCTTTCAGGTAGCAGCAGCAGCAGCAGCAGATTTTCTATTTTGGAAACGGCAGGTGTTTCCGGCTGAATGGTGCAGCAAACATATTCGACTAGAATTCCGTCGCATCAGTTGTCCTAGGTCGGCGATGGATATGACGTGTATTACAGTGTTGCGGCAGGAGTACGCTAAGGGCCCGTTTTAACGAGTATGAAATAAATTCAATTTGGGAAAAAATAAAATTCAAATACGCTTTTCATTGGTCAACACACACACCAGCACCAACTATTATGCCCCAAGACCCTAATCTTGTTATGCCCCAAGACCCTAATCTTTGATGCTGGTGCGTGTGTTGACCAATGAAAAGCGGATTCGAATAGTTTTTTTTTCGAAATTGATTTTTTTTCTTTTTCGTTAAAACGGGCCCTAACTCTGCACAGCAGTGGCCTCGGCTCATATGGCAGGTTCGCCTTCTACTGCTTAGGGCCATTCTTATCGAGCAGCTTTTTTTCCATAATTTCCAATATTTTTTTCCAAACAAAAAAGGAAATCTTGGACATATTGGAAATTATGGAAATATTGGAAATTCTTCAGAGGGCAAAATGTTTATGTTTGGAAGGCTTCACGTTCCAATAAATGGAAAAAAAAAAATGGAAAAAATGGAAATCTAAAAAATTGCGCGAAAAAAAACATGGAAATTTTGAACTTTTGGAAATTTATGGCTCCGATAAGAACGATCCTTAGCAGCGTACTGTATTGTGTGCTGGCAAACCGCACCGTAAGTACAGCGACCAATTAATTTTATGCAACGTATATATACGAAAACAGGACTACAGCTTTAGTAGCTCGTAGATTGCGCTTAGCGGCACACATAGAGAGGCAGTAGGAGTAGATAAAGTAGTAGATGCCGTAGTACAACACAATAGAGAGAGAGAGCACCGGTACCCGTATAGGCAGTAGTACAGTAATAGAGTTTAAAACAACAAAAACAACGGTACCCATACAGTAGCACCATTGATTTTATGTTCAGATTGAAAAACAGAAGTAAGCATGAAAGTATTTATATGCATTGTTTGTATTCACGCGCACTCCGAACGGCACCCACCACACTGGGTGCCGGAATCTCCACAAGAACGACCTAAACAGCCAGGTCAGTGACTGCAGATCGAACATCACCGGCAACATGCCAGCACCACCCCGGCAATACGTCATCCCCATCACCATCGAATACGAGTGGCATTATACAGCAGTACGATAGGGGCACTATACACTGTCTGTACAACCAAGCCTACTGGAAGTGTTCCGAGGCTCCGTGGTTGAAGGAGCTGCCGGTATACATTATGAAGATTGTTTTCGTCCCACACTGAAAACTGTACTCGTAGCACTATATATGATACCTCCCCTCACAAATAGACACACACTTGCTGAATTCTACAGCCTCAGATTGTGTCCCCCTCATACGGGATGTACATCCTACATGAGGGCATATAAAACCCGTAAGTACGCGCGATCGAAGTATTACACTCAGCTAGCAAAGATGAGCTTCGACGAAATCCTCGAGCTCACAGCTGTTGTTTTGTTTTTATTTTACAAATATATATACCGTATTATTTTTGCAGCGCTACCTCGTATCGTATCAAACGATCAGGAATACAACCAAAAGGGGGAGAATATGTGTTTGTCGGATAGTGGAGACAGACCATTAAATGATTTAGCAAAAGGCGGAGAACAATAAATATGGCGCGTGAAAAAAAAAGTGACGCTGATACTATAACATTAACAACTGAAAGGGCGACCCGATGGAGAATGGACAATCGACAATCCATTGGTCCACGTAGCTGGGAAAAAAGACGCGTGCTCTACAGTACGCGACACCAGTTAAGAATCTCTTAATTCTGACCAGGCTGGAATTCTTATGTAAGGCTGGGGTGTGTCCTACACTATTTTCAGTACAAAAGTGGTCATGTTCTTATTTTCGTCTGAAAATCCAGCCTTAAATTCTGAACTGCCGAGTTCTTAAGTGCTGTCGCGTACTGTATACGATATACGATAAGAGATATAATCGTACGAACGTTTTGGCTGAAACGTTTTCTGACTGATCCGGCTCCTGAACAAAAGAACGACGGACTTTCATCATTTTGTGGCTACGAGTATACTCTCAGTACCTGGTATGAATTTAGGCCGTAGATATAGTAGAGTTCATCGGGTAGCGAGTTTGTTTTTCCTTAAAATATCGGTTTTCGGGTGGGGGTATATACCTTTGCTCAAGTGTCCAACCTCAGAACTAATTATAGCATGGTGCACGTCTATCGTAGCATGGTCCCAAGACATCACACTGATAATGGCATTCCAGCGATTTTACGTAGTTCCTAATTTGGGCAGCCTCTTTAGTCAGAACCCAATTGACCTATATACGAGTGCGAGGAAAAGTGCTGCATGCCTCTATCGTGGAATAGCACATCGTGTAATCGCATGCGCACGTCATGAGCTGTGAGGAAGGGGTCGTCTCTGAAGTATCGGATAGATCGGGGCGTGTGGACTCCTCCTCCTCCTCCTCCTGCTCGTCAAAGAGCTGTGGGCTGTGGGCATTCTTTTCTGGATGGAGAGTCGAAAGAGGCGAAAACCGACTTCCAAAACGTATCATATCACCTCATATCTTATCCTGTCATATGATATCAGAGTATTATTAGAGGTTGTCATATATCCTATGTATCATAATTTATTATTTTTGTTGTTGTGACATTAACCCATCGCCGAAAATCTAGTGCGTGGTCACAAGATACGTATTTTAGGCTCCTACTACAGTACTGTTAATACTACAGCAGTACGCGTAGTATATCTGCCAGGAAATATAGTCGAACAATCTCTCCCAGATCGGGGTGTTGTTGTTTTACGTCTGCCTCCCTCGCCCACATATATATATATATATGCATAGGGGGGCTGCTGCAAGCTGCGCGCATTGTTTCGATACTGCTGTCCATCCCATTTATGCTGTGGAAAGAGGCGAAACGAACCTACTGCCTGTACCTGGGAATTTCGTTTTGGATATCGTATCGAAAATTTCCATGTACAATATTGTTATTATTCCATTTGCCATCTGACAAAATGTAGCTTATATTTCGTGTATCGAAGTATATCGAACTTTCGATAGACCGTCCAACATTACTCCAGGGTTAATATCGGAGACGAAGCGTCCAGGCGGTGTATCTGGTTCGGTGTGCGATGAAGGGTCCGCCAAAGTCCGAGCAGAGTCGGAAAACACCATCAATAGGTTTGACCAGCAAACGTATCTGACAGGCTATTAAATTTAGAGTATGCAACTACCTGTACAAGCAGCCACTTTTGTGGTATGTTCGTATATAATAGGAATTCGCACTACACGCTCTTATTGAAAGCACGACAATCCTACTAACTTGTTACCCGCGGGCTCTCTCGCGGAGAATAAACGTACGTAGTAAATGTGTTCGTAGGAATTCGCACGACACGCTATTAGTATTATTAGAAGCACGACAATCCTACACCTTACCGGGGACCTCTCGCGTAGAACTGCCCGCGAAGGCAAGCCCCTTATCTGTTTCACCCCTCAGCGACCAAGATTATTTTCAAGAGCACAACGATCCCAGAGCTCGCCAACCCGGGCGGCCCTCTGTTTATAATCGTGTATGGCTAGCACTACGGGGGACAAGCGTTCAGGGTTGGGGTACTGTCGTGTCTGCCGTCAGCCGAAGTCGACTCTATTACGGAGGACCATAGTAGTTACGGGACCAAATATTGTCAGAAAAAACGAGCGAATATATAGGTTTTGATTTGTACCGTAGGTTCCCTGTTCACGATGGCCCCCCGTAATGTTACAACCGTCCGGAAACAATCCCCCATGTTGTATAGAGTCCGTCTGTCGTCTTCAACATGAAACCGCTCGTTCTACCCGACTACATCATCAGCGTTAGAGTTAAGGGTTACATGGTTAGGGATAGTCACGTGTTAAAAACCCATACCGCACGAAACCATCACCAATTCATGCGGGTGTACATCAAATATGGATCGTGATTGTACGCGCAGATTTACCGCGGTTAGGCTCGGACACCAAAATTCCAAACGATACCGGCTGCCGGCGCTCCTACCCTTGACAGAAAATCAGTGAGAAATATATCGGGTGACGGCACCCCTTCCCCTGGGCCGACAGCCGTCAAGGAAGCGTCGGTTGACGGGAGTATTTCTCCTTGACGGACGTCCGTCAATGACTCGGCGGTTGACGGCACTCTTCTGTCCGTCGACAAAAATGTCCGTCAAGAAGATATCGGGTTGACGTAGCTCTTGCTCCTTGACGTACAACCGTAATATATCTGTTGACGGCACTATTGTCCCTTCCGACGGGCAGCCGTCAATGGCTCGTTGGTTGACAGGCTCTCTTATGTTCGTTGACACAACACACCCCTCAAGAAGATATAGGTTGACGTCGCTCTTGCTCCTTGACGTAAAACCGTCAAAATTGAATATCGGTTGACGCCCTTCACGGACGTCCGGTAAACCTCTTGGCCGACACCCGTCAAGATCAAGAGCCTTGAGAGGACATATGTCAAGGACATGTTTGTTGACGGCACTCTTGCGGTATGACGGGAATCCGTCAAGGAAATGTCGGCTCACGGATTTATTGCCGAATGACGGAAAGACAGCCGTCAACGAAACTCCGCGCACTTTACGTATATATTTTGAGTTAAATTTTTGTTTTATATCAGGTCGTTGCATTGATGGATAGCAGGAGGTAGAGAGTGGGGGAGTGAAGACTTCGATGCTCCCATCCCAAGCCAACGTATTCGTGAAAACGCGTGTGAAAACATATGTAATCCTCTACAACATGTCACCGGGGAAGCCCGAAATCAGGCGGAGGGCCGAAGACATGGCATTAAGGCCAAACTGACGATCCGGCTAGTTTACCGCCGAACACTCCGTTGGTGTTTGATTATGACCCCGTGATGTGACCCACTGCAGTAAAGCAGGTGGGCAAGTGATACCTCGGGGTCATCGAAGAAACCGTGGTCAGGTGGCTCGAGGAGGAGGTGGGCCGCAGTCAGCAGCGCCACGCATCCATCATGGGTGGCATCCAAGGAAATGGGGAGTGAAGGGCTAACAACAGAAGTAGGAAAACCACGGTTGGAAAATGCAGGAAGTTGGACGGCAGGCAGGGTCGGTAGCAAGGTATCAAGCCGACTACTGGCTGTAGTGGGTGGGACCTGTCTGCGCTATTTGTACTGCCTTCTGCTGCGACTGTTATGAATGTAAGTTTTCAAGGCTCTTCGAGGACCATGACCCGACTCGCGGGTCATATCAGGATTTTGTACTTAAACCCCACGGGTAGGGTCGGGTCGGGTCGAGTCGGGTCAGGAGATGTTCAAAATGTGACGGGCTAGGTCGGGTCGCCTATACCCGAGCCGACTCGACCCGACCCGACCCGAGATGACCTGACCCGCGAGGTTTGCCGCGACCCTGTGAACAGCCCCGTTTCGTTTTTGCGTTAGGTTTCTTGGCCGTTTTCCGTTTCTTCCGTTTCATTACCTCGTTTCACCCGTTGCCCCTGGGGATTGGGTGGCGACGGTGATAGCGGTATGAACGCCGCTATTTCAAACCAGCAAAATACAGCGAGGAGGAGGTGACAAGACAGCGTGGCACTGTTTTCAGATGTTTTTGGAACCCGTGCCGCCCGCTGGATCGAGTCCTGTGCGTGTCCTGTCTTGCTTTCTGTCTGCTCTGGAGTTTGATTTGCTTTGCGCTGGTATGTTTTTCACTTTCCCACCCAAAGCACTGTATGCATGCTTTCTCGGGGTTCCCTTATTTTTCTCCTTTGCGTCTGTATCGCTTTTGGGCACGTGCTACGACGCAGGTAGCGCGTGTTTGGCTGAATTGTTTCTGACTGATCGACCTCCTTAACCCAACCTCGTCCGACGTTCATTCTTGTGTTCCCAGCTTTTTCCATAGTATACTTGGGGCACGGGATTATGCATCGGGTATGTAGCACTTGTCATTTTCTCTTGAACAGGGTTTTTTGTGGGTGACAATAGTAATGGTACCGATGGCTTGCTTTTAGTGTATAGCTCATCAGGTGACGAGCCTGAAACTGAACGTGGCCTAACTCAACACGATATATAATGTAAATTTGCCTCATTCTCCGAGTTTCGTTTCCGTGTCGACCTGGTATAAATAAGTGTTTCATTTCCCTTTTGCTGATAACTACTCTTTCCCTTGCGTGTTTTCTCCCTTGCAATGCATCTGGTTTGCCGGTGCGTGTGTTAATAGATTTCACGAACGTTGGCATGGCGTTTTCACTGCCTACCGATAATCTGCTTCGCGCATTTGACGATGTACGTTCAACGTACTTCTACGGAATCGAAGTTCTTGGCCACGTAGATCACGGCCCGTTTCAACTAGGGTCGCAAAATAAACGTACACCCAACGGCAGTCGTTCGATACCCTGGTATTACTTTTGTCGACTTGAAGCTGCTTCTAGTCGATCGAAAACTGAATCACTAACAAAGCCGTTTTCATTTTGAAACGAGGGACGTCGACTACTACCAACAAGTTTTCAACAAAGAACATTCAACGTGTACGTATAGAAAAACGAATTCAACATGGGGAGTCTGAGTCCTCTTCCTGAACGTGGCATGTTCTACGTAACCGACGCGGACCAACTTATGCCGTGTCGTCGGCTAATTCAAAGGCGCAAATTCACCATAGTGAGAAAGCTCTTGCCTTAGCGCAGCCTAGACACCCTTCGGCGCCTAAAAAACAACAAATCAAGGCGCCCGTGCTTCCGCAACGCCCAAGGTCTCGTCGTGCTTCACCTCGAAAGACAAGCGAGCAACCGACCACATATCGCGACTTCCTTTCAGAAAGTCGATGGCCGCATCGCCGTCTAGCTGCCATCCAGCCGCCAGCGACGGAGCTCTGCGGAGGACGTGTGCCGTTGCTCGCCTCGTTTGGTTGCCCGGGGGTGTTCACTGACCCATTTTTCGTTTTTTTATTTTATTTTGAGAACACATTTATTACGCAATTTTCCCCGATAGGACCCAAGGGTAGGATATATCCATATTTCTGTTTACTCGTGTTTCACAGAAGTTTGTTCAAATTCTATAGACAGTACAGGACACCTAAAAAGAAACAGGCTAATAAGGAAGCCAGGCTGAGATTTGGAAGGGAAATCTGAAATTCGGGAGTTGTTATATTGAAGTTAGTGTAGAAACCACCCTCTTTCGAATAACAAATCCAGCCTGGACCAGATTTCCTGTTTCTTATTAGGTGTCCTGCACTGTACTGCCTAGATCTTTCGTTTTTTGTTCTCTCTCTCTCTCTCTCTCTGAGAGGATTAAACGGTACGGGTGCTTCTTCTGTGTGCCTGCTCCGACATTGACGGGTAGAATTAACCTGTCATGGGCGACGTGCGAGATGTGTGCGTGCTGGATGTGAACCTGCCATAGGCTACGTGCGACATGTGTGTGTGCGTGCTGGATGTCGACGGGTAGAATGAACCTGTCATGAGCTACGTGCGACATGTGTGCGTGCTGGATGTCGACGGGTAGAATGAACCTGCCATGGGCTACGTGCGACAGCAGCAGCGTAATGAATATTATTATTGAGCCTTGTAGGGTCATATCCACGTTTTCTTGCGACGACATGTGACGACGTGACGACTGAAAATGCTCGCAGTCTGCATTTTAGAGGCCTTGCAGACTTCACCAGGTACAGGTGGAGTGTGTGTGTCTGATTATCTTCACATGAAACCGTTCGATTCTACCCGTCGACGTCCAAGCTCACCCGATTTCTGTGCCGATTCTTCATCCTAGAGGGATACCAGTTCTGTGCTCACAAAATCCACGATATACATACCACGTATTATATTGTATTACAACAAGCACAGTATAGAAAATAAACGGCATGTCGTCGTACTGGGTGTGACTGACGGGCACGAAGCACAGTCGATCGACTGGCGCCTTGAAAAACCAAATGAGAAAAGGAAAAACGCAAACCATAAAAACTCACAAAACAATTTCTTAAACCAAAAACAAAACAAAAACAAAAACACGCAAGCAAGGTGTGCGTGAGGTTAAATGTCCCACGCTCATTTTTGGAGGCTGATAAGCGTCGTCGCGTGAATAAAAACGCGTTGAGTCCGCACAGGGGGGTGCGTTTTCAGCGCTGGTTTTCTCGGCAATGCTGTCATACGTAAGGGTGCCAAAAGTAAAAAGTCGAACAAACTATTTTCGGAAAAAAATGCTCTCGACTTAGATGTTTCCGAAAGCAGCTTGTTCGGTATTGGCAACCTTACCCTTCACGTTCTGGGAAACGAAAAGAAACAAACAGCGCCGAAACACCGATCGCACCCCTATAGGCAAACTCAAAACCCTTTACGGTACGAGTACTTCTCCACCTCTCTCTCTCCCTTCCTTCCGAAACTCGGACCCGAGATCACATAGCGGGCACTCCTCCCGCTTCCCCGCGGCGTTACATGTTGGTACGGTACCAGACAAGTTACTACGGGGGACCTTATAGTAAATACCAGTAAATAGGACCTACCGCACACACAAACACAAATTATATATATATATATATGTCCCTCTTTTTACGATTACAGGGGACCATAGTAAGGGTCGTTCTTATCGGAGCCATAAATTTCCAAAATTTCCATGTTTTTTTTTCGCGCAATTTTTCAGATTTCCATTTTTTTCCATTTTTTTTTCCCCCATTTATTGGAACGTGAAGCCTTCCAAACATTTTTTCCTCTGAAGAACTTCCAATCTTTCCATAATTTCCAAGATTTCCTACAGTAGATTTCCTTTTTCTTTTTGGAAAACAATATTGGAAATTATGGAAAAAAAAGCTGCTCGATGAGAATGGCCCTAGATAGCACCTACGGTAAGGACAAAAACCTATTACGTTTCCGTATTTTTACCAACATTATTTGGTCCTATTAACTATGGTCCTCCGTGATACAAGAATATTTGATCCAGAATAGGCGACCTACGGTACACATCTTTTTTTTTGTAAACCTACAGTTATCTATTTCCCTCTCTTTACTGGCAGTATTTGGTCCTATTTACTATGGTCCTCCGTAGTAACAAAAAGGTATTCGTAGGTTAATATGAAAGCCAGGCTGACATTTAGAGGGAAACACGATAGTCCAGAGTCCTTGTATTGAAATTGGTGTAGAAAGCACCCTCGCTCTCAAATAAGAAATCCGGCCTGGGCCAGCTATCCTACTTCTTACTCAGTGTGCCGTATTACGTATGGACAAAATACTGCTGTCTGTACGTAGGTGGTTTCATTTATATCGCGGGAAGAAGTTCGGCAGTTTCTTTTCCTGCGTCGACTCGCGTCGCAGGCGTGCCTACAGATTTCTGCACATATTTGTGTATGATACCTGCTGGATTGCGTACAATATACAGTGCCAGCAGAGCCAGCAGGGCCGATTTCGTGAAGTGAAGTGTTCGATTGAGATACACCAATTAGCAGCAGGTACTTGCGTTGGGAGACCATTCCTTTCCAAGCGTTCCAAGCGTCCCAATGCCTTTTAGAGGAAGTTAAGACACGCCCTCTCGCCCTTCATAACCGCCGATTTGTCCCACAGCAGTAGCAGGGCTTGCCCTACTATGTATGTAGCTCCAATTTTGTGACTGGGTGAGCTTGATTACTCAAGGAGGCAACAACGGGTTCGAATGATGAATTTGCTCGTGCAAATTGTTTTAGGATTATTGGCATATGTAGGTCCTACGTAGAAAAAGGCTGGTCGGATTGAGGGAACACTCTTCTTCGAAGACGCGATTTCGGATTTCCTCGGTGAGATACTGAGCTCCTCGTGTCAGAACTTTACAGAATATGTCTCCATCCCTATAAGGCTGGCATTGCTCCAGGGCTTTAGGGCTGCACTACTGTATGTAGCTGTACGACTACGTACCGTTGTGGGGAGAACACATTTATTGGAATTAGTAGGCTCGAATGCTTCGTGGTGTGTGTAGAGCAGTCAGTGCAGCAGTGCAGTGTTACGAAATAAGGGCAAACCGTTCTGCGCCCGGGGGCTGCGTAAGGCATTTAATGAGATAAACGCTGGCGGCGTTCGATACCTGATATACGTGAATCCCTTCGGGAACCCTTTTAAGGCATATTTGGGACCATTCTGAACAGAAAAAATATTCCACACTAGTTCCAAGTAGTTTGTACCCAAATTCTTGGGACCAGTTCTTGAGGGGCTAAGTCGTATTTGGGACCCATTTAACCGTTACAGAACGGCAAAACGTATACAACACTAATTCTAAGTATTTGAGGCCAATAATCGTGGCAACACACAGAAACGCTAACGTATATAGCGAGTCGCCTTTACCGCAATTCTGAATTATTATATAGGATACAGTATAGAAATCGGGGACTTGGTTGTGGCCCGCGTGTGGTTCCAGTGTTATGATACCGAAAATTTAGAAAAACGCCGAAAACACTACTTTAGACCCTAACCCTAACCCTAACCCTAACCCTAACCCTAACCCCAACCCCGTCCCTGCCCCGACCCTTGTGAGCTTTGTGTCGAAAAAATCAGGCGTTTTTTTTTTTTTGAAAAATTGGTCGACCACACTAAAAGGTATATAATAAAATATTCCCCGATTTCCATACTTTTTCCGAGATAATAATTCAGTGGTGCGGTAAAGGCTACTGTATATAGCAGGCCTCGTTCTGGGGGAAAACCAGGAAAACCTGAAAATACATACAATCATCGGGAATTGCGGTACAGAGTCAGAACAGCTACGACTAAGAAACAGGAAATATGATTCAACCTGGGTTTCTCACTTGGGAATGGTTGCGCTCTACACTACTAATGCTGTAGTATAACTACAGTACAGTACTACCGAATTCCATGTGTTTCTTCTGCGAATCTCAGCCTGCCGTTGCTATTGCTTGTTTTCTTGTCGGGAGTCCTGTACTACTACTTGAACTACTATATGTCGTACTGTCAGCAGCAGTAGTGGAGAAACGGCCGCTTCTTTTGCTTGGGGTACTTTCTCCGATCTACGAGTATCGCCCAGAAGTTTGGTATGGATGTATATAATGGACGGAAAACAAAACAGGAAACAAATTGTACAATTCAATTGTTTTTGCACCGAAAAAAACAAACAAGAAACTGTGACTTCAACCCGGCTGTAGTTTAAGTCTACTACTGATAAGCGTTTCGAGCTCCGTGGCCGTGATACTTTGCGTCAACGATCTGTTTTGTTCTGCAGAAATAGGGTCCAGCCAACTCAACTCAACGCCCACACCGCGAGAAAGAAAAACCAGCACAACGCGCGATGGCATTTCTTTGTCATCCATGGAGCTCTCGTCCCATTAGAGAATCATGACCCTCCATCCCCGCACTCTAGAAGGTACTCATTCTCACACTTGTATATAGCCAGCACAAGCGTGCCATGTAGTTGCCGGTCAGGCCATGACCGGCCATGAATGAATGTATGATGTATACACACTCGTTGGATGCTTGCAGTTTTTGTGCAGTATAGACAAGACCATGGATTACTGATGTCGGCACACCTGCTCCTCGCGACGAATCGTGTATCTATTCCATTCATGCTACGGGGGGGGGGTATAGTAAATACCATACCGGGTAGGACCTACGGCAAACACTAAAAACCTATATACTGCCGTATTTTCTATTTTCACCATCAACATTTGGTCCTATTTATTGTGACCACGGGCCGTGATCTTGCTAGATCAGACTATAGGGATTAGCAACTGAAACGAGTTTAATGTGAAGATAACAACAACAACAACAACAACAACAACAACAACAACTGTGGTCTTCCGTAATAGTGCAAATAAGAAGTCGGATGATACCGTAATGTATTGTTGTTGTTGTTGTTGTTGTCTTCACATTAAAAACCGTGCCGGTCTCTCTATCCAGTACCTCCATCTGTCCGTACTAATCCAACACTTGACACGGTCGATTCCCGTGGTCGCAGGCTAACTTACCCAAAAAAGGTATACTGAAATAAAAGTGGAACCCGAAGGGTCCGCAAAGCGATCAAAGCCAGTCAAAAACAGATAGTCTGGAGCCCTCCGCTCCCCTCTACACGCTATGTGAAGGTAAAAGTAAAAATGTATTCGTACGTATAATATTTTACATATATATACAGTAGTACCGGCCCTGTCACAAGAAACCTGAAATTGGACCCAGGCTGACTTTCTTATTCTGGGTGCGCGCGAAAACACACGTTCTAATTTTGCGTTTTCTTGTTTTGGGTCCCCGACAAGACGTTTTCCCTATCAATAGCACTACACAATGAACGGTGGCTAACAAATGGAGTTGTGGATAAAGCTTAGCGGGAAGTAGACAGAAGGAAGTTAGACTTTGCGCATAAATAGGTTTCCTTTGTTTCCGTGGTTTTCTGCTTTCGGGAATGTTATGAGTGGTCCACGTTGAAGCTCATGCCGCACATTGTCGGATGACAAAAATGACAATAATAATGATAATAATGAATAGTGGCTTGGGCCCAGGCCAGCCACAGGAAGGAAGGAAGGAAGGGATCACTTTCTTAAACGATTATGCGCTGACGAGGCTGAGTGCTTCTTTTTTTTCTCCATATAATCAGACTGACTTTCTTGTGAGTTCCTTTCTTGTGAGCGGGCCGGTACTGTATACGATGTATACCGGGAATCAAAGTTGACATTCGCCAGTCGAGTCCACTTCTCCGCCGAACAACACAGCTACGAAGTAAAAATGAGCCTGAATTTGAGCAAATACGACGTACGAGCGAGTATAATAATATATTTCGTACGTATACACTACCGGCCCTCTCATACGAAAGTGCCCTACAAGAAACTCATGCTAAACATAACGGGGAAAATAAGAAGTCGACAGCTGTCATACTGAAGTTAGTGTGGGACACAACCCTTCCTCAAATAAAAAAGTCGGCCTAAGCCCGATTTCTGGTTTCTTATGAGCGGGCCGGTACTGCCGTATATCATATACGACGATACATGATATTTATATAAATATTTAAAAATTAAAAAAACAACAGCTGTGAGCTCACACCTGGTACCATATATTATTTTTAATATAGATGTGTAACAAGGTAACCAGTTTTTTTTTTTTTTTAATCATTCCATTCATTATCTTTGCACTTCCGTCTTTCTCCCTCCCTGTTGATAGTCGTAACTCAGATCCGGGGTCACAAAGTAGGCTCTTCTCCCTCTCTCCCCCCACTACGGTGCATGCCTTGCATTTTTATCGCGAGAAGATTTCAGCACTTTCTTCCCTCATCAACTCTCGTCGAATTTTGCATAGGAGCGTCCGGCGATCTCGCGGGATGTGGCTTCCTTTGAGGAGCGGTAGCTGTTCGCAAATGGAGTGCAAACGTTCAGTTGGGGGGTTTTCTTGTCTTATTTGGTGCACCCGATAAGTAATAAATTTCGCAAAAGGAGAAACATTACACAATGTTCCCCTTCGCGAGAGATGTTGTTGACTTCAAATCCTGGGGGGGGGTGGCAAGCAGCGCAAGTTGGAAGTTGGAAAGTGGGGGCATCCTCGCCATCAGGCATTCCTGCGTACTTTTATCTGCCAGGTGTTTGCCTCCGGGTACTGCTGTAGCAGGTGTACTATACTGATGTGTTGTCTATAACAGGATGAGGTTGGACGACGTGTGCGTGCTTGACAATAAAATAGTACGAAGAAACGGGACCATGATTGGTATCATTGATATTGCATGCTCGTATCGCCTGTTACACACGTTCGGACACAAACGCACAGCAGTCGCTGCTGTCACAACCGCCAACGTGGGGAGCGCTGGCGGTGCTGTTGTAGAGCTGTTGCACCGCTGGTGCTGTTGAGGTGTGTACCGTGATGTGTACCGTGCCTGTGCGCTTGCTTTTGAAATGCGGAGCATGTAAATTTGCCTTTAAATCATCGTTATCGTGTCCTGGTGATAATTACGTATAATACGTGTTCGTCCCTACTTCTTAGGTCGACCATAAACGCGGCACACTCGCACGTATTATACATGTGTACCGTCCAACACACCAGGAGCTTGATATGCGACTGCTGTTATTCCGTGGCTGCAACATAGTAGAGAGTTCTATGGACAGCAGTGAAATCGGACAAGATACAACAGCAGCGGCCACCAGCAGAGCATAGCTGGCTCGTGTGTAGTATCAATAATAGTATCTTGATAGTATACGTACTTTAAGAACAATCTTGAAATATGGGGAGTTGGTATTGTCCTGGCAGGCTGTAGCTCGGCGGAAACATCTCCCGTAGATGCTTACCAGTTTTCGCGACCTTGAGCACCCAGAGCACGCGTCACGGACCTCGGCCGTGGCCCAAACTTGAGCCGTGCGTACACGAGTGCCTCCCGTCTGGCCTGCGGCCGAGAGCGCGAGTAAAACCCCGCTCGCTGCTACCCCAAAAAAGTCAATTTGGTACATAACGTGCACATATAAACGATGATGATACTGGATGCAGAGTTTATATACGCGTAGGACGTGCATGTGCATATGGATATGCACTGCTGATGCTGGCCATCGCCCCGGTAGACTAGCAGGTAACCACGAAGCCTGTGGCAGTCGAGATCGCGAGTTCGAGCTTCCCCGAGTGCATGCGCGTAGGGACTTTTTCTGGCAAAAAAAAAAAACAGAAAAAAAATATACCAGGTATATATTTATATCTTGACTAGCGGAAAGCGCGAGAGCGTGAGTAAAAGCAAAATTCGATGAAAATCGACGAGCGTTGGGAAGGCGGAACCCTCTGCGCGATAAAAATCAAGGCAAGAACCGTAGTGGGGGAGGAGGGAGAGGAGCCTGCTTTGTGACCCCGGATCTGAGTTACGACTAGGGAGGGAAAGAGACGGAAGTGCGAAGATAATAAATGGGATGGGGAAGAAAAAAACAAATTAAAAATAGTATTGTGACCACAGAACTGGTACCTCTCTAGGATGAAGAATCGGCACAGACACCGACTGGGTGTGCTGGATGCTGGATGTCGACGGGTAGAAAGGACGGTCTAATGTCAAGAACACACACACGTATCAGATAATTGTGACATGCTACGACTCAATGTATACGAATCCATACGTATGTTATGTCTTCGTCGTGTTAGGCACCTGCCTACTCCTCTCTCCTCTGGCAAGACGAAAGACGGTACCTGCACATGTAGTATGTTCGACATAGCTTACCAACTTGTTCCAGGAAATGGTTGACACAACAACCGTGTATGTATTTATGTATACATGCACATACATTTATGGGCACAACCAAGATGCCATTAATAAGAGACATGCCAAGCAAGGCAAAACGTGCGCTGTAAAGCGTATAGGGCCGAGTGTTCCACACTCAACGCTAGTAGTTAGGTGTCATCCAAGGCATGTCAAGGCCAAAATTGCTGTTTGTCAAGAGGTGAAAGTGGATATCTCCTGACAAATGTATATTTTGTGTATATACAACGTACACGCACGAATGGAAAATGGAGTCCCTAACTCCTCGCAAGCGTAAGTCAATCAGACCCTGTCAGCAAATCCGCGAATCGACGAGCAGGGAAGAGATTGCTGACCTATCTCGCGACAAAAAGTTACGGCACGTACGTATCGGGATCGGGAGGGGGGGGGAAGAAAGCGCTGAAATCTTCTCGCGATAAAAATGCAAGGCAAGAACCGTAGTGGGGGGGGGGGGGAGCCAGCCCGCTTTGTTACTCCGGATCTGAGTTACAGGGGAAGGGGAGGAAGGGCCAGGATAATACCGGTAGATCTGAGGAGCAAAAAAAAACAGAAAATACTTGGAAAATACATCCAACGAACATGGTCATACACCACCCGAGGTACACTTCGCGACGACCAAACTGCACTGGCCATGTTCCACGTAGATTGTTACCTTGGTATCACACTGACTGGTATATATTATGTATGTCGAGGATGAGTTTCGTGTACGAGTACGTAGGGTGTGGGATAAAAAAACAATGAACACTACGTACAGAAACTATTGCTGTATGTGTAATGTGCTCGTGGGAATAAGTTCAAAGAAAAATACCGAGCAATTGATTGTATCACAGAAAATCACAATTTCTTTTTCTGAAGCCTATCACAGCAGAAAGTATTAATTGTAGTAAGTACAGGTATAAACAAGTCCCAATTAAAGTACCACCTACTACCCGTATTGTACATACAAACATAATAATACCTGGTAGGTACAGACACCCCTTGTAAGGACAGCAGTGCGTAGCGCGCGCTATCGAAGTAACGACACAGCTTGCAAGTGAATGTGAGTTTCGAGGAAATCCACGATCTCACAGCGCTGTGTTGTTTTTATGTTTTTATCTTTTTTTTGTTAAGAACACTCGTACAGAAATTACGTGTAAAATCCATACAATACCAAGCAAGTGGATATATCTACCTGTGGAACGTATGCATGACGTGTCGTGGGGAATGAAATACTATTCTCTTTCTCTGAATCCAACTGTAGATTCGCACCGACATGAACATTTTGTGAACAATACCGGTACGTACAAATACCCGAGGGCAAACAGGAAACCTTATGAAAGCTGGATTTCTTGATTTCTTGTGTTGAGAATGAGCGCGTTCCATACTAACTTCATTAGAAGGAATGCCGAATCTATTGTTGTTTTCCTCAGCCTGCCTTTCTTATTCGCTGCTCGTTTTCCTTTTAAAATAGTACGAGTAAAGCAAAATAAAGTAGTATTAAATATTACATATTAATACGAAGTCGTACTATGAAATAGAAGTATTAAATACTTGTCCTGAATTACTCTGTATTCCGTACGATACCAGGTGCGTATATGCTTCCTTTTATACTTACAGCAGTAGTAGTATTTGCGTATTATACGTATGATGACGTATGAAAATTTCTTGCCAATCGGACAAAGTGCATGCAAACATTCCTCCTTGTCAAATAGCGAAAATAAAATACAATGATGGAATTGGAATATTAAGCCGCCTTGCCCACCTGCCTTGGATGGCGAATGGCTTCGTAATCAAGTCGTAAAAGGCAAATAATAACTGGAAAATCCGCGCAAAGAATGGGCAAATTAATATCAGCCACTGGTGGGGCGTATAACTATACGTACGCCTACTGTTTTGTACTAATCTTACTATGCTACTGCTACTATTACGGTCGACCGTTGTAAATAGGACCTACTTCCCTGTTTTTACCAACATTATTTGGTCCTACTTACTATGGTCCCCTGCAATACTATATGCGTGCGTAACGCTTATAGCCGACCGATCGACCGACCCGAACCCTAACCTTATGCGTAGTCCTATATATATATGAGTAGAACGAACCCTATGCCAGCAGGGATCATCAGTGCTTGGATACTGCTGCTTGGTGGGTAAGACTCTATGATAGCTATCGTAGGTAGATCGGGCCCCCGGCTTCACGAGACTCTTCTAGGTTGTCTAGGCACGTATATATAGTAATACTATAGTATACAGTAGTACAGGTCTAGGTTGACTAGGCACGTATATATAGCAATATTATATAGTGCAGGACACCTATTAATAAGAACCAGGCTAATAGGAAAGTCAGGCTGATATCTGCAGTAGGTGGAATAAGAAATTCGGGAGTCGTTATCTTGAAATTAGTGTAGAAAAGCACCCTTACGTAAGACATCCAGCCTGAACCATGTTTCCTTTTTCTTATTAGTCAGGTGTCCTTTATTTACGACTACTATTGCTGTATATACTTCGTATATATAATACATTCGCGCTACCAGTGGCACATATGATCATATCGTATGCTATTATATATAGTTATACGCGCCGCTTAATAATATAGGGCATCTATTAATAATGTTTCCGCAACAACAGCCGTGTCATTTGCGTCGGTGGGAATGTGCGAGCTGTGAGGTGGCCGTCGCGGCCTCCCCTGATGGCGCTTTCTGGCAACAAACTATAGGTACCCAATATGCACGTCACCCCCTTGGGGACGAGCGAGTGACACTCATCTCTTCTTGTCTACTAAATCTTACGAGTACAGAGCCACGCCATGAACGGAAAAAGCAAGAAAAAAAACAAGATCCCTGGTGTATGCTTATATATATACAAGTATACGTAAACAACAACAGCAGTACGTGCACCTTCTTCGTCAAATATACCAGGTATACAGGACGACGTACTGCTGTCAAATGCATACCACCGGTATTGAACAACATCAGTCAGTAGAGATTAAAAGAGAAAGAAAAGCTATTAATTCGACGCGGCGAGTCGATGTGTGGTGTGGGTGTGGGGAGAGGGATTTGAAGTATCCTCGCTCTGTACGTAGTATATAAAAATGCAAGCCTGAACAGCCGTACGTAGTGGGGAAGAGAGAGAGCCTGCTGGCCCTGGATCCCTTGATCTGATCTGACGACTTGGAACTTGGAGGGAGAGATAAACGAAGGACGAAGATACAAAATAGAATGTGGAGAAGAAAACAAGCAACAAGCCAATCAAAGTAAATGTCGCCCGCTACCTACATTTATTTATGGTGATACCAGGTGCTGCTTGTATTCACTGCGCAAAATCTGCATGCACTGCTTTCTCTTGTCGTATTTCACTTGGAAAGGACACACGCCGGCTACGACGGAGGCCACAGACAGATTACTGCTGTCGTTAGTCTTCTGATTCCGATTGTCACCCCTCGAGCATGTACCAGGTAAGCATGCATTTTGTTCAGTGCGAATATTGGCCGCGTCTGCGCGGAACGCCGTGGTGCGTCACAAACTCTCCTTGAACTCAGAGCCCCACCGCTCGCTACGACAACAAACAATAGCACACAGTTGTTGCTGCTGTACCACAGGTAGGTGGTGCTGCTGCAGCAGCAGCAGCTGCTGCTGTTGTTCTTGTTGCTGCCGCTGCCGCTGCCGCTGCTGCTGCTGCTGCTGCTGCCGCTGTGCTGCTGCTGCAGCGGCTGTGAGCTGGGCAGGATGGAGGTGGCAACAAAACGAGCAGATGAAACACGGCCGGCCATATGTAACAAACAAACACAGCAACACACAGCAGCAGCATTATTAGGGCATGTGATGCGAGTTAATAACGTTGTTTTTTCTCAGACCCACCTAAGAGGTTCCTCATGGAGATGGGCGTCTCCAGACCTGCCGAGCATTCGGCGACGGTGGGTACGACGGGGTTGCTCAGGTCGAAGGGCTCCAGCCCCAGGGTCTCGTTGATGAGGTCGAAGTCGAGAAAGGCGGCAGGGTCGAGGTTCCCCGTCGCGTTGCTCTCGATCTTTTCAAGGGGTACGCAGGTTGGAGCCGTGGCGTGAGTAGCAGAGTGTGTCTTGGAATGGAGGGTCCTCGTTTTTGACGCGGCCGCCAGCATTCCTCCTTCTTCCCGGGAAGGGAAGGCCGCCAGAAGACAGCATGCTGTCAGCAGTAGCAGCAGCCGCGGCGGTGGCAGTCGCGCTTGCCGTAGCTGTCCTCCGTGGTGGGTCTTCATCGGGCACGACGAGGCCGAGAGTTAGGTAGCAGCACGGCAGCAGCACTACAACAGCACGGGAGTGGATGAAGTGCAAGAAGGATGGTGGTTGGTGATGTGGTGGATTGATGATATTATGATGGAGTGAGTGAGTGAGTGAGTGAGTGAGTGAGTGAGTGAGTTGAGTTAGTTGATTGATTGTGGGATGTGAGAGTCGCAGTTGAGTGAAATAAACGTTGCGCAGTTGATGACGGTCGGTGGATGGTGATTTGTAACAAGAATGGCATCAAAAGTTTCGTGTAAAAGCAACAAGAAAAGAGGCTCCCGTCCGGAGGCGGTTACGGGATTTTTACTGTCCTGGGTTGTTGGGTGTGTGTGACACGCGTCTACTAAGTGAAAAAGTTCCACGCGATGGGCGGCTACTTTCTACAGGTAGATATTAGAGGGATGTGATATCGAAGCATATAAAAATAGACCCGTATGCTTTGAAGTACTTAAGTAGATATGAATATACGGCAGTAAGTTTTATACGCATTTCCGAGCTGCATTACGAGTACAAGCAAAAAAGAGCATAAACTACAAAACATAAATGAAAGCTCTACGAAATTTCTCGACATTTCTACAGTATATTATATAACCATACCGTATACCAGTATATTATGGTGGTCTGAATCAAAGAGTGTTAATGTATCGTACCGGACAATATTATTTAGCGATTCCATGTTTTTTTTCCTCCGAATCATCGCACGGAGCAAAACGAAAAGCCCGCCAATGGCAAGGACTAGTATTAATAGTGCTGCTGCCTATTATACGTACACGCGTGCGGAATGGTAGAAAATAGGTTTGGACCAAAACCGAAAACTTATAATAATATAATTTCTGCCCGCATTATGTATAAATATAACTCATATCAATATAATATAGCGCTGACACCACTCAAAATAGTGTGCTCTGCATAGCTGGTAATACTTTATATACCTGATACGAGGCAGTGATGCACAGCAGTATTTTCCAGATACATTTATCGGACGACTAAATACTTTGAATTTTCCGCGTTTCCTCTGAACATACCTGGTACCAGGTATATCCTTGAGTACCTTGGTTGATCGGGTTTCATTGGCTATGTTTAGGGGGAAAGCCCACATTAGGTATACCTAGGCCTTTTGCGCCAATTATAGGTACACGGCGTATTGCAATCTGGAAATACCTTTCAGGGGCCCTACGTGGTTGGCTACGAGTGACGTTATTTCATGCCGAAAAATGGCTAACCTAATAACTATGGCTACTCATATTTGTTTCACCTTTTTATATTCCATCATACCTATTTATGGCTCGACCGATCCCTTTTCTGGCAGCCGCAATACCAACCATAGTCCACACCAGAAGCCGGGACTGTCAACCTAGTGACTGGTGACCTTGCCCTTCAACGCCGAATAGAGTACGAATCACCACGAAAGCAGCTTAGAGCGGACGACACAAGTCAGGAAAGAAATCGACGACCGGCCCTTTCTTAATTTTCATTTTTAGTACGAGTATCCTAATAATTAGTGTTTTACGTGAAGGTCGGTCTGCCCGTCGTTCCAATGGTGCCCAGGTTCTTATTAATAACAGCGGTGGTGGTGAGTGCCGTGTTGCATGCTGGTGTCGCCTCCAACAGGTTGGCAGTCCCTGCTTCTTCTGGTGTGAACGATGGTTGGCATTGCGGCTGCCAGAAAAAAAGGGATCGGTCGAGCCATAAATATGTAAGATGAAAGACAGAAAAAAAAAGGTGAAACCGAACTTGATCAGCCGGCAATAAGAGTAATAAACAGCTGATTTTCTTGATTGACAATTAATTGCCTTTCCGATGAGAACGAAAATCGAAAATATTGGGTTTTGAATTGTAAGAAGAGATCTGCTTCCCTCACAGTCGAAATGTATACTGTAAACTACTATCAGTTGTGACGGCCATCGAATGACAGAAAAAAAAACAAAAAAAAAACGGCATCGGCAGTCTCAAGATATCGAAGATCCCAGAAAATCAGCATTTATTTATTTATTTATGAGCGATGTATAATATGTACCTCGTCCATAAATGCCAAATCCCATATATCTTCTGTTTTACGAGCCTGTCCAGGTTGATTTTGTTTCTGTTTTCTTTCGTGGATCGGCACCTACCGTCGAGGAACTATATTCTAGGTCAAATTTTGATTGGGAGCGAAATCCAACTCTTAAAAAGCAACCACGTACTAAAATCGATTTTCATTCTCATCAGAAACGGTACTTATCAAGGTTTTATGAGTGATCAACGCTGAAGATCATGCTGCACATTGTCGGATGGAAAAGATAATAATAATAATTATAAGGAAAATCGGCTGTTCATAGGAGGTGTGCTTTTACGCCCTTTGAGCCATTTTTTTGTAGGTATGACGGGGCGTCGGCCAATCAAACCGGTCGCCCCGGTGGGCTAGCAGGTAACCACGAAGCCGGTTAACGTCAAGGTCGCGGGTTCGAGCCCCCCCGAGTGCATGCTCGTAGGGACTTCCTCTCGCAAAATATATATTGACTAGCGGAAAGCGCGAGAGCGTGAGTTAGCAAAATTCGATGAAAATCGACGAGCGTTGGGAAGGCTGAACCCTCTGCGCGCTAAAAATGAAGGCAAAACCGTAGTGGGGGAGGAGGGAGAGGAGCCTGCTTTGTGACCCCGGATCTGAGTTACGACTAGGGAGGGAGAAAGACAGAAGTGCGAAGATAATAAATGGGATGGAAAAGAAAAAGAAAAAAACATACGGAGTACGTGGCGGCTCTGGAAGCCCTACGTAGCTCTCCAGAGTACAAAACGCCGTGTGCGCCTATCAGTGGTATAGAAGGCCTCGTATAGGTACACCTATTTTTGGCTTTTGCCCATATTGACCGCGCCGTTCGGGTGTGATGGCTGTTGAACTGTATATTACAGCTGTTTTAGGCCCTTCGGATACAGTTTACATAAGATTTACAATGCAGTTCACAAGAACTACTGACCGGATATCATACCGTTCCGCGGCCACTCGGCAAGGTTTTGTGTGCTCGGCGTCTCAGCCCAACCTCGCAATATACTACGTACATATGATATACCAGGTGTAAAATAGAAATGTATTTACTGCTGTGTGCTGTGTACATGACACCGGTACCATTAATACACGAGTATGTATTTACTGCTGCTGTTTATCACATGCTCTGAATCTGCGTTGTATATACGAGACTACGTCGTATATACTGTAATAATTATTAATGTATTGCTGACACACATTAGCAAGTGTACATGCACAGCAGCACAGCAAGCAGCAAAATTCAAACTTTTATTTTAATATATGAAAAAATCCGCTGTAATCGAGAGGAGTAAGAATTAAATCGCGTCTCTTTTTTGAAAAAATAATTAATTACAAAACCAACCTCCCGCATATTTATGTACTAAAATTAGAAACAACAGCTAGCTGTGAGGTCAAGGATTCCATCAAAACTCATACTCGCACATATTACGTACTGCTGTATATTTTATCGTGCCCCTCTTTCAAAAACTTAACGCTCGCTTTAGCGAAAATAATCAACAATGTTACAACCAACGACCCCTCTTTCGCAAAATTTTGAATTCACATTTTTTTGAACGAAAATATCCTGCTGATAATACTGCTGTTTGTTATTATTGTACCTTGATACACATACTTAGAGCATAATATACCTGGTGTGACACGTTTTTTCTTGTTATTTTGTTTGTTTGTGTGTTTGTTTGTTTGTTTGTTTGTTTGTTTGTACTTGTTTTTTGTGAGGGGAGTCTGAAGTGCTTGTCCGTGCGTTTGTGCGTGGGCCGGAAAATGACTACTATGTTTTCATGTACGGATCAAAATTTGTTTTTTGTGTGCGGGCGGCAAAGAAAGGGCTTGTATTTCAGCTTTAAGTTGTGTGGTTGTTTGAAAATGACTTGTTTTCGTATACGGACCGAAATTCACTTGATTGATTGATTTATTGTGTGAGCATGAACAAATTACTTGAATCTGGTGTGGATGGAAGAAAATGACAAGATCTCAGTGTGGGGGGTCGAAATTGACTTGGTTCCAGTGTAGGTATCGGAACTGACTTGGTTCATGCACGGGGTTCTAAAATGACTTGGGTTTGGTGTGTCCTCGGTAATTACTTAGTTTTCGTGTCGGGGCGTCGGAATCAACTTAATCTTGGAGGAGGGATTGAGGTTGACTTTGTCTCATCAGTGGCGTCGAAACGAACAGGATTTTAGGTATGGGGGGTTGAAATTGACTTCGTTTTAGTTTGGGGATCAAAGTTGATTTGGTTTCTGTGCGGTGGTTCGAACTTGGCTTGTTTTTTTTGTATGTGGGCCGAAGACGACTTTATTTTTTTGTATGGTATCTAAATTTATTTGGTTTTTGTGTGTGGGCCAGAAATGACGTGTTCTTAGCGTGAACACTAATTGACTTTGTTTAGTGTGTATGGTCGAAATTGAGTTGTTTTTCGTATGCGGGCCAGTAATCACTTGGTTTGAGCGCGAGCATCAACTTGACTTGTTGTTTTAGAGGTTCGTCGAGGTTTTGCTTGATTTGAGTTTGGGGGGTCGAACCTGCGGACTTGATTTCGATGCAGGCATTAAAACTGTTGCACTTGTTTTTGTGGTTCGAAAATGACTCTTTAGTGTCTAGATCAGAAATGGCATGGTTTTAGTGTCTGGGTCGAAATGAACTTAGTTTTTGTGTGTGATGCTTCACTGCAATATGCTTTAGAATCGAGAAAAGTAGGGCCCGGGTGAAAATCCGAGTCAGCGCTGATTGAGGAGCTCAGTCTTTTTTTTCCCTTCGTACCCGAACGAAATAGGTCAGGTGCTCAAACCCGGCGGAAGCCGTATTGCCGCTTCTTCTGGAATGCTTGTCCACACAACAGCCAGACTCTAAGAAAAACCCGTTGAAGAATCGGTCGAATGTCTACTTACAATGAATCTATTTATCTTAGTTATTTTATCCGATGTACACGTCCTTCTTAGGTCTGCGGATATCTCCCGCCTCTGACCACCTCTCGGTACGGCTTCTTCACTGAGGCGTGCCCCCGCCTCGCCTGCAACCGCCGGCGTCGCCGATCCGCCTGCTCGGCGCCGTAGTGTCCGCACGAGGCCTTGGCGTCGAGATCTACGACGAGATATCCAACAAATCTTGCCCTGTGAGCGTTTTGGTGCGTAGCCTGCAGACAGGGCTCATATATTCGCGTGTTTTCTGCGGTACGTGTTCTCTGACCTCTGACACACGGAGGGAGTCGACTACCTGGCCGGCGTCGACGTTGTGATGGCCACTAAGCGAGGTTGTGTGCTAGGATCTGGCGAAGAGTTGGAAAGCCCCGATAACACATGCCACCCAGGCTTTGCGGAGGACTGCGAACTCTCAATACAAGTATAACCCGTACATCGGCAGTCTACAGCAGCACGTATATGTACAGCAACTGCGGCTGCTATGGAGTCACGGCTGCAGCAGCACGAAGCTACGAATGGGATGCATACACTGTAAACGTTGCTGCGGGGCTCCTATGGTATGTACAGCAGCAGCTGTGGTCGGACCTTTCTAGCGGGCTACGCTGTCCATGTCATCGCACCATCGCATGCTGTTGAGGTTTTCAACATAAGAAAATGGCATTGACAAAGGGAGATGGAAAAATTACGAACTTTTTCGTTTTAGGTACGAATCTATTTCTGTGTTTCGTCCTCTGGCGGAGGAGGTACGTAGATGTATACGTGCACCCGTTATGTATCATAGACACGTATGTATCAGTACTACTGATGTACTCCAGCAGAATCTACCACGAGCTGTGAGCAGTCCAAAGAAAGAATGTGGGTTGGATATGTATGACCAGTTTCAAATATACACACACGTATCAGTATCATCAGTACTACCACAAGCAATTACTACAATATTTTTGCTTTTGTTGCTGATGTCGTCGTTTTTTGTCTCCTTCGAAGATGTGTGTAGGCTCGCACAGTAGGCAGATATGTACCACATACAATGTGCATGTGTCAGGTTTGCGACCAAGGAACACACGAGCACACACGTATGAGTACAGCAGCAGCAGCAGATCACATGTATTACGAGTACGGTTGTCATTCTCCGTGGGCAGTGGTGCTGAGCGCTCTCAACTCTCGGCAGTACGTCTGATTATCATCCTTCGACACAATGCGGCTAACGTGTGTAAAGCGCGCTCTTGGCATTAAGTCTGACCATCCTTCGCCACAATGCTGTTAACATTTTCGGCATCACGCAAGGCTGCGACCGGCGGCCGGCCAGGCCGCCGACGAAGCCCCTTGTATATAGTAATAATATACCTGTGTTTATGTTTACAGTCGTTGCTACGATGCGGGATCATGTATACAGCGGAGCTTCACTCTCGTCCCGACTACGATACGTGGCTTGCTTCAATATTATCGCGACAGACGCTTGATTCAGCCCTTTTCCTTTCCTGGTTGACTCGCGTCGAATTGTTCCTACTACGTGCGAGCTAAACGATATGCGCTCTCAGCAGTTGATCTCTGTATGTGTTTGCTGGTAAATTGAAAATTATCACCACAACGGTGGGGTTCGAACTCAAGGATCCACTTTAACAGCATTCGAAGGACACGTGTTACGGTATCCCCTCTCCCCTGTGGCTGCGTTATGAATTGTAGCAAGCATCCCCTCACAATACCTGACAGGCATTATCGCCTGCCTGGGAGATGAACATCTCGTCCTTTCGATCAGAAGGCATCCGTCGAGCAAGCAAGCAACCAATACAAGAATGATAGCGTCAAGCACATTTGTGTGAGTGCCCAGAGCAGAACCAGAAGCACCACCTACCCAGCAGTACTCGGTCCCTAAGTCCATACTGCCTTGTAACTTGAAACTTAAACCTGACGTCGCTCGCATCATCCTTGGGTACTGCGACCTCGCAGCTGGATGCCAATGGCGTGCGTATACGCTGGCGCGCGAACAACGCGCCTTCGTGGTCTCTCCGAAAATTGTCACAAACGGGTTAGCGGCTAGTGAGTTCGACCGATTGAATGGTTGAAGCCAAACTTTGGAAGCTACGTGATACATCGGCCGTACTTCCGTGCTCCCAGACGCAATCAGGCAAACTTACTACCTACACATTCGGTGGCTAAGTATGGATTGGTAACACTGCTGCAACCATTCGGCAGGGCCAAACTCTAGCACAGACACCAAGACGAAGCTATCGCTCAATTGGACGAGTCGTTTCAAAATTGTAGCCGTCGGGCCCGCGCGCTGCGACTCCATGCTGGACGGCCGCCCTCCGGCCGCCAAACTGCTTTACTGGGACTCCCTAGGGACATGCCGGGCACTGACGCCCCCGTCGAGCCTCTTTAGCCCACTGCGAACCTTGCACCAACTGACAGGACACAACCGATCTCCACCAGTACGTTCCCGCTGGGCTAACACAATATGTCCTGAACCACTAAACCACCCCTCCCCCCCCCCCCTCCCTCCACGACACTGCAGACCACGCCTCCGTGCCGGTCGAACATTTTGAGGCTGGCAAGATCTCAAGCCACGGGTCGCCCGTACGAGGCCGGGGCGGACCAATGGCAGTTCTCTACGAAACACGCTGGAAAGGCCTTTTGCGGCCATCTTGGGAACGCGGATCGGACCTACTGCCGCCAACACATCTTCGACCACTGGAACGACGCGCCTCCACGCTCTTAAAACTTAGGCAGGCGAACCGGGCGTACCGCCGTATGCGCGTGGGTGCTTCTCAACGCGAGCTCGCCTGGGACAAGGGCACCCGTTCCTGCCTCCCAGAAATAGCTACGTCGACCATCAAACATGGACTCGCCGATTTAGCGGTACCATTTGTCCTGTCGGCGCCTACGTCTCGTACACTACTTCTGGTACAAGGGTCAAGAGCATCTTTGATAGATCGGAAACAAAATAACGCACACTCCAACCCCTGAACAGTATCTATTTCGCTTTATCGACGACGCCGGACAGGTCAACCTCGCGCTCTCGTCTTCTCTGTACACTACGGGCCCCGTGCCGTTCGTAGTCCGTGGTTTCTGCAAATGAATGCATCAAGGAAGCTCTGTCATGCGTGGTATTGTACGCAACGTCGACAAGTCCCACGAATCTGAATTGGCTGGCTCTGGTGACGTGAACACGTTGATGCGACGAGTCAAGCGGAGCTGGAATACCTGGATCTACAGACTTCAAGAAATTCGCGCAGATACTGTTTGTTTTGCGTGAGTCTCTTCTGCAGTCAACGGGGTTGACATTGGTATCGTTTTCTTGTTTTATGGTTATATTGATTTGATATGCGGTGGGTGTTCTGCTTGTTTAAATTTTCACGAATTCTCCAGTCGTCTCCCTGCCTTCACGGCAACCGGCTAGTGAGTTATTGTATCGTTAGGCACTCGACTGGGTTAACCCCAACTCTCTTGCCCTGCGGTCACGCACGCGTCTCTTACAATATTTTTCTACGATTGTGTTTGTTCCTGTTCGAGAGCGGCGGAAACGTTCGTGCGCTTCGTGTTCATTTCTCGCGGCCTACCTCGCCCCCCTAGGGCCAGCGTGGGCAGCTGTCCCAGCTTTCCTTTATTTTCCCTTTGCCTTGCTCTGCCTTAGTGCAGGTCGTGTAAGTTAGCTCTTTGATACAACATACTGACATACGGGTTTCTCGATACCCCAGTCTGACCATGCCGTCCCTGCGTTCCCCCTCCGCCTTCATAATATCCCCAAGCAGGCCAAGGTCATAGATCTTGTCCTTCATCGACCGTTTTGCGTTCTGCCATTTTAAGGGCGATAAATTATATATATATATATATTATATATATATGCCGTGACGATGTCTATCGCTTGTGTATTTTGTGTTTCTGTTGGCGCGCTCAGTGTCGGCGAAATCTCGCACGTGTTCGCTCCGCCCTCGTTCCGTGATATCGGGTCTCGGATTTTCTCCTCGGGTGGTTTCCTCTATTCCGTTACTGTTCTCACTGTTCGAGGGAGCTCCGTCCCGCCACTACGTCTTCTGTTGCGTTACCCTCCCCACGTTCGGTTTCCCACTACTATGTTTCTTCGTATCTTTGAAGTACCCAATGTCTTCGCAGTGGGTAGGACAAATCGGGTATTCGTGTTTGGCTCTCAGGCATTTTAAGCCGACCGATGGTGCAATGCTCGACACGCCTTACTTAGCTCATTGTGTTGATCCTGATTACGCGAGCGACACCGCCTCCTCGAGTGCTGTTTCTTGTTTCAGCCTTCTGGTAGTCCTAGATTGTTTTCGCCTACTTTCGCAAACAGGTATGGTCGGACTCGTTGCTGCCTCAATTGCTGTCTACATGCGTATTCGGTTTCTGCCTTGCAAGTTAGAGGTGTGGGAGTGGGTTGCGATTCGCCGCATATTCGATCCTTCCTCTGAATTCTCCAGATGGGTTTGGCTCCAACCTAACGTTTGCAGATATCTGCATATACAGTCCTTCAAGGTGGGCTAGTTGTTACAGCGCTACGGGCTCCAGGAAGTCGCCAGAGAGCGACAGGGTATTCTGCGATGTACGCCGACTGACTTGACCAGTGACGTATGGAGGGTGAATCGTGTAAGACAGCGATCAAGCCGTATGATGGCTCGCTGTCGTATCGATGTAGGAATACAGTGGCGCGTCCCCGGCGGGGGAGGCCATTGTCAGGGTCATGGAAACCCCGTATCGGCCTGAATGGTCGACATGAGTGCTTCGTGGCGCCACCTAGGGTTTCCTAAACAAAGAACGAAATAAGCAAGTCATACCTCAATCCGTCCACACACCGTGCATGACCATTGCCCACCACGTGCCTGTCTGTCAATCCCATGTCGCCTTTGCGGGGCAATAACAACCCTCTACTCCGTGGCGTCTGGCCACCCCGTGGCCAGAAATGACAAAGACCGAGGCGAAGGAGGACTCTCCATCAGGACTCTCTTAACGAACGACATATAACTGGATACCGAGGTGAGATCGTTTAGGATAGCGGCAAGAGGACAGACCAAGCTGTGACATAGTGTCATGGTACCCCGTCTCCCCTGTTGCGGCGTCATCATTTGTAGCAAGTGTCCCCTCATCATACCTGGCGGGCGGTATTGCCTGTCTGGGAGATGAATATGTCGCCCCTTCGATCAGAAGGCATCCGGCGAGCAAGCACCCTTGTGTGAGCGAGTAGAGCATAACCAGAAGCACAAACTGCATAGCAGTAGTCTGTACTTAGGCCTATCCTGCCCTCTAAACTTTAAACTAAGCGCAACCACTAGATAGACCACCGGAACGACAGGCTTTCCTGCTGTATGTATGTGTATTTCGTATATTATTTTATAGGGGATTTTACAAAAAGGGGTACACCCCCCCCCCCCTATATCGTGACAAAAAGGGGGACATCGGTTTTCGCCGCCGGGTACGCTTATGTACTCTGTCAAATCGACTCGAAATTAAACCTGATGCGTTTGCCACACTCACATGGCATCTCGCTACCACCCACAGCGTTTTGTTTTCTTCATATGTTCAGCGGGTGAACGAGAGCGATCAAAAGGGGGGGGTGAGCATATCCCCCTTTTTTTTATGCCTACGCGAGGGTATCCCCCTTTCCATCTACTTAGTGTAGGAAAGTCTCCCTTTTTACATAACGTCCCCCTTTTTGTCACGCTGCGGAGATATATCCCCCTTTTTGTGTCAAACAGACCACGGGTAAGTGACCACTCCATGTCCTGGTTGTTGTGGCATGCCCAACAGACGACGTCTAACGTCGAAAAGACCAACGGCCCATACCTAGGAAAACTTGGTCAGCAGATCAGCATAATACGTGATGTACGTATATATCACAGATTATTCCGTGAGTACTGCCTGCACACCATATACGAGAGAAGGTGAGAAGGTCCTGTGACAAATACATCTGGTTCAGAATCAATCGTGGTTTTCAGGTGCGGCCCTGCAAATCAATGCATTACAACATTGATTGGTTGGCGCCCTGTGCCGTGTGATCCTTAAAAATCACCAACATACATACGAGTATACGTAAATATGTACGTACCAAAGGATAGTAGTAGTACTCCTCTGGTACTACTGTTGGCTACTGTACGTATATATGTAGTAGTGCCGGTACCGCCGTATACGTATACACGTATATCAGTCGGTCGCCCCGATGGTCCAGAGGTAACCTCGAACGCTTCTGAACGTTGATGTCTGGAGTTCGAATCTCACGTGGGTCGGACTTTTGAGTTTATTTGCAAAAATAAATAAAAAACGGAATCAACTGCTGAGAGCGCCTATTAATAGTAGCGTGGGTAGGCACAATTCGATGCAAGTCGACGAGGGAAGAAAAAGCTGAAGTCTTCTCGCGATAAAAATGCAAGGCAAGAACCGTAGTGGGGGAGGAGGGAGAGGAGCCTACTTTGTGACCCCGGATCTGAGTTACGACTAGGAAGGAGAGAGAAAGGAAGGGCGAAGATAATAAATGGGATGGAGAAAAAAAAAAAAAAAAAAAAAAAAAAATCAGCTACGTACCATGGCGTAAAGGAGAGGAGAGTCTTATTGTACCAGGAAGTGAGCTGTTTAGCTGTTCGGTCAGAGTGATGGTTAATGTATGACTATGAGTATACCGATACTACGCTGGGCCGTTGGATTGGTGTTAACGACCGCCTCTTCAACGATAACCTCGCCGCCGGTGCTTGGTAGTGTCCCCCCTTTTGTTACGATATATGGGGGGTGTCCCCCTTTTTGTCAAATGCCCTATTTTATATATGTACCAATATCTTATTTGGGTGTATTGTCTTGTTTTCCTTAGTTTCTGGTGTGTGTGGTCCTTCCTGTCTAGCCATCGTCACCCAGCAAACCCCGTAGCATCGTCGTCGTAGAGAGCTACAAGCTCTGTGGCCACAAACCACGACACACTGGCAGAGTTTCTACATTCTGATGCCGTAAGCAGAGTAGACAATGCAATGGCATGTGCGACAGGCCCGACATGCACATCCTAAGTAGCAATCAAGATGTGTTGAAGGAGAGACAGTATAAACGGTACCAGGTACGGCTCAGGGGCGACCGAAGCCGTCCTTGTTCGACACCTCAAATCAAAAACAATCAAAGTGCAAACAAACCGGAACGCTGCGTTCACAGGACGATATATTTGGAGAAAACATTTGCTTTTTCATGTTTTGCATGTTTATATCACTTAGTTTTAGAGACCCCGGCCTGTCAGGCTGGAAAATGTTTTCCAGTGAGCCATTCAGATCATTTCTGACGTGAGATGCCGACAAAACACTGTTTCACCCCCGAGTGTGGCTTGCTGTGTTGTTGTGTTCCCGTACCCGGCACGTTGTCATTTCACTGGTTCGACCTCGATCGATTAACTTTGTAGCCTTGTTTATGTGTTTTCGTTTCTCTGTCTCATATCGTTTGTGCCGATATATCTCTTAGGGTCGATAATCACGACGAATACTGACTGGGTGTAATGCAGTTGGGTAGAACTGACATGTGAAGACAACAACAGCAACAAGAACATATTGGGTAGAAAAGCACACATGAATGGGGAGGCGCGCACGACGCTCCTAGCGGGACGACATGGGCCGGTGACATGATGATGATGAGTTATGACGAGATGATAGGGACACACTCCAGAGCAGGGTTGTTGTGAACCGAAAATGACAAGTACGTGGCTCGGTCGTTTTGTCTGGTTTTCCTCAACATGTCGGTCGGTTTCGGTCGGATTTTCCAACAAAACCGAAGAAAAAAAATCGAAATTAGAACCGAACAAAAACTCTCGATCGGTTTCTCGGTCGGTTTCTGGGGGAACCCAGCTAAAACGTCAACATTTCACACCCCGGACAGATCAGCTCACCGTAGCTCGAGCTAGTTCTTTAAAGAGCTAGCTCACCGGTGAGCTACGTGAGCTACATGAGCTACATATGTTTTCCTTCGCTTGAGCTATAGGCGATAGCTCATCTGCACATGTTTTCAAAGCGTGAGCTATAATCGGTAGCTCATCTGCACACATGTGTCCGGAGTGAGCTATATGATCTGCCTGAGCTAGCTCATTTGGCCCAAAAATGAGCTATAGGAGCTACATGAGCTACGCATGTTTTGAAGGCTTGAGCTGTAATCGGTAGCTCATCTGCACATGTTTCGAAGGCTTGAGCTATAATCGGTAGCTCATCTGCGCATGTTTTCAAAGCTTGAGCTATAATCGGTAGCTCATCTGCGCATGTTTTCAAAGCTTGAGCTATCATCGGTAGCTCATCTGCACATGTTTTCAAAAGTTGAGCTATAGAGGATAGCTCATCTACACACTTTTGCACAAGGTGAACTATATTATCTGCCTGAGCTAGCTCATCCGTCCCAAAATGAGCTATATGAGCTACATGAGCTACACATGTTTTCCTAGGCTTGAGCTATAATCGGTAGCTCATCTGCACATGTTTTCAAAGCTTGAGCTATACACGACAGATGAGCTAGCTCATGAGCTTTCCGGGGTGTGCAACATTTTGAAGGATTCTGTGTGCATATGCTGGTATGTCATATAACCAAAAAGGATCGTATATTATATCATTATGGTGCCAAGCGCAGACCAAACCCTATGTACATCACACCCTGGACAATAGACAACAGTCTATTTATCTATTAATAGTTTCCTATTACACTTGACTGGCAATTGTGGTCACCAATTTCAATTAATTGGAACGCATCGAGCTCTATGGTGCAGGCAATTTATATTAACAGACACCCACAGGCCCTATCGTCCATCCTATTTATGCTAATATACACCCATCTACATCAATGGTAAAAGTAATTATTATCTTTGCCATCGGACAATGTGTAGCATGATCTTCAGCGTTGATCACTCATAAAACTCCCAAAAGCAGAAGACCACGGAAACCAAGGAAACCTATGCGTAGAGTCTAACACCCTTCTATGTCTGCTTCCCGCCAAGATTTATCCACAGTAAGTGTTTTTAACAGTTACCAACGAAATCCCATTGGTGAACCCATAGTCTATTCAAATATAATATCCCATTATTTTGTAACGCTAATGGACAATTGCAGAATATTTTCGGTGCCAATGGTGCTGGCAATTCCATTTAATTAATATTCTCCTAAATTAATTGTGCTGGCAATTCTATTTAATTGACACCCCTCTTAAAAATTGTGCTGTCAATTCCATTCAATTGACACCCTCCAAAATAAATTGTGCTGGCAATTCCATTCAATTGGCGTAAATGGAATTGCAATTGTGCTGGCAATTGCATTTAATTGGCATCCTTCTAAATCAATCGTCCTGGCAATTCCATTTAATAGATCCTTCTCAACCAATTGTGCTGGCAATTCCATTTAATTGGCATCCTTCTAAATTAATTGCGCGGGCAATTCCATTTAATAGGCATCTTTCTAAATAAGTGTCCTGGCAATTTCGTTTATTTGGCAGGCTTCGAAATAAATTATCCAGACAATCAGGCATTTCAATTTAATAGACAATATTATGTTACCGGTCAATTGATTCCGGACGCTGCAATTGGAATTCGACACATCAATGTATTATGCATGAGAGAACTATTTCTTAAAGTTGCAAAGGCAAACGATTCGTGAGGCTGTCTAGCGATTGGAATTGCCGGACCAATTGATTCATGAAGCAGTCTATCGATTGCAATCTACCAGACAACATATTTCGGAGGATGTCCCTTAAATTTAATATCTCGGAAAAAATGTGTGGCGGCCGATTAATCACTATTAAAATGTTTTGCATTCCTTTTCTGCTTAAGCCTTGGACAATAGGCACCCCAATAGACTATAGCGCCTACACTATAGACCCACCGAAAAGTCTATTACATGAAATGAGGCGGACAATTGATTCTTCCCATATTGCTGCAATTGGAATTAAATTAAACTATTTTACACAGACAACAACTTATTGTAGTCCACCTACTATTAGTAATTGGAGTTGCTTACGCAATTGTTTTAGAGTTCTGTTAATTAACTGGAAGTATCCTGCAACGTTTTCGCTCCGGAGACTCCAATACTCCATTACTTCTTCAATAGGATATGGGACCTACCCATAATGGACTATTTATTTTACAGCAGATCTTCCGGAAGTCCCTTTAAAGGGAATTGGTCGAGAAATTGCTTTCGTTGTGCATTTATTAATAGGAATGGTTCGGCCAATAGGTTTGTGTCCTGGCCTTCCAATAGACATTGTTTCAGCAATTATGTTATGGTCGTGTCTCACGATTAAAATGGTTCAATCAAACCGTTTCTGCTCTCACCTTCCAATAGGAATTGTTTCAATAATTTATTTCTGTTCCTTTCTATTAATAGGAATGGTCGAATCAATAGGTTTCTGCCCTGACCTTCCAATTGAAATTGTTCCAACAATTAGTTTCAGGCCTTGCCCATCAATAGGAGTGATTTGGTCAATAATAGGTTTCTGTGCTGACTTTCCAAAATAGATTGTTGGTTGGGTCAACAGGCTTTGTCCTGACCTTCCAATTATTAGTGTTCGATCTTTTTTTCTGACCTCGACTATTCCAATTAGTAGACCGTACTTGAAATCAATTGGTTGGACAGTTTCAATTAGTAGACAACACTCGAAACAAGTTGGCTACGTATACAAATCCGACTGATAAATCTCACTCGAAATAATTTGACTGGGCCATTCCGATTAATAGAAGTCACTCGAAATAATGTAGTTGGACAATTAATTGCATTTAATAGATAACATTTGAAATCAAGTGTCTCGGCAATTCCAATTAGTAGCCAGCACCCGAAATCAATTGTAGGCACAATTCCAATCAGTAGGCAGCACCCGAAATCAGTTGCCCGGACAATTTCAATTAGTATCCTTCAATCGAAATCATTTGGTTGGACAAATCCAATTAATAGACACCATCCGAAATCAATTGTAGCCACAATAGACTATTGTAATAGGAATGGTCCAAATAATTGTGCAGGCAATTGCAATTAATTGACAGCACCCAAAATCAATTGTGTGGACAATTACAATTAGTAGGCAGCATCCAAAATTGATTACCCGGACAATTCAAATGAATATACTTCAATCAAATCATTTGGTTGGGCATTCCAATTAATAGACTAGGAGCATGGAGTGAATTGACACACGACACGAAGTGCACGAAGTGAGACGTGGAAGTGTGGAGGGCGTAAGCTTTATTTTGACTCATCCGCCGGAGGATTAAAAAAAAAAAAAAAAAAAAAAAAATATTCGAACCCGTGTCCTCGACGACGTCAAATGTGGGGATATTACCTGCCGAGCTATAGGGGTAAAAGATCGATCGATTACCCAGCCCAGGGTAGTCCTTGTAACATCATGAAGTGCGCATCGATTATCTGTCCGAGGTCGTAAAAAAATACGCCACCACACCTACCTCCCGAGGTCAGCATGGAAAACCAACCGAAGCGAAAAACAACATTGTTTTTGGTGTTTTTTACCTGGTTTTAGAGCCCCCCCAAGAGAAGAGGAAGTAACAAAAAACAAAATGTATACGTACGTAGCTAAGCAGCCAAAGAAAGTCCTAGGAAAATTCGGGGGGGCGGAGAGACAAAGGCAAAAGCGATCACGGCAAAAATAAAAAATAAACCAAAACAAATGGATGATGCGAGGGATTGTAGCATCGCTGTCGTGCCCGCTACAACAGGCGTTACACCAAGCAAAAACATAAAATAATAAAAAATAAAAAATAAAAGATCACCAATAACCTACTACTTGTACGTCGGGCATACGAAATACGAACCAGTATTTCAAAATATTTTCCATACTACGGTATCCTCTATGTACGAGTATACCATGTAGGCGTTACGAGCCCATACTATACCTGGTATATGCTCATTCTTACATAAAAGCGTATTCGAGCCCCTGTGCAGATAGTAGTTGCACACTCGGTGATAGTTGATCCCGCGAAATTGGTTGTAATGAGCACGCACGCACGAGGACAACCTATCAAGCCACCGGGGACGCCGGTTACCGGTTACGCTAGCGTGTCCGTAAACGATAGGTTGATGGTTTTGACCCGTCAAGGCGTCGAGGGTCGAGGCCTCTTCAGACTCTCTACTAATAAACAACTTTATTCCTCGATTTCCTCAAAAGTGATTACGGGTATACAGTACTCGTACCTAGGGGGGGGGCTCTAAAACCAGGTAAAAAACACCAAAAACAATGTTGTTTTTCGCTTCGGTTGGTTTTCCATGCTGACCTCGGGAGGTAGGTGTGGTGGCGTATTTTTTTACGACCTCGGACAGATAATCGATGCGCACTTCATGATGTTACAAGGACTACCCTGGGCTGGGTAATCGATCGATCTTTTACCCCTATAGCTCAGCAGGTAATATCCCCACATTTGACGTCGTCGAGGACACGGGTTCGAATATTATTTGGGGACGCACGCGCAAGCGTTTCTGAAAAGAGAAACGTTCGAAGTGATATTCGAACCCGTGTCCTCGACGACGTCAAATGTGGGGATATTACCTGCCGAGCTATAGGGGTAAAAGATCGATCGATTACCCAGCCCAGGGTAGTCCTTGTAACATCATGAAGTGCGCATCGATTATCTGTCCGAGGTCGTAAAAAAATACGCCACCACACCTACCTCCCGAGGTCAGCATGGAAAACCAACCGAAGCGAAAAACAACATTGTTTTTGGTGTTTTTTACCTGGTTTTAGAGCCCCCCCTCACTTCGAACGTTTCTCTTTTCAGAAACGCTTGCGCGTGCGTCCCCAAATAACACGTCTCCCTGGTTCCCCAGGTATTGAAACGGAGCGGGTAGGTCAACGTACGGCCGTACCAGGTATACAGCACCGACGTTCCAAATATTCCGCCGTTCAGAGGGGGGGAGAGTGTTACAATAAAAGGATTGGGCTGGGCTGGGTAATCGATCGATATTTTACCCCTATCCCCACAATGATCTCTTTATTATGTATCTGTGGGCAGATTGATCCCGGCATGTATGATCTATGGCAAACAACCCTGTCTGTCTGTCTTTTATTATTAATGGTAGTATTGTCTGGTACGGTATGTGTATATATGTACTATCAATAAGATTATCGATGCAGGTGTATGCAGATAGATGCTTTACAGCAGTCTCGATGCAGATAGATGCTGCACAGCAGTCTCAGAACGGCACGGTAAGACGTTACTACTGATTGCTGTAGTTTATCGTGATCGTGGTGATGTCTTCGACGGGGTGTGGAATGTTTCCAGCCAGGGGAGCTCTCCTTGAGGGAAAAGTGAGCAAGCTCAATCAAGCAGGTTCAAGTTCTTCTACTGATTTGATGATGATGATGATCTCCTTGACGGCGACTTGACGGCTGGCGAGAGTGATTTAATACTTCCTTCCACGACCACATAACATTTTACCATACATATGCACGTAATATATACCAGGTATGTACTATTAATATGAATATTAATGCGAGTAAGTTGTGCGAGTAAGTTTAAGTTTTAATAGTAAGTTTAAGTTTTAATACTTTTATGTTAGAGCGCTGATAAATTTACATTGCTTCTCCGTCCTGCTGTGTATACCAGCTGGTGTATACTATATACGTCTTTGCGATTTTTTGCAGCTCAGACTTGAATATAAAATGGTCGAAAATCTTCAGGTGGCATGGTTGGCGCTCGGTGCATTTCAGCGCTCCCTCTTCCCTCTGCCTACCTACGTATCGCGCTTGCTTACAGTCAGTGTGTGTGTTCTTCACATTAAACCTTCCTCTACTGACTTGCTGTACTTGACGCCAAACATACGAGAAACGTAGTACAAGCTAGTACATATGTATGATACCAGGTATGATATATGAGAAGACAGAACCGTTTCGTTCGCGACCAGTTACACGTAGCATGTCCCCACCTGGATTTACTCACGGTGCGAATACATTTTAGGTTGGTTCTATCATCATAATAGACGACTGCCTACTATTAATAACTGTTGTTCACCGTCGTATTCAGGTATAGTTGTAAATTGCCGTCGCTTGACTTATTTGCTTATTTGCCCGACACCCACAGCGAGAAAATATATATCACACGTGGACGTGGCATATTCCTGGTATCGTTTCTTATTGATTTCCTCCCGTACGCCCCATCGCCGTACGTAGTATAATATTAATAGTAACAATAGTCCAGGACAAGGCAGGCTACGTATGTATGTTATTACCGCTGCTGTTATTATTCCATTTGCCATTTGACAATGTGCAGCTCTTGTTTCAATCAAACCTATTTTGTATACTTACATACTAGTAGTGGTATACAATATTGACGCCCTGAGTGATTTGAAGAAGCAATCAACGCAGGAATATACTCAAACACACCTGAGGGAAATCGCTCCAGGCAAACAAATAAAATATAACAAAATAACTATCAGTGTACGTATAAAAGATTTGGGTATACATTATGATACATATATATGTCATGTTATACTTTATATATTTATATATGTAGGATACGCGCTTACAGTACGTAGTTACACAGCATATTGTCGTGATATGCTTATATAATATTAATATGTGAATACGGGTAATGTGTATTAAGTTTTATTCGAGTCATCGGATTCTACGACGTTTTGAGTATCATATATCTAGGTATCATACGACGTATAATAGGTAACCAAAAACGGGTATACCCGGTCGGTTTTCACTCAAAAACGGGTACATCCTGGAATCAAGTAAAAAATACACCCAGCGAGCCACGCGATTGGCCGAAAATAATTTGTACCCATTTTTTAGAGATACCATCCCGGGTACAACTGTAAATGTCTATTATGCTTGGCTTTCAACCGTTTTTGGTTATGCGTTTTGCTTAAACCACTTGTCTACAGTGTGCCTCGCTCTCCACTGCGTCCGCGGCCGCTCTTTCGGCGTTTTATTTTTTTCCAAGCTTTTTCACAATTCACTCAAACTCTATTCAACCAATTTACGCACCTGGGTACGTACGTCTTCAGAGTGATACGTACGACCATCCACCTATGGATGCACTGCTGTTGAATGTATGCGCAACAGTATCAACATACCTGGTATGTACGTGTGATACGACTCATTTATGTTTACTGTAATGCTACTCTGTTGTTGTACGTACGTAGTATAGGTGTATTTCAGGCACACGCTGAGACCAAGTAAAACACACATGCTTGCCGCAAGAACCCTCTGCTTCTAAACACCCCTGGCCCCTGACCCTGCTCCCGATCTCACCCGGACCTGAGCCTTCCAAATATAACCTGGATACGTTTGAGTGTATAATTAGGTGCCGACAAATGTGCCTGGTTGTCACTACTCCTCAGAAACGGGCACGATGTGATGTTGGCCAATCTATTCCGAGATGGCTCGTGGGATGTGGTGTTTTGACTCGATTTCATGCTGTACCCGTTTTTGATTCCAACCGGCACGGGTGTACCCGTTTTTGGTTATTGGCCTATTTTTTTCCACGATATGAGGATGATATGATAGGAATAAGCGCTGCACATTTGTTAGATGGCAAATGGAAGCATAATAATATCTCTAACAATATCATAATATATATATATATGTTGTCTTCACATATTTATGTATACAACCGTTCTTCCCATCTACGTGTGATAAATAATATATAATATATGATATATAGCCAGCGACACATCGAGATCGCGAAGATCTGCCCGCGCAGGCGAACGTTCCGTTCAATATATCCATACGTATATCATATGTATATGTTATATGTATGTGCCCGCACAGCAACGTAACAAGAAGTATTTCCAAGCACAACGAATAATCACACGACGGCACACGAACCAAGCAAGGAGGACTGTCTCTGAGTCGGGGTTAGCGGTAGGGTTAGGGTTACACAGACAGGTGGCCGCCGGGACGCCCCCCCTCACATCGCACAACAACGTCGTCGGCGCAAAACAATCCTTGTGCAGACATTGATAACCTACACCTACCTACACCTACCTACAACATATATATATATATTATATATATAGCACATCGCCACTACTCCTCGTAGGCTCGTATGATTAGGTGTACCGACTTGAGAGGCTGTCCGAACTATGCGGGTTTCGCTACAGCAGTACGATCATTCAGAGAATGTCTTAGCCAAAAATGTGCTACCTCCATCATCATCATCATCATAGATAGGACGCGCCCAAAGAAAGCATGGAAGCACATACATATTATGTACACACGCCGGAAATGTATTACGTGCGTGGTTTCTTCTTTGGAAATAAAACCTCGGCGCCGAGGGACCGTTCCAAACACGTGTTTCTCGGCGTAAACACACACCCGTACGTTCGAGAAAACAAGCGTTATTGATTGAAAAAGTGTTGTTGACGTTTAATAGTATAAGGGGCGGGTTATCTTACCGCACGTAACGTGTGACACGGTGGTGGTATATAGCATATATAAATATATATGTATGATTGAAAGATGAGCTGCATATTGTCACATGGGAAATGGAATAATAGTATATACATACCTGGTATATACGCACCACTATTTCTAGCCGAGGAACATTATGCCCGTTTCGTACGGGCATTCACGTCAAAGTTCAAGTGTGTACTACATTACAGGATAACACCGACCAGAGCGACATACTAATGATCTACGTACAACAATAATACTAATGTATATTATATTATTAGTATATACCAGTACCAGGATGCGTGATTGCCTTATAGGGGTCGCACCTTATTGTTTTTCTGGGGCGGCTGTGTTTTTACCTTATTGTAGTATAGGAGCTATAAACCACGCAATAACGGATTAAGAGAAACAATACTGCATACATGTAGTATCCCCCGAGGTAAGCACGCAATTACCTCCGGGTATACCTGTATATATGCATATATCCATACGTACCTGGTATATGATTCCGGTATGCGCGTAACAAAAGGACGGCGTAAAAAAAGGGAAAACACGCAAGTAGAAACGAAAATGATTGGAAAATACCCTGGAGAGAGAAAAGAACCGAGACGAACAGAGAGAAGGAACCATTCTTAATAATTACCGTCGAAAACAAACGTGTTATCATGCTAAGCGTAAAAGGCACAGGATCATTGATGATGACGTCGAACCGGCGAGTAAAGTCTGTGGGCAACCTTACTAACTTGAGACGCGAGTTACAGATTATATTTTCGGCAGGGCGCGGCATGCACATCACGACCATGATGGCGACAACCATCATATTATTCTCCCTCTTTCGCTAAATGAATTCATCCCCACTAGCTCAAGTAGTTAAAAAACTAATTCCATCTACCCCCATCAACACTACTATCGTTTGTATATTTTAGCCGGGCGCGCACTTCCTTCTCCCCTCGCCGTGCAGAATAACTTCTAGACGGGCCCGTCTTGCGGTTCAAACAAACGTGTTCGAGTGTCACACTGCCGCTCATATCCTCCTATCCTCGCCATACACTGCTGCTTGCTGCTGTCTACGCGGCACGAAGACTTCCGATTTGCGCTCCTCTATACCCGTCTGCACCTGCTATTATTGCACAATCTATCTATGAGAACGCCCTTGTTATTATGTGCTGCTTCGTGCCGCCTTCCGAACTTGGTGGGCCGAACTCTTCTACGAGTACATCATATATATTATATCGTTTCGGGCACTCGACCCTGTGTGTGTCTTGTCGGTCATCGGCAAGCGGGTCTAAGCGTACACATCAGCTACGCGCTGGTACACATACATGCTACACTCACATGCTTAAAGGACCTGCTACTCTTCCTTGTTCTACTGCCCCCCACAGCAGATAACAGCCCTTACCGCTGACCAGCCCAACGGCTACCCTCTTCGGCGCGTAGCCAGCCCATCTACGAGGATACCGGCCTTCTGCGCTGCTGCTTCCCGCCCTCCTTCAACGTACTTTATTCCCCGAAACATTCCTCCCGCATATACCAATAAATAATTAGATTTAGGCATTCGACCCACCCACTCTTTCTTTTCGTGCACCCCAGTCTGTGTGTACGAAGTACAGTACAGGACACCTAATAAGAAACTCTACGTATGACTCAGGCTGGTTTTTCTTATTTGAGAGAGGGTGCTTTCTACACTAATTGTAAGATAACGACTCTCCACGTTCATATTTTATATTTTCCTCTAAATCTCAGCCTGGCTATCTTATTCGACCCTAGCCCGTTTGTTATTAGTATAGGTGTGTTGTACTGTATATAGCCCTTGCCCCCCGATTGACCCCCCGCCCAACAATCCGCCTTCTTCTGCAGCCCCCCCCATAGAATGTCCAACGAAACCCACGAACAATGATATCCGCCGTCTCCGCACGGTGGCCTCGGTGGCTTAGCCGCCGGTCTTGACAACAAGTGCGTCGTCGGCGCAAGATTAAGGTGTGTGACCGTCGCCCTTCGTTTTCCGCTATTCGCGTCATCGAAAGCGCAGAGGGGATACTATGCGGTAAAGGTGGCTCTTTTTGTGGTCTAAATATGTTTCATTGACGGGGCATCTCAACTTTGGGAATACACCCGATAAGGTACACTGCGGTACCAATTTGCAAGCCGTCTTGCAACATGTCTCGATGCAAGCCTACCGTGGGCCACGGCGGGGTGGATTGCTCATCCGATTAACTCTTACGGGCGACCATACATAGTAAATGGGACCTGCGGTAAATTCTAAAACCTATATATTTACCTATTTTTACAAACAAACTTTGGTCTTATTTTGTATGGTTCTCCGTAATAATGTTTCAGTACTACTGCTGTACTGTACATAAACCTTAACGTTTGACTCTAACTCCAAGTTGTTTCCCCTCACGTTGGGAGTGCATTCCTAAAACAAGTTGCCAATAACAAGCGAAATATGGGTTCTATATACTATGGTCCTCCGTAGTATTTCTACTATGATGGTCCTCCGTAGTATTTCTGTACTGCTGTACTGTACGCAAACCCTAACATTTTACTCAAATTCCAAGTTGTTTTCCCTCACATTGGGAGTGCAGTCCGAAACGAAGTTGTCAACAACAAGCGTGAATCGTTATTCTTGGTCTCTTTGGGAGCCCGGCGCGGGATAACGACCGACTCAATGATACATTTGTGGTTATCGACCGTGTCTACGAGAAGCGCGAGCGCTCAGAAGAACGGGCGTATAGGATCATGTACGTCGTGTCCGTGCGACTCATTGCTTGTGTGCTGTAATTTCAGACTCTAATTATGTATGCATCATCTCCTAATCACCACGTACAGTACCGGCCCGTTCATAAGAAACCAGAAATCGGACGTAGGCTGACTTTCTTATTTGAGAAAGGGGTGTGTCCCACACTAACTTCAGTACAATAGCTGTCGACTTTCTTTTTTCCCCCGTAATGTTTAGGCTGAGTTTCTTGTAGGGCACTTTCTTATGAGAGGGCCGGTAGTGTAGTAGTGCGTAGTTGCCGTTTTTACCGCAATGGCCAGTTTATGTGTCTGCCGAAGTCCCAAGTGATTTGGGGTGATATTATACACTACTATATATAGCTCTTCAAGGGAGGAAGGAGCCTCTTGAGGAGATCTAAGCAGTAGGCACCCCTACCAGGGTATCCTGTGGTGCTGCTGTTGTTGCTGTACCGTATATATGTGTAGCGGGCCGTGCGCAGGCTCCACGTGACAAACCCGTGCAGCAGATAATGTCGACTAACCTCGGAGCCCGCACCTGCAGCCGCAAATACACAATCGGGAAATCGCAATACGTAGAAATTTGTCCACGATGAGACCTAGGTATATACCGCTGGGGGCATGACGACAGGCCCGCCGAGGATACTGCACGATATCGCCACTGAGAACACAGACAGTCTGCGCCGTAAGCCATACCCGAACCCACAAAAATCGGTCAATTTGTGATGTCTACCCCTATAGTAGTAGTATAGGCCGGCGGACTGCTGTACGTAGTTTACGGTAGGAGTAGTAGGAGTAGTGCATCCATGGCCGTGCGGGCCTATCGCGTTATACTACTGTATGTATATATATATTTATATTATGTATGCTGGAGCACGAAACGTTAAGTAAGACCTGCAAATATGTACCCTTGCAAATAAGGAGGGGAACACGTAGCCACTCGCGTGAGAGGCCTTGATGAGCTGCTGAAACAATGGGAACTAAAAGTGCCCCCAGTTGTCGCCTATATGCAAGTCTGCCTCACAAGCTGTTATCATAGTAGGGTGCAGCTCACCCTTCATGCGACTCGCCCAACACCTCACGGCGCTTCTCGCCTGGTGCTAGAAGTGTCTGCCTGGTTAGCGAAAACCCGACGTGCTCCCTTCCGGCATTGCGTACGGGTGTCAGGGTCTAGGGCCATACTACCACGGCCATAAACCACAAGAGTACACCCTCCCCCCCACCGCCTACTACTACTGCAGCCTTGCTTGGTAATATTGTGCAAATAAATGTTTCAAAAGTTTAGCCCAAGAAGGGGCTTACCAAACTGTACCAGCCCCAAGCGATCGAGATCGGAAAGTTTGGTACACGATCTCACCGATGGATGTGTGATTGATGCTGTAGTAGTATATACCGTTTTCGTGCGCATACAACAAGAAACACTGGCTGAGAAAACAACAAGTAACACATCAAAGTGGAACGCACAGCAGTGGCACAGAGTGGCACAGCACCTCTCTTCTTGCCGAAAGCCCCGCTCGACGTTCATGCAGCCGTCGTAGATAGTACAAAGAGCACTGACCGACTGCTCGTCGTAGAATTATTTGGTGGATGACCCCCCGCTATGTCATCGTGCGTAGCCTTGTTCTGTGCCATGCCATGGCACAGAGTCCACAGACAGGAAGAAGGGGTACGGTCGACGGGGTCGCATGCTGCTGCGGTATATGTGTGCGGTGCTGTGCGACAAAAATAGTTCGGTGCGGTGCGATGCGGCAAACCCGCCTCGCCGAACCATGATACCGCACTGTAAGAAGAACCACCCCGTGAAGCGCCTTGCTTGGTATTTGCCCTGGCACCTTACTACTACGAGTACCGCACGTAGATGTATGGTACATAGATACATGGTACCTCGAATAGGCATGTCGAACTATCTGGTTTACAAGTTACTGTCGGAAGCTGTGCTGTGCATTGGAGGAGCCAAAGGACGGGAAGTTGGGCTGGCTGTGAATTGGAGCGAAAAAAGACTGATTTAATTTGAATCGATTTCGGCGTTTGTTCTAGAGGAACAACAACAATACTACTACTACTACTACTACTACTACTACTACTACTACTACTACTACTACTACTACTACTACTACTACTACTACTACTACTACTACTACTACTACTACTTCTACTCTACACTACACTACTACTACTACTACTACTACTCTACTACTACTACTACTACTACTACTACTACTACTACTACTACTACTACTACTCTACTACTACTACTACTGCTACTACTGCTACTCTACTCTACTACTACTGCTACTACTGCTACTACTGCTACTACTACTACTACTACTACTACTACTACTACTACTACTACTGTATCACTTACTAATACTACTACTACTACTACTACTACTACTACTACTACTACTACTACTACTAGCTATCACTACTACTACTACTACTACTACTACTACTACTACTACTACTACTACTGTACTACACTACTGCTCTACTACTACTACTACTACTACTACTACTACTACTACTACTACTACTACTACTACTACTACTACTACTACTACTACTACTACTACTACTACTACTACTACTACTACTACTACTACCGCTACTACTGCTACTACTACTACTACTACTACTACTACTACTACTACTACTACTACTACTACTACAACTACTACTACTACTACTTACTGCTACTACTACTACTACTACTACTACTACTACTACTACTACTACTACTACTACTAGCTAGCTACTACTACTACTACTACTACTACTACTACTACTACTACTACTACTACCTACTACTACTACTACTACTACTGCTACTACTACTACTCTACTACTTCTACTACTACTACTACTACTACTACTACTACTACTACTACTACTACTACTACTACTACTACTACTACTACTACTACTACTACTACTACTACTACTACTACTACTACTACTACTACTACTACTACTACTACTACTACTACTACTACTACTACTACTACTACTACTACTACTACTACTACTACTACTACTACTACTACTACTACTACTACTACTACTACTACTACTACTACTACTACTACTACTACTACTACTACTACTACTACTGCTACTACTACTATACTACTACTACTACTACTACTACTACTACTACTACTACTACTACTACTACTACTACTACTACTACTACTACTACTACTACTACTACTACTACTACTACTACTATCACTACTAACACTCCTACCACCACCACTGCTGTACAGGAAAACGCTTTACGGCGTTATCGTCAGTGTAAGAGCGCGTCCTGAAGGTGAAACGGAAGATGCGCATAACTTCAGCCTCACTCCTGACGTCAATATTTCGTACCTATTGTCCTTGCCGCTGTTTGATCTCTTCCTCCTATTTTGAACACTCGTACCTCAGATCCAAGGCCACACGGCAGGCTCTTCTCCCCCGTCCTCGCTACGTTTCAGTGGCGGTGAACACTTTATTTACTGTTTTTTCGTACGACGTACGAGACGTATATCTCGAGAATTACCTACTTATTTTAGTCGAGAGTCGAGAGCACCCCCCGAATATGCTACACTGCCGTATGACGTCCAGGCTCGTGACCCGACAACGATAATGAATGTCTCGGTTACTGTTTCGGATTTTCACGTTACAGGTCGGTCGCTTTCGATCGGTAGATTCTAAAATTTCTCTACGTAGTCTAGCATACATACGTACTACCTCATCTGATGCCTAGAATATTTGTCTGTTCGGGAAATTCTTTTTCCCTGCGAGAGTAAGTTCTGTCGACAAGTGGCCACCTGCCTGTATGTGAACTGTGGGCTATATGACGACTGACTACGACGGCATGTAGTAAAAGTTCCATCATTGCAGCCTGCTTGCCTTAGGCGGTGACGAAACTATGTTGTTAGTATTATTGCGAGAAACTGACTAAAAAATTAGAAAGCATGACACTCAGGAAATAGGAAATACACGCATCGCAAATTATAGGCAATTTCCACTATGTTGTGGTATTATATGTACTGTAAAATCCAAACAAGTACGTAGAGATAGGTTTACTACGTAATAATTAGACTAATAGTAGTGGCAGCAGTGTGCACATATATATATATATATATATATACATACATATACATACGAGGGCTGTGAATCGCAGCCGAAGCATCCGATTCAATCCTACAACTGAATGGAAGACTGAAATCGCAAAATGACAAGACGACTGGTTTGCAAGCTATTCATATATTCATAGCGCCGCTTTTCAGCGGCCATATGGCCCCCCTCACCAACCGAGTGTGACTGGGCAGCTGGCGCAAACCTGCCCGCTCAGGCGAACGGCTGATGTTGATATCCTATAGGGTTTTGGTACAAGACTGTCAGGCGTTTTTCCCCGACGGTGATTTTAGATTTGGCTTCGTCGGCTAACGGTGACCACCACCACCACCGTGACTGGGGCTCGCTCTGCTGGTTCTATTTCCCTCGGAATTCAAGCCAGAGCTACGAGTATAATTGTTGTTGTTCCTCTAGAACAAACGCCGAAATCGATTCAAATTAAATCAGTCGTTTTTCGCTCCAATTCACAGCCAGCCCAACTTCCCGTCCTTTGGCTCCTCCAATGCACAGCACAGCTTCCGACAGTAACTTGTAAACCAGCTAGTTCGACATGCCTATTCGAGGTACCATGTATCTATGTACCATACATCTACGTGCGGTACTCGTAGTAGTAAGGTGCCAGGGCAAATACCAAGCAAGGCGCTTCACGGGGTGGTTCTTCTTACAGTGCGGTATCATGGTTCGGCGAGGCGGGTTTGCCGCATCGCACCGCACCGAACTATTTTTGTCGCACAGCACCGCACACATATACCGCAGCAGCATGCGACCCCGTCGACCGTACCCCTTCTTCCTGTCTGTGGACTCTGTGCCATGGCATGGCACAGAA